>KQ481969.1:230409-241006 GCA_001430745.1 Auxenochlorella pyrenoidosa
CTCCTGCCCACCTGGCTCCACTTCTCCTCTGGGAACTCGGTGACCGGTGCCACATACTGGATGCCAGCGCTGCGGGGGGCAAGGCAAGGCAGGTCGGCAATCAGGGCAGCGGCGGGGTGCGTCGAGCTGGAATGCGTGTGCCGGGCGTCTTAGTGAAGGTGGCAGGGAGGCCTGGCTGCCAGTGCGGTCAGCCTCCGGCACAGGTTGGCAGGGCCAGCCAGCGATTGGCAGCAGGTGGGTTCCGGCGGACGCCGGGCGGCCGCTCATGGACGCCCGCCAGCGGCCCTGCTGCCCAACACCACTGCATGAGCTCACTTGTTCACCAGGATGTCAAGCTTGCCATACTCGTCCTGCACCCGAGCCACCATGTCCCTGCCGCCGGGCAGGAGGGGCGGGACAGGCCAGGGGTCGGCTCGTGCAGGATCGGTGTGCACGGTGCTGCTCGGGCACAGCGGTGCGCTCTGCCTCGGAATTTCGAACGCGGCCGCAGGCTGCTGCGGCCCACGCGTGTCCCATCATCGCATACCACTACGTTCTAACTTTCGGCCACGCTCCCAGACCCACCTGATCTCCTGCGGCTGCAGCAGGTTAGCGGTGGAGGTGCCCACGGTGGTGCCAAACTCGCTAGCTACTTTGGCCGCCTTGCTGCGCAGCTCCTCCTCGCTGACCAGGCCGTGCATGACGGTGGTGGCGCCGCCGGCTGCCAGCTGGCGCAGGATGCCCATGCCGATGCCCGTGCTGCTGCCTGTGCAGCAGAGGAGCGGGCGGCAAGTGGGCAGCAGCGGCGGTGGGTTCGCAAGGCGGTGAGAGCGGAGGCGGCAGGTGGGCGGGGTGCCTGCTGCGGCCTGTAGGTGGCCCTGCGCTCATTCCAGCAGCCATTGCATGGCCTCAATCACCTGTGATCAGGGCCACTCGTCCCTTGAGCAGCTGGTTGAGCTGCTTCGCTGCCATCCTGTCTGTCTTGCTGCCGAGACCGGTTAACCTTGCGGATCGATCTACTGCAAATGATCTGTTACTTCTACGGCGGAGTGTAGCCGCGAGCTAACAAAACAGTGCTGACTAAGTTTCGGAAGCCGTCAGCAAGTGGCGAGGAGGCGATCGGCACTGCAGCAAGACCAGCAGAGCCCCGGGGCGCGATCAGGCAGGGTGAAAGGCCATCACCTTTCAGTCCCACCATGCTGTGGGCCTGCTGAGAACCGTCTGGGGTGGCTTCACACATATTCAGCCTGCTTCGTACTGCAAGCATAATATTGCATAAAACGTCTGAGCAGCGTTCTGCGCTGTCTCGCGATTTCCCACGCAGCGCCCGACCGCACCGCGTCTTGGCCCGACCTTATCACCGCCGACACTGCTTTTGCAGAGCCAGGTTGCATGTTTGAGAGCAGCAGCAAGCCTGCCGGCGCCCTGTCTGGCCGGGGAGAGGGGGAGGCAGGGTACCTTCAATGCACCTCCGTGCCGCTGCTGATCACGTCAGCCCACGATTGAAACGCTCCTTCTTTTGCAGAGGCCATGGCAGAGGCGATGGTGGAGGTTTCAGATGATCCTGGAGGCACCCCTCCAGAGCTGTGCCACTGCCCACCGGGCATGCTGGAGGTGAGGCCGCCGGCATGCCCCCGAGCGTGGGCGGCCCGGCATGTCATACTGTGCCATGCGCATCGCCCGCGAGCCGGGCCCCGTCTGCCCTGCTATCTACCCACAGGCCTACGTGTTACGGCGAATCCAGCACTTTAACTCGCAGCCAGCGATGGCACAGCGCCTGGGCCCCAAAGCAGCCGCTGCCCTGAGGGCGGCCACTGAAGAGCTGCTGGCGGCGCAGGCGCCAGGCAACGAGCTGATTGGCAGCGCTGCCCTGCATGAGCAAAGGGAGCTTCAGCTGGTGTGTCGCCACGACTGCCGGTGAGCTTGGAGAGGGTGAAGATTGAAACGTGCATAGAAGAAGGTTGGGGAGTGAGATTCGACATGCGAACCCCGTCCCAGCCGAACAAAACAGTCGGCGCCCTGGCTGCCCGCCCGCCCCGCGCCGCAGGCACCTGTGCTGCACCAGCGCGCAGTGCGTGCTGTGCGCGCAGAGCCAGGCGCGCCGCTGCGCCGCACCCTTTGCCTCCAAGTACCTGGTCGGGGATGCGCTGCGGGCGCCCTGCGGCGCCGCTGTGAGGTGGGTGCGCTCAGCTGGGCGGTCTGCAGCCATGGCAGGGCAGGGAGACCTCGAGGCCCTAAACTCTAAACAACGGCAATGCCCCCGGCATGCCTAGCGGCGCTGCCATTGGGTGAGCGAGACGCCCCCTTGTGAAGAAGGGCTCAGAGCCCCCGCCCCTGGCGGACGCACACATCCTTTCAGCCGCCTTGCTGAGCCTGCAGCTGGGCTCGCTGCACAGGCGTGCCTCAGGCTGTGCCCCGATCGCATGCTTGGCACTGGCCCCATGCGAAGCCGCCCCATGTGAACCTGCCGCGTGCCTGCCATGCGCAGGGTGGAGCTGGTGGACGGAATTAGCAGGAAGCTGGTCACAGACCATGGGCCCATCCAGCTGCAGGCAAGCCTCAAGCCATTATGGGCACAGCTCCCGGTGGTACATGTGTCATGCGACGTCAATTGGAGGGGGTGGGCTCTGAGGCTGCCATCCGGTGTTTCATGCGGCAGCACAGGTTCCGACTGCCTGCTAGCGACTGGTGTCAGTGAGGAGCGCTTCTGCCAGAGGCAGCACCTGTGAGCTTGCCCGCCCGGCCGACTCGCCCGTCCCTGCTTGCAGGTGTGCATCGTCGACGCTCTGGCGCACGCTGAGCTGTTGCGCAGCGGGCCCAGCAGGCCGCCAGCAGAGGCTGACCTGGACCGCATCACCCTCTTGGCAAACCAGCAGGCAAGCATGGATGGGGGCTGCTGCAGGAGGCTCGGCACTGCCGTTCATGTTCCTGAGCGTGGGCCTCTGCTTGACAGCCCAGGTATCAGGCGATCGGTGAGCTTGATGGCGAGATAAGTATTCGATCGCGCCGCTCATGCCAACAGCACCGGCATCGTGGACTGCGCACCACTGCCACTTTTCTGAACCTGCAGGGCCAGCCGCTGCTGGTGGCCAAGGGTGTGCCTGCGGATGCCGCTGGCCGCCTGCTTCTGCCGCTTAGCAGCGGCACGGCGGTGCTACCAGATCTCAGCGTGACAGGTGGGGGTGGGTGGGGGCGGGATGGGGGTGGATTGTGGCGCTGCTTTCCGGGAAGAAGCTGAAAGCAAACTAACGCCAGTCTGCCCCCCCCGCAGGCAGCAGCGAGGCGCTGCTCTCTGGGAAGAAGGCCGCTTTCGCGCTGCTGCTGCGGGCGCTGGAGGCGCCTGCCGGGCAGCGCCGCAGGGACATCCCGCCAGCCGTGTCCGAAGGCTTTGTGGTGAGGAGACAGATGGGCAGCCTTGATACCGCATCCGTGCTCCTGCCTGTGCGCTGGCAAGCGCACCTCCTTTGCTGCAAAGCGGTCCAGGATGCAGGGCGTGTGAAACAGGTCATTGCATGCGACGCACCGGCGGCGGCCAGGGTGGCCCAGCCTGTGAGCCTGTTCCCTCTGCCGCCGCTTCTCTCCCCCAGGTGGCCACCCAGAGAGTGCGCACAGCAGCCAAGAAGGCCATCCCCCACCTGACGGACCCTGTATCCAAGATTGCCAGTGTGGGCGCCGCCACTCAGGCGAGGACGAGGGTAGCTTGCCGAGCTTTGACCGGTCTGCCAAGTTGTGGACAGTTGCAGGAGGGGGCAGGGCACGACGGCAGGCTCTGTGTAGGGGCTCAGCAACTGGCTAAGCCAGGCTGGTGGAAGCATCAATGAAGAGTGACAGGAGCTTGACAAATCACGGCCAGCCTCGTCTGTTGGGCACCCTTTGCACATGCCATCATGATGGCCCAGCCTCCACTCCAGGCTAAGCTTCCCGAATCCACCTTGCCGGCTTGTACTGAATCTTCCCACTCATTCTTCCCTCTGCCAGGCCAAGCTGCGCGACCTCAGGAAGGCTGCCTCTGAGGCAGGGGTGAACGAGTTGGCGCTGCCGCTCGCTGCCGTCACCACAGGTACGCGCTGCGCACGCTGGCTGAATCGGCGCAGATGCGGCAGGCAGCAGCGGTGACGTGGCCCGCCCCATCGTCCTTGCTCTTGATCTGCAGTCGGCGAGTTCCGGCAGTTGCTGGAGTGGGCGGAGAAGGAGCCGACGCGCTGCGAGCAGGCAAGTGTGCGCCATGGCGCCAGCTTGGGCCGGCATTGCGGGCAACGGCACATGCGGGCCAGCACGTGTCATTGCGACATTTTTCTTTCCCCCCTCACTGTGTCGACTGACCACGTAATGTGGGTACAGGCACTAACCCCCACCCGCCTCAGTGCACGTCCCAACCAGCTTCCCAACCGCTTCCCTGAGGGCTGGTTCGCGATGCTGCCGGCTTCACTTGTCACTCAGTGCTGAGGCTGCACCTGAGCCGACTTCATCTCTGAGGTCTCTCTGCAGGTCCGCAAGATGCTCAAGCTGCAGAAGGGGTGGGAGGAGGCTCGGGAACACGCCCTGAAGGTGCGCCCCTGCTTTGCGGCACCAGCCGGGCTGGATTGTTACATTATTGCATAATATGGCAACAAGTTACGCACCCTTCCAGGCAAAGGTGCTCACCAGGTGCTGATGTCAGATGCTGTTGTCAGATGCTGGACAAGAGGAGGAGGTGTGCCGCCGCTGGCGGCGACATACCGCACCACCAAACCAGTGCAGGAGTGCGAGGCCCCTCTGCCGCACCGCGGGTGTGCCTGTCCTGCCCTGCAGGCGGTGGGGGACGACAGCCGGCTGCGAGCCTTCTTTGTGGATAACACTCTCAGTACTGGTCTGCTGTTTGGCTGCCGGGGCGCCACGCCGCTGCTGGAAGAGCCGCTCGGTGAGGCTGGGCACCCGCCTGGCAGGGATGCGACGGACTGGGTGGTGTGTCAGCAGCTTGTGCAGCGGGCTGCTGCGAGGCATGGCGCTTCTGCCCTGAATGTTACGGCACCCTGAGTGCCACGCCAGCATGCTATCAAACCTGCTTGCATTCAATATGCTGCAGGCTTGCTGGAGGCTGCAAACGACGACGGTGGCAAGCCCACGCTGCGAGCCACGCCGACGGGCGCAGCGGCGGCTCAGCAGGCACCGCATGCCCAGCAGGCACAGCAGCTTGCAGAGCGCAGCGGCAGCGGCGGGTCGCCTGGCGCTGCGGCAGGGGAGGCGCGGCGCGTGAAGGTCATGTTGCAGCAAGCAAAGGTGGGCATGCCAGGCACCGACCGTGTTGAGAGCCTCACAGATGGCTCAAGCTGTGCACAAGCAGCAGCTGACTCACTGCTAGCGGGTCCCATCTGCAGCAGACGAGCCTGGTCGATTTTATCCAAAATGCTGACTGGATTCCTCCGATGTCTTGCCTTCCATTCCCTGCAGGCCTGCTGGATGCGGGCGGGCCACCCCGGCTGGGCGCTGCTTGCGCTGGAGACGCCCGCATTCGAGCAGTGGGCGCACCGCCAGCAGGCAAGCGCAGCAGAGCTGCCCAGTGTCGCTACCCTTGCCTGCAACACCGGTGTGGCCTGCCCCATGTTGCCCCTTGAGCTAAGGATTGTAACCCTGAATCCATCACTTGCAGGACCCCCTGATCCTGCCCAGCGATGTGGCAGCTGCAGCGATTCCGCCCGTGCCTCACAGTGGAGCCGGTAGCCTGCCAGCTGTCCCGCCGGCCCGGCAGCAGCAGCAGCAGCCGCAGGAGCAACAACAGCGCACGGCAGCAGCCTGCCTAGCAGCGGCTCGGGCTGCCACTCCAGCACTGCTGCTGTCTGACACAGGCACCGGCATGCTTGCAGGGGACGTCTGGTCGGGAGCTGCCGCCGCCGCCGCCGCAGCAGCAGCAGCAGAGGCGGACGCAGCGGCGCGGGGCAGTCCCAGCCCGGGCCTTCTTGTGTGTGCAGCGGGGGTCCCGCCAGGCAGCTTCATACCCTCCCCATTCCTGCACCAGCCCAGAAGCCCCTTCCTGCCACCCACACCGGGCGTCGGGCCGGCCCAGCTAGCTGCTTCGCCCATCCTCGCTCCAGCCGCAGGCAGGCAGGGGGCAGCTGTGGGCGGGAGCGGCAGCAGCAGGAGCAGAGCCAGGGGCACCCTTGCATCACAGCTACTGCAGTCGCTGGGCCGTGCTACGCCCACCCAACCCAGCAGCAAAGACCCGCCTACAGCACCAGCGGCCACTGGTAGCCTGATGCCATTGCACGTCCAGCTCGCTGCATGCCCTGCAGTAGCGGGCCGGCCAGCCTCGCCTTTTGCCAGCAAGGGCAGGCAGCCCTCCCAGCAGAGCTTTCGCCCCCCCGCTGCAGATGTGGCGCCTTATGAGCCAGCGGCTGTGCCTGCTGCGCTGCCCGTGCTGCCCGTGCTGCCCAATGCCAAGCAGCTGCCAGCTGCCACGCAGCTGCCAGGCTTGGCACCGGCGATGCGGAGCCAGCATGGCAACCTGGCGGCTGTTGCCGTGCCGGTGGCACCTGCCATGCCGGCGGCAGGGCTCGTGCCAGCAGAGCAAGGGCTGGGCCGGCATGCCAGCCCGAGCTCAGTCGACTGGGCACAGCTGTTGCTGGTGAGTCTTGTTGGGCTGTCACAGATGCGACAGTGGAGCACCGGTGCCTGCTGTAGGCCACCTGGCAGCCATGAGCTCCCAGCTGTGACCGCTCATGCACCCGCAGCGCTTGCCCCCACGCTGCCTGTACTACTTTGGGTGTCCTGCTTGACTCACTGCAACAAACCTTTTTGTTCAGGCTGTCTGCCGCGTCCAGCTCCAAAGGACAAGAAGCGCTGGCGTGCACTCGCTGCTTGCTGTCTCGTTGCAACCTCCAATCGGTGCCCCTGTACCGCCCGTACCGCCCATACCGCCCGTATCGCCCGTCCCGCCCGGTGCAGGAGGCATACAAGCCTGAGGGATCAAGCGGCTCCTCTGGCCTCAGCCTCCCGCCCAGCAGCACCGCCCCGGCAGGCCCGCAAGGCGCCTGGCCCTTGGGCGGGCTGGGCGGGCCGCTGCGGTCGGCGCCGCCGCTGGAGGGGCCGGGCGCCGCTCTGCTTAGGGTCATCAGCAGTGTACCCTCTGGTGAGGCGCCCCAGGGCTCAGCAGGGCGCAGCGTGGCGCAGCAGGGAATAGCAGGACGGTGATGGCAGGGCAGTGGTGCGCGATACAGCAGAGTAGTATACAGCAATATGCAGCATCTTATGATGTAGCAGGGTACGGGCTAAGGGTGGGCAGGGCAGGGCAGGACAGGGCAAGGCAGGGGCCGCGGTTGAGGGGCTGGCCCTCGGATGCGAGCACTCGTCCCTGGGTCGGGGTGTGTGAGGGCTTGCCCCACTGCGACGCCGACCCCCCATGTCCTGCCTGCAGCGGCCGCCCAGGAGCTGCTGGCCAGCCTCTCCGGCATGGACTGGGATACCATTGCCAGCTTTGACTGGGGGGAACAGATGCTGGCTGGCACCGACTGCCCAGCTGCAGCCACGGCAGAAGGGCCGGCGGATGCGGCGGGCGCGGGCGCGGCGGGCGGAGGCGCCGCGTCCGCCGCCCCGGGGCCGGTGCTCCCCGACTGGTCAAGGCTGCTGTCCCTGAGCCCGTCTGACTGGGCCGCCGCCCTGCAAGACCTGCACAGCCAGCAGCAGCAGCCGCAGCCAGCAGCCGCGCCTCTGTCGCAGCAGCAGCAGGGTGGGACGGCGGCCCCGCCCAGCGGCAGACGTTCGAGCTCTCCCGATGCAGAACTGCAGCAGGAGATCTCGCTGATGCCCCAGCAGCTGCCACCCCTGCGGCAGGAGCAGCAGCAGCCATCGCCGCCACCGCCGCCGGCAGGGGCCGCCCAGCCGCGCCAGCCTCCGGCAAGGCACAAGCGCACCCACAGCAAGATCAGTCCAATCAGCAGCGGCCTGGAAGGCATGAAGCTGGGGCGCGGCGGCACGCCGCCCTAGGCAGCAGGCCTCGCCGCCCTAGGCAGCAGGCCGCGCCTGCCGCAGTTTTGTCTTGCTTCTCAAACGTCTCGCCTTGCGCGTGCTGTGGCCTGGAGCCCTGCTTCATCTCAGCTTGCATCCGTGTGCGCGCATTCCCATGCAGTGTCTTGTTCCTCTTGCCAGCGCGAATGCTCTTCTCTGTCTGCGCTTCTGTTCCGCACGTTCTGCACGCATTTCACCCCCCGCCCTTCCCAACTGCAGCTTGCGACTTCGTTCTGCGACAGGCCGAGGCCAAGTTTCAAGGTTATTGCAGGCTGAGGCCAAGCCTCGCGTCGAAATGAGGGTACTGTGAATTGTCGGGCACTTCCGGGTAGAATCGATGGTTCCAGCAATAATTTGCCAATGTCATTGCCAGGTGTTGATTATTCGGAGGAAGGCCCACATCCAGACGGGGAGGGTGAGCACCGCTGCGATGTACTGCCAGAAGAGCATTGTGGCCATCTCTGCCTCCCCTACGCGGTACAGCACGGTCAGGGTCTGCAAGGCAGGGGGAGAAAAGGAAGGAAGGGAACAGATTTACGAGGTACAGGACTGTGAGGGTCTGCAAGGAAGGGGCAGGAAAGGTCGGGGGGAGGCGCTGGAAAAGTGAAGCACGAAGGGGAAGGGGCGGACGAGCCATAGCTTAAGCTTCGTAGCTTTTAGCACACTTTACCGCACTGCATCGCACAGCTGTCCAGCGAGGTTCAGCACTGCGGGCCCGCTAGAGCCTGCCCCGCATGATCTCTGCCAACTGCTTCCCCGTGGCATTCCAGCCATGGCGCGGCGCCGCGCCCAGCATGCTATGCTAGTAGTTCCCCCGCCCGGCGCCTGCCTGGATGTTGATGGCTGTGGGCGTGGCGTTGGACAGGAGGAGGATGAGGAGGAACATGGGGTCAGGAGAGGCGAAGAGCCGCAGGCGCAGCGCCGCCAGGATGAGCGCTGTCGACAGCATGGGCTGCAGCACCAGGCGCACCAGCAGCACGGCCGCGGTGACGTGCAGCGGCAGGCGCGAGGCGCCGGGGCCCCTGCAGCAGCGGCAGACAGCCGGAGGGCGGCGTGAGTGCGCCGAGGTCGCCTGCGGCCAGCGCACTCGTGTGTGTACAGCAACAGACCTCTCAGGCACTGCATCCAGCCATGCGGGGCGCCCTTGCAAAGCTGCAGAAACAACTGGAACGGGAAATTCATCCCATCCCATACCATCCCATTTAGCCCACCGGAACAGCACCGCCCCGAGAAGACTTGCCCAGCAATACAGCACTGCCCGACCCATCCCATCCCATCCCATCCCAGCCCAGCCCAGCCAACCGGTACAGCACTGCCCCGAGCAGGCTCGGCTGGGCAGTACAGTACTGCCCGACCCATCCCATCCCAGCCCAGCCCAGCCCAGCCCGGCCCAGCCCACCGGTACAGCACCGCCCCCAGCAGGGGTATGGTGGTGGGTATGAGGCCGGCGCCCAGTGTGTCGAGCGCCTCGGCCAGCACCCGCAGGGCCGGGCGCGGCGCGTAGAGCAGCGCTTTGACCGGCGGGATGCAGCCCACTGCAATGCCTGCAGCTCAGGGGGCGGGCAGCGGGAGATACCAAAATCAACAGATAAGAACTCAACAGAAGACGGGGGGTGGGGGAGCCCAGCAGGGGCCCGGGACGTGATGTCAACAGGCCAGGGTGCTGGGTCAAAGCAGCAGGCAGGGGAGAGGCCGACTGCAGCGGAGTGTCCAGGTGGCTGCGCAGGCGCCTTTGCAGCACCCATCGGCTGCAGACGCTGGCCGCAGCGCACCGAGGATGGCGGCCTGGGAGGGCAGCGGGAAGGCGGCTCCCCAGTCCACGGCTTTGAGGTACTGCCATGCCCAGTGTGCACAGCGCAGCGGCAGGCTGGCGCCGCCCCCAGCCGCCGTCTTGCCGCCGCCCCCGCTGCCGCTGCCATCCCTCTTCCCTGCTGCTCCCAGCAGTGCAGTCGTGTCCTCCTCGTCTGCCTCGTATGCGCCGCTGCTGCCAGCCGGGTACGGCCGGCCGGGTGACCATCCCAGGGGCAGTGGCTGCAGCTGCACCGGGTGTGGCTGGAAGGCCACAGCTGGCTGCAGCTCGACCACGGGGTGTGCACGCAGCCCTGCAGCTGGCGCTCCATTGGCGGCTGGCTGGAAGCGGCTGCCCGGCGGGACGGGAGCAGGATGCGGCTGCAGCGTGAGCGGGTGGCTGCTGGGCTGGTACTGCGGGGCAGGTGCCGGTGGTGAGAGGCTCACGTGGTGGTACTGCTGCTGCTGAGGCTCCTCACGAGGGCTGCTGCCAGCTGAGCCGCTGCGGCTGCCCTGCCTGCCCTTGAGCAGGTCCGACAGGGTGGGCTCCTTGCGCAGCTGCGCCCTGACCGGCAGCCCCTCGCCGCCGTCGCAGCGACTACCCGCCCCGTCGTGCCCAGCTGTCGAGTGGTCGGCGTCGGGGCCCGGCTCCGGCGCTGCAGCCTGCAGGGCTGCCCGCGCCGCGGCCCTCCGGATCAGCCCAATGCCCACGGTGAACTGCAGGCGCAAGGATGGAACAAGGCAAGCACAGGGCACAACACCTTTAGCCCCGGCATGGCCGCAACACACGCCGCTATGGCATGGCAGCAACAAGGGAAACAGCCTGAACCAAGTTCGGCGCTTGGGGGGG
>KQ481969.1:317574-329077 GCA_001430745.1 Auxenochlorella pyrenoidosa
GTCGCGCGCGCCGCCGCCGTCGTGCCCGCGCTGCCGCTCCGCCGCCGCCGACGCCTCTGCCTTTTCCCGCGCCTCTGCTAGCATCTCCTCCTCCATCTGCTTCACCCGGTCCCGGGTGTCTGGCATCGCGAGGCCCGCGTACGGCGCGTCCGCCCGCGGCTGCAGGCCCGAGCCGCCGCCGCCGCTGCCGCTGCCGCCGCCGCCGGCCCTGCCGGGCATCATTTTCTGGATGATGGCCCAGAGGGTGTCCACCAGTGCGTCGGGCATATCGGCGCCATTCTCGCGCAGCTCCAGCCGGAACTCTTTGACGCTACCCTTGCCCTTTGACAGCTCGATGATAAACTCCGACAGCGTCTTATCTGCCAGGCCCAAGTGGTTCTCCAGCTCTGAAGGGGGGCCGGCAAGGGCTGGTTGGGATGCAGGCAGGCGGGTGCTTGCCGCCGACGGCAGCAGTGCGGGCGGCCCGAACTCCTGCCGTCGGCGGCGAGGGATTGCAGTCGTCACCAGTGCACCCAACTGCGCGGGCTGCTGCAAGGCATCTGACCCCTCACACCCCGCCCTGCATGCGCACCCGAGGTGACCTTGGAGACCAGGGAGAGGTACTGGAGCTTCTGCAGCTGCTCCATGGTGCACCCCTCGGCGAGCTGACGCTGTCAGCAACCTCGAGACGGACGCCGCCTGTGGGGAGAGCGAGACCCAGCAGGCCGCAACTTAAGAAAGAGCTGTAGCAGCCTTACCAAGCTCCAACGGTGCACAGCACCTGTGTCCAGGCAGGCAATAAGGGCAGGCAAGTGTTGCCATCGCTGCCGCTGCCGCTGCTGCCACCACTGCCGTCACCGCCGTCACGCAGTGCCCGCTGCCTTGCAGCCGCAGACAATGCACTAACCAGACGTGTTACAGGCGCCTGCGTCGCAGCCAAGCCCCCTGCAGGCGGGGCCTGTCCGCTCTGCACCGTGATGGGCGACAGGCGCTACCGCTTGCTGCTCAAAGATCGACACAAAGGTTTCTTTATGTTATGTGACCCGCAGTGAGACGAAAGGCGCCGGCCCACGGCCACGGGTTGCCGGGCCGGCAGGGGAGCGCGGCAACGCTGTTGGATCGGAGTGCGAACGTGCTCAGAGAATTTCCGACTAGGTAGCCCGCATCGGAAGGGCGCTGCGTATGCCACGCAGTGCCACTCGGGCAAACTGGTGTCGGCAAAAGGCGCTGGCGGCATCACTCGCGTTCCAATCGCGATCGGGGCATCGCAGCAATTTCAGGGCGCTCCCAGCTTGCCTCCCGCTTTCGCCGTCCTCGAAGTCCCGCTACCGCGCGCCGTGGCCCGGCTTCCCTGCCATGTCGGACTACGGCGACTCGGACTATGAGGAGATGTCGATGGAAGGAGACGAGGTCGGGTACAGCGACGACGAGGGGTTCGCTTATAGCGACCAGGAGGAGGGCGTCGCCTCGCCGGTTGCCAAGAGCAGCAAGGTGCGCAGAAAGGTGATGGGAAGCGGCTCCGAGCTGCCTCGCCGCCCCTGATCGCTTGGCAATGGGCCGCCGTCGCAGTGGCGGCACTGCCTGCCGCCTCTGCCCTCGCCAGCAACACGGCCTGTGCGGCATGGCCAGAAGGGCACCATACATGCGTCCTGCTGCAGCGCTGCTTCGTCTGTGCCCAAAGCATGCCAGGCCGCGAGCCTGTGGCCTTCTCACCCCAGCTCGCACCTCCCCTCTCTTGTCTTTGCCCCTCATTGTCCTGCTCAGCCTGCAATGTTTCTCTTGTTTGCCACTGCTGTCCCCTAAGCAGAAGACTTTCATCGTGATGGACAAAGATGAGCTGCGGGAGCGGCTCAAGGCAGCAGTAGCGCAGGTGAGACGCGCCCACGTGGGGCGCCGCTCGGGCTGACCTGCACGGCAGGCAGCTCCAGCACCCAGCCACAACAGGGGCCAGCTCCCGCTGCATGGACAGCCATGTCATGCACACGGCACTGCCATGTAGTCGGCTGCTGGCGCCATCAAGGCGCCAACCCTTGGTACAGTGGCACCTGCACTACAGGCGGCCAGGCTGAGCAAGAGCGGCGCTCGCGCCCCCAGCTCGGCCCAGCCGCGTCACCTGCCCTCACCGTGCCTTTCCTCCCCACTGCCCTGCTGCCTGGCTGGCCAGGTGGTGGACCTGCTGTGCATCTCTGATGCTGAGGCCACGCGGGCGCTGCGCTTCTACAAGTGGGACCTGACCAAGCTGCAGGTGTCGCATTCCGGGCGTTGCATTTTTCCCGCTGCGGGTGCTGTGCAGCGGCAGGCAGCGCTCTGCGGGTGCCTTCGCCACGAGCATGAAGGCGTACTCGACCTGCTGGGATCTCAGCTGCCCTGCCTAGATGATGCATTGTGCATAGCAACCAGGGGCGCAGCCACCCCCGCCGCCATGCCCGGCTAATTGTTCCCTCTGCCGTCTGATTGAGCTCCTGGCAGCTGCACCTGTTTCAACCCGCCTCCCCGTAACTGGCGCTGCTGTGCGCAGGAGGAGTGGTTCACCGACCCGGATGCTGTGCGGGAAAAGGTCGGCCTGATGGATGAGCAGCCCTCAACCCGGCGCAAGGAGGTGAGCTGAGGCTGGCAGGCATGGAGCTGGGGCCGGCAGGTTTCGAGCTGCTGGGGCCGGCAGGCTCCAGGGGCTGCATAGCATGCGGGGCAAATGCTGTGAACAGCACTGCGAGGGCCGGCCGCCCTCTGGTCTGTCGTCGGGCTGGGCTGGGCACTCGGCGGAGGCTAGCGTACGCCGCCGCTTGCTGCCGCGTCGTGCGCCACATCAGCATGCTCCCCGGCTGCCCATGCGCCGCCCTGGGTGCAGGAAACGTGCAAGATCTGCTTCGAGAGCTTCCCGGTGGCAGACATGGCCTCAGCGCGTTGCAAGCACTTCTACTGCAAGGCGCGGGCAGGAGGGGCTGCCAGAGAGCGGCGCCCAGCCTGGCTTGCCAAGCGCCTGGCCGACTGATGTGCCCGGACCCGGCCTCACTGCCTGTGCCCCGCCCCAGCGCACCCTGCCTGTGCCCCTCCCAACCCCTCTGCGCTGGCCCTGCCCTGCCTGTGCCCTGCAGGACTGCTGGTCGGGTTACGTGCAGACAGCCATCGACTCGGGGCCCTCCTGCCTAGACCTGCGCTGCCCAGACCCAGGCGGGTGCTGCGCTGTGCTGCCGGGCTGCACAGCACCTGCTGCCACCAGCTCGACAGCCGCCCAGCCTGCCTGCCAACTCGCCCTGGCTTCGCTGCTGCCCGTCCACCCTGCACCTCTCAGCCAACTGCGGGTGGCACTCTCCTGGGTTTGCAGAGTGCAAGGCTGCAGTGCCGAAGACGGTCATCGCGGCCGTTGCAGACGCACCGCACAAGCAGCGGTGCGCGCCCGCCTTGCCGGCCCAGCCAGCGCAGCTCCTTGCGTATGCAGCTTCCAGCAAAGGAGACTAAGCCGGCTGCTCTTGTGATCGCTGCTGGCATGCTCCCTCCCTCGTGCCGCTTGTCCCTGCACACCCTACGAGCATTCCCATGCCGCCGGGTGCCGAGTCCTCCAGTCCTCCACTGAAAGCTTTGACAACCTCTGTCAAAGCTTTTTCAATCAACTGTTCCACAAACACGATCTTCAGTGGCACCTACAGCCCATCTTGCCTCTTGCCCTCCCCCTGTGCAGGTATGACGAGTTTGCTGTGCGCTCCTTTGTGGACGACCAGCGCCAGCTGTCCTGGTGCCCGGCGCCAGGCAAGCCGCACCGACGCCCCGCTTGCGCACTGGCCATGCCTCTGTCATGCCCCTGGCATGCCCCTAAGCTCTGCAGATGTGAAGGCAGGGCGCCTGGGTGCATTCGGTGCAGTTTTCAATCCGGTCCAGGCATCCACTGCTGCCTTAGCGGCGTTTTTGCCTGTTTGGCCAGCTGCTGCGCTTGCACATGTGCCCTTGCGGGTCTGAACCCTGCCAGCCACGCTTCGCCGCCCGTACCCCCCACACCCAAACCAAATCGACCTGTCCTCACACAAACCCACCCTCCGTGCAGACTGCCAGAACGCGGTGCTGACGCTGAGCGACCAGCTGGGCGCTGCGCAGGACATCTTCTGCCGCTGCGGCTGCGCCTTCTGCTTCAACTGCCGGGAGGAGGCGCACCGCCCCGTGGGCTGCGACACTGTGCGCAAGTGGATGGTGGGTCTGCCCGCGGCTCGCTGATTCAGTCCGTGTGCCTGCTCCGCAGCTCTGGGAGGGGCGGGGGCAGGGGCTGCTTCCTGCTGGTGCACCTAGGTGCGCCCCACTGGCTGGCAGCCGAGTGTTGGCCGTGCTCGCCTGCTTGGAACAGGCACGTGCACAGCAGATGGGTGCAGGCTCTCTGCCCGCCTGCTGTCCTTCTCATCACTTTTCCTTCCCCCCCAATTCATTTGCAGATCAAGAACAGCGCCGAGAGTGAGAACCTCAACTGGATTCTGGCCAACACCAAGCCCTGCCCAAAGTGCACGTGAGTAGGCTGGCTGGAGGCCGGCCAGCGAGGCGCAGCATAGCTTTCGTGTGCACAGCCGCACCTGTGTGCAGCCCCCGCCCGTGCTGTCCAGGCCTCGAATGCAGCCAGTGCTGCAGCGCTGCCGGGGCCTCAAAATGCACCTTGAAAGCCCTAAAGCGCCAGGCCGTACCCTCATCCCACACCCCGCACACACATGCCACCACCCACCCACACACCCACACAATCACCCCTGCAGGCGCCCCATTGAGAAGAACCAGGGCTGCATGCACATGACCTGCTCGCAGTGCCGCCACGAGTTCTGCTGGCTGTGCCAGGGGCCCTGGGCCGAGCACGGCGAGCGCACGGGCGGCTTCTACAACTGCAACAGGTGAGCTGGGGTGGTGAGGCGGTGGCCGGGTTGGTGCTGCTCGGCCACCATATGCACTTGAGGAAGCTGGCAACGCTGCTGCAGCTGGCGCCGAAGCAGTGCCGCGCTGTTTCGGCGCCAGCTCCAGCCGCAACACCGGCTTGTTCCAGTGTAGCTGGTGGGCTAGCAGCAAAGGGGCGTGGGCGGCTCACCCGGGCCGCTGCGCAGAAATTGGCCGGTGCTCTGGGCTGGCCCCTGATGCGCCGCAGGGCTCTGCGCAGGTGGCGGAAAAGGCTCCAGGCTCCTGCGACCCGCAGGCATTTGACCCCTGCAGCCCCCACCCGGCCCCCTTCCCACCCACCCACACACACACCCACACACACACCCCCCACCCACCCCCCGGACGCACCCCAGGTTCAAGAAGGCGGTGGAGAAGGGCGAGATCGACGAGCAGGAGCAGAAGCGGCAGCACGCGCGGCAGAGCCTGGAGCGCTACATGCACTACTGGCAGCGCTGGGCCGAGAACGACTCCTCGCGCAAAAAGGTGGGGCGGGGGGGCCGGGCCGCGTCACACACAAAGGCTTTGACCCCTCCACATCCTCAGCCCGCAGGCGCTGCAGCAGGTTGACAAGCCCACCCCTAACCCCCCAACCCCAACCTTTCCTACTGCCCCATGTCCCGCTCCCGCAGGCGCTGCAGCAGGTGGACAAGTTCCGCGGGGAGCAGCAGGAGGTGCTGAGCGAGCGTACCGCCACGCCCACCAGCCAGCTCAAGTTCATAGTGGACGCGTGGATGCAGGTGGGGGTGGGGTGGGTGGGTGGGTGGATCCTTATTTGTTCTCCATTTCATTTTTTTTTGTTGAAGCAGCTTTGCCGGCAGGCCGGGTAGCGGCACGCCGTGATGCGTGGCCGTACATTGCAGGTGGGCGGACCATTGCCCCCACCCCCACCCCCCACCCACCCACCCACCACACACACACACACACACACACACACACACTGCCCAAAGCGTCACCGGGCTCTCCTCTGTGTTGGCCCTGCCCCCCTGCCAGGTGGTGCACTGCCGCCGCATCCTCAAGTGGACCTACGCCACCGCCTACTACACATTCGAGGTGGGGGTTCATGGGCGTGGGTGATGGCCACCCAGCGCATGCACGACAGGTCTGCATGGCAGGTCTGGCCCTGGGGACCCACGCTCCACGGATCTGCACGCGCCCAGGGCTGCGCTGCCGCGTGCGGGCGCAGCGTGCCGCTGTCGCACGCTGCTCGATGGCGTTGCTGCGCGCGCTGCGCGGGCCCCGCGCCGGGCACAGCGTGCCGCTGCCAAACGGCGCTGCTGCGCGCGCTGCCTGGGCCCTCTGTGCTGGCGCAGGAGACTTCTGGCGCGTCGCGGGAGCACCGGGAACGCATGGCGCAGCACCAGGAGTTCTTCGAGTTCAACCAGGCACGGCTCCACCTCCTCCTGTCGGTCTAAGCTGGTGTCTCTGCTGCCGAATCGCCCGGCTCCCAGGCGCCGCCTATTGCAAACCTCCTGCACTCGCGCGCCCGTCCTCCCTGCCGTGACACACGCACACACACACACACACTGCAGGGCCAGGCGGAGCACTACCTAGAGAAGCTGCACCACAAGGTTGAAAAAGACCTGTCGCGCTTCCTCAAGGCCAAGCCGGCGCCTGGGGGGGAGCCTGACGGCGGCGCGGGCGGCGGCGGCGAGGCTGGCCCCAGCAGCAGCAGCGAGGCAGGGCCCAGCGGCAGCCGGGAGCAGCAGGCGGCGTGGAACACGTTTAGGTGGGTGCCGAGCCTCTGTGCTGAGTGCCTGTGCTGGTGGGTGCTGTGGAACACCTTGAGGGTGGTCCGGCAGCGCTGGCTGCCGAGGATCTGGCGAAAAGGGTTGATGAGGACTCTGCTGCCCTGCGCCGGTGTGAGCCCGCTTTGACAGCTGCCGTGCCGGCCGCTCGCCGCGCAGCCTTGCCAGGCCCTGCCCTGCCCCGCCCCTGCCGACCGGGCCTGGGCAGGTGGGCCCGCCCCGTTCGGTCCTCGCCCTCACTCTGTGCACCCCGCCCCCGGTCGGCCCTCACTCTGTGCTCCCTGCCCCGTTCGGTCCCCACTCTGCGCGCCCCGCCCCGTCCCGCCGCCCGCAGGGAGCAGCTGATCGGGCTGACGGACGTGACGCGCATCCACTTTGAGAAGCTGGTCAACGAGTTTGAAAAGGGGCTGGACGAGGCTCTCAAAGAGTACGATGGTGAGCCCCTGCTGTTGATAGGGACGGTCAGAGTTGCTGAAAGAGACAGTCAACGCCTGACTGAAACCCCACTGTTCAACAGCCCCTCCGCCCGCCTGCCTGACTCGCGCTGGCTGGCGGGCTGCCCGGCTGCCTGGCTGGCTGCGTGCCCTGTCCCAAGACTGCAAGGTTATGGCCGCCCCGCTGTCCCGCGCGCGCCATGGCTGCATGCTCACCTAGAGAGCGCTCCCTGCACCAACGGGGCGCCAACGCACGGCCCTGCTCTGTCGCCACGCTCAGGGCATGCGCAGCGCCTGCATCACGGTGCTTTCCACTCACTCTGCCCCTGCGCACCCTGTGCAGCGCGCATGGAGGAGGCGAGCCCCGCCGCCGCTGCGGCCGAGGCTGCAGCAGCGTCAGAAGCGGCGGCGGCGGCGGCGGCCAAGGGCAAGGCAGCCGCCGCGCCCGCCCGCCGCGTCACCCGCTCCTCCAAGCGGCGCCAGGCCAGCCATGACGACCAGGACTCGACAGCGCTAGAAGAGGAGGCGGGCTTCTGGCAGTGCCGGTGAGCAGGCAGGCGGGGCGTTCGGGGCAGCACCCCAGGACGAGCATGATCACTGGCAAGCCAGGCAAGGCGCGACCTCCAGGGCAGCCTGTTGCTTGCCAGCCAGCACCTGATCCGGCTGCTCTTCTCGCATGGCCCCTGCTGCCACGCAGGCACTGCACCTTTGCGAACGAGCTGGCAGACAAGGTGTGCTCCGTGTGCGAGCAGCCGCGGCACCCCAGCGCGGCGCGATGAGCCGTCTCCCGCCGGGGCTGGGCTGGGAGGCAGGACTGGGAGGGCTGGATGCTGGCACCCTCAGCCCCCCACCCGCCCAGCATGTATCATACCTCACAGCCTGCCTGTCTACACACATTCTTGCTGCATCTGCCCCAGCACCTCTGCTGCTCGCCCGCCCCTGCTCCCGCTCCCGCTCTGCTCCGTCCCTGTCACGTAACTCGTAACCGTCTCCAGTTCACTCTGTACATTTAATGTCCACCATGTAACACGGCTTCATCAACCACCAGGATCAGTCCTGGGTGATGCAGTGCGCAGAACGGCTACGGTACGTTGTTGCATGCATGCTGCAGCTGGTGCATCCGCAGGCTGGTTTGCCTTGCCCGGTGACAGATTGCAAGGAAGCGGCTTGAACCTGCAGCGCAGCGCACCACCCTCCTCTGCGCCGCTCCGTGCTCCCCAATTTTGAAAGCATGAGGTATTGACAGCACAAGCACACGGCAGTGCCACAGCATGCCATGCCGTCTTGCCTCCCTGCGGCATCAGTGCTTCACATCGACAGCCGGCGGCAGACAGAGAGGCACCACTCCATTCGGAGCGGGCAGAATGAGGCCAAGCCCAGATATTAAGTGCAGAGCAGAGCAGCAGGGGTTGTTACACAACATCGAGCGGGCAGGCAGTGAGCCGGGGCGCTGCAGCCGGCTGGCATCAGTGGTGGTGCCCCCACGACAGCGCCACGGGCAGCAGCGCGCCCGCAACCACCGCCGCCAGCTGCGCGCCGCCCATGCGCGCGCCCCCGCTGCCGCCCAGCACCTCTGGCAGGATGTGCATGGTGGCAGCATACAGAAAGGTACCGCCGCTGAAGATGACGCACAGCGCGACAGCTGGCGGGGAGGACAGAAAGGTGAGGGAGCCGAGCAGGGCGTAGGTGGCCAGCGTGGCGGCGGGCGCGGCGGCCGCAAACAGCGCCAGCGTGCGCTGTGCGCGCTGCCAGGTCCAGTGACAGGCCATGAGGTAGGTGCCCAGGCCAAAGGCCATCGGGACCTACAGGTCGGGGGCAGCGGGGCGGGGCGAGGGGCAGGGTGGGCGGGCGGGCCAGGTAGGAGAGAAGAGGGCTGGTGCAGCACAAGCGTCAAGACAGCCCAGCGCCGGCCAGCAGCCTCGGTGAGCTAAGGCAGGGTAAGGTCCATAGGGACGCGTAGATGCGAATCAACACGCCCTGAGGCGGGCAGCTGGAGCTCCTCCCATGCCCACTGGAGCGCCCCCCGGCCAGCCTTGCTGGGCACCCCGGGGGGGCACAGGCACCAGGCGCGGCACCCCCCCGAGGCTGCTGCATGGAGGACTGCCAAGCCACGGAATGCCAGTACCAGGGAATGCCAGCACGCGCAGACCCAAGCTTAGGCCCGCAGAATGAACCCACTCACCTTGTGCAGCACCATGGCGGCCGCGATGATGACCGTCAGTCGCGCATTGCCCGACAGGAAGGCGGCCCCCATGGCCAGGCCGTCGGCGCAGCAGTGGATGAGCAGCCCGGTGATGGCATTGGAGGGGTCGGTGGCAGCGGGGGCGCCTGCATGCGCGGTGCGGGCAGGGGAGGCCGAGAACGAAACACGTAAGCCATAGGCGAGGGCTGGTCGCGGGCCGAAGGATGGCTGAAGGTCAGGCAGCTGGCAGTGTTCAGGGGGATGCTGCGAGCCGGCTGGCTCGCCAGCGGGCTGGCAGGGGGGGTCGTAGCCCTGCTGTCCCTGGCGTGCACCTTTGGCCTTGCCAGTGCTGTCTGCCGCCTCGGCTGCGGCCCTGCCGCCGCTGCCCTCCTGCCCGGGCTTGCCGCCGCCACCGGCAGCAGCAGCATCCGCGGCGGCGCCGTCGCCCGCACCTTTGCTGCCGCCCCTGGCCTTGTCCTTGGATTTGTCTGACCCCTCGTCGCCGCCGTGCGAGTGGCTGTGGGCGTGCCCGCCGTGCGAGTGGGCGTGGCCGTGGGCGTGGCTGTGCCCTGGGTGCCCGCAGCTGCCGCCGGCCGCGTGCTGCAGGTGGTCTAGCAGCATCATTGCCAGGAAGCCGCACACTAGGACCAGGCCGGCAAGGCCCTCGGGCAGGCCGCCCTCCTCGTGGGCGTGTCCATGGCCGGCTGCTGTGCTGTGCTGCATGCCGTGTGCGCTGTGGCTGCCATGGGCATCGTGGTCGTGCCCGTGGGCATGCTCGTGTTCATGGCTGGCTGCGTGCGACTTCTCGTGGGCGTGGGTAGCGGCCTGCGGCAGGGCGAGGGGACTTAGAGCGTCACTGACAGCGGGACAGTGGGGCAGCAGACGTGGGTTGGCGACCTGCCTCCGATATTTGCGTGTCTCGTAGCGTATGCTGCTTCTTCCAGAGCTGCAAAGCTGCGGCTGCACATTTAAGGCACGCGTACAGCAGAGCCCAGGTAAAGCAATCGCAAGCGTCGCCGTCGCCCCGGCCATGGGCAGCTGGTCCTGCGTACACCCTCAAATTGCCACCCGCTATGCTGCCTGCCCCTCCCGCTCACGTGTGCAAAGGCGTGAAAGCCCTCTGGAACAATGACAGCCAGGGCAGAGCCGATGAGCAGGCCAGCACCCAGAGCCGCCACAGTCTGCAGGTGGGACTCGCGCACGCGCATGAAGAACGGGGCGCAGCCGGCCAGCAGCGCGCCGCCAAACATCAGCGCCAGCGTCGTGAACAGCTGTGCGCCATTTTCGGCCTCCATGGCAAGCTTCCAAGGGGGCAGGACGGCCTGCAGGCGCGGCGGCGGCGGCAGTGGAGGCGTGGAGCCAGTAACAGTTGCGATGCTGCCGTTGCGAGGCTGTCGTTGCCCTCTACGCCACTGTTAGGATGCTGGGATTGCAACACGAAGCTTTTCCGACAGCCTTACAAAGAGGGTGCCGCCCACCTGAGGCTAAGACAGCGGTCACGCTTCCTTATGCTTCCAGAATTCTTGCAGATTTGAAAGCAAGCGGGGATTCGGCAAGACAAAGCGGGCCAGACAAGAACCGCACGAGGCCGAAGCACCCAGTCTGCCGGGGGCTCTCTGCGCTGTATGAATTGTGTTGTTGCGCACTCGATCGGAGATCGAAGGGCAAAGCTGCGCAAAAAGAGCAGACAGGAGGGCAAAGCGCAGCACGGTGTCGGGTCCCTTCTGTGGGCCCGGTCTTGCATTAGTTGTATTCGATCACGCACCACGATGACGCACCAGATTACAGTAAAGCATGGAAAGGAGACGCTGCAGCTAGACTGGTCACTGGACAGACCTGTTGTGGAGCTCCAGGAGCGGCTGGAGGAGCTCACAGGACTGATGGTGCGCAGGATGCACATAAAAGATGGGGCGGGGCAGGGTCCGCTCTCGAGAGGACAGCTGCCGCCAGTTCCTGCCGGCGCGGGCAACTAGCAGGCTGGCAAATGGCCCACTCCCCAGTGCTCCCTCATTCCGGGCCCACTTGTCCGACCCACAAGACTGCAGGTGCGCAGGCAGAAGCTGATGGCAGCAGGCAAGGTGCTGAGCGGGCGCGGCGGCAGCCTCGCAGCTGCCGGCGTGCGGCCGGGCGCCAAGCTCATGCTGCTGGCTGCGGCAAGCAGCGCTACCAGCGGGCAAGCAGCGCTGGAAGCCTCGCGGGCCAGCCGGCAGGAAGCGCTGGAGCGCGGTCGTGCCGCGCTGGCCGAGCGCGCGGCGCAACGGGGC
>KQ481969.1:329694-341633 GCA_001430745.1 Auxenochlorella pyrenoidosa
CCTGCCCGCGGCGCCGGCGGGCGCCCGCGCCGCCGCCGCCGCTGCCTCCATTGCGCAGCGCGCCGCGGCGTGGCAAAAGACGGGCATTGCGGCGCTGCGCGACCTGCAGCTGGACCAGCTGCCAGCCGAGCTGTTCAGCATTGCCTCGGGGGTGCGAGTGCTGGATGCTGGCGGCAACCAGCTAACGTCGCTGCCGCCAGGCATCACCGCCCTCACCGCCCTTCAGCGCCTGCGGCTCAGCATCAACCGGCTGGACGATGCGGGGGCGGCCTGGCCAGCGCTGTGCACGCTGAGCCAGCTGGCCATCCTGGCTGCCGACGACAACCGCCTGACGGCGCTGCCGCCGAGCATCTCCAGCCTGGCGCGCCTGCAGAAGCTGAGCCTCAACGGCAACCAGATTGGTGAGCGCTTCCGGGGGTGCCGTGCTGCCCCATGTGCCCTGCCGGCCTGCCTTGCCCTTGTGTGTACACCTGTGCAGGCTCTCCAGTTTCTTACGTGTTCCTGGTGTGCCTCCTGCCCACTGCAGCCAGCCTGCCCGACAGCCTGGGGGCGCTGCAGCAGCTGCGGGCGCTGGCGCTCCGCGGCAACCGCCTGGCAGCCCTGCCTCCTGGGCTGGGCCGCTGCGCCGCGCTTGCAGAGCTAGATGCACGGGACAACCAGCTGACAGAGCTGCCGTCAGAGCTCGGCCACCTCACGAGCCTCAAGATCCTGCTTCTGAACAACAACAAGTAGGACGAGGGAGGGTGCTTGGGCAGCTTGGGCAAGGCCGCGCACCACCTGCGCGGATGCGGGCTTCACAGCTGCTTTGTTGAGCTTGTCGTGCACGGTCCTTTGTTGAGCTTGCCTTGTACAGTCCGGCCTGCGCCCTTTGCTGTGTGCGTCCAGGATCAAGGCGGTGCCACCCGCCATCCTCGCCGGCTGCTCATCCCTGGCCACCCTCAGCTTGCACGGCAACCCCCTGACCGCGGAGGAGCTGCGCGAGACGCCGGGGTGGGCGGCGTTTGATGAGCGGCGGCGGGCAAAGTACGACAAGCAGGTGGGGACGGGGGAAGGTTGCCCACGTCGAGTACGGTGTGGGGTGTGGGCGGGCAAGAATGCACGCGTGGCATCCAGGCACCGACACCCTTACCAAGCCTGTCAGGCGGGCGTGGCCCCCTGGCCGCGCCAGCATACCGTGCTTGCTAACACCTCTGTTCAGCTGTTTGCCTGGCGCATCACCTTGAGGTCGTCAGACCGCAGCGGCCGCATTATTGTTGATGTGGGAATATTCTGAACACCCCCCCACCGCATCACCTCCCCTCAAGACCACCCCACCTGCCTGGCTGCCCTTCTGCAGGTGGGCATGCGGGTGCTAAATACGGGCTTTGACGAGGGCACAGACGTCCACGAGTTCGAACATTGGAACGACTGACAAGCGCCGGCATGGCTGGCTACGCGGGCAGGCGGCCCGTGCTGCGGGCGGCACTCTTGGGGCACCTTGCCGGTGCCACCCCTTGTTGTCGGCTGTCCCTGTAAGTGGCATCCATGCTCGCTGCATAACAGAAGCTCCATGCCCGGCTCTTGCAAAGGCAGCCGTCCCGCTGTGAGCGCCCTGGAAGTGGGCTGAGCAGCGTGTGTCCCCTCGTCAGCCCTACCTGCGAGATACCCTAGCGGACACTCCATGCCGAGGCATGGACAGCAGCCGCAACGCCTTCAAGCTCCTCCTGCAATGGTGTTATCGAATCAAGGCTCCATGAAAGACAGAAAGAAAGCCATATGAGGTGGGAAACTCGGCAAGCCTGCCTGTCCGACACAAGAGTGGCTGCACGCGTCACATGCCCCAGCGCTGCCATGCTCAGCCCAGCGGTCGGCCAGCGCTGTGCTCTTCGACCTCTGTCCTAGACCTTATCAAGCACACAACCGCACCACAGTGAGCCTCCGGTCGGCGCCGTTCCGTCAAGCTGGAGGAGCTTGGCCGGCGCGCGGGCCAAGGCCTGGCCCAGCACCTTGCAGCAGCTCTTCGGTGCTTAATGACGCCTGGCGGGCCCCTGGGCCAGGCTGCGCTGGCCTGGGGAGGCACCGACCCCGCCGAGCGCAAGTGGGTCCTGGCACGCGCCACCACGGCCCTCAAGGCCCTTAAATCATGTCTGAGTGTTTAAGGCAGCGTATGGCCCAGCAGCGGCGGCCCTACGGTACCCTGCCCAGAGGACAGAGCCCCGGCTCGCGCCGCCGCTCATGCAGCTGCGGTAGCTGGGCTAGAAGCGTGCCAGGTGTTGCTATGCCCCCGCAATGGGGTGCTTGGCTGCCTCTCCCCGGCGAGTAAAATCTGGCTGCCTCTCCTGCTGCAGGCGGCGCAATGAGCGCGGGCTGCATGCTGATGTGTCGCTGTGGCTGCTCGCTGCGACGCTGCTGGTCCCGCTGCCCGTCCTACGGATCGCATTTGTCGAACACCGCCCGGGTGAGGCCTTTGCAGAGCTTGGCGCGGCGCCTCTGCACTGCTGCCTTGACTTGTGCAGCGCCGCCCTCCCGTGCACACACTGCGCGCCCGCACTGGCCGGCAGCCCAGCCCCTGAGCACGCCCATCCTGTGCCCGCCCTGCAGGCCTGGCCTTGAGCTTTGCCCCCCACATCTTGCTGCTTGCCTGGATGGCCTGGCTGGCCAGCCGGCGGCGCGCCTTTTACGTGCAGCACAGGGAGGTGCTGTGCCTGGTCAACATGGTGCTGGTCAACATCATGGTCCGGCGGGCAGGTGCGAGGAGGAGGGGGGGTTCCAGAGCGCGCGCGGGGGCGGGGGGGGGGGGGGGGGGCCTTTGGGGGCGGCGCATGCGATAAAGAGGGGCGCACCTGCCCGTCGGAGGTGCGGTGGGGTGGAGGGTGGGGACCCCTTGGGGGGAAGCGAGGTGGGGCCTGGTGCCGCTGTGGCCATTGCCGCACGCCGCTTTTCCCGGTATGCATGCCTCATCGGCCCATTCCGTGCACCGCCCGCCGCAGGGCAAGGCGGCACAAACTACTTTTTCCAGCACAAGGGGTCGCCCGGGCGCCTCGCGGGCCTGCTGCTCATGACCGGGCACGCCGTGTGGTCGTGCTTCTTTCCCCTCTACCACCGGCTGTCCCTGGGGTGGAGCGCCGCGGCCGCGGCCCTCTCTGCGTTTGTGCCGGTGAGCAGCCGCGCCTGGCATGTTGGCGGCGCAGTGCAGCGCGCGCCCTGGGTGTGGGCGCCAGCCACAAGCGCTCGTGCATCCGCTGCGCCTCCTGCCTCTGTGCTGTCGCTGGTTGCCGCGTGCACCGCGCCTGGTCCCCCGGCTAGGCGCAGCTGCATGCCTGCCATCTCTCTCGGGCTTGCTCCCTCACAGCTCCAAGTACAGGCTTCGCAGCAGCGCCCCAATCGCAGCGCGCCCCTCCTCCCCCTCCCCCCCTCTTCAAACGCACGCAGCTCGCATTTGGCAGGAGCCTCTGCCACCGACTGGTGGAGGCGCCTGGCGTGCACGCGCCGCTCTCCGACCTCTACTCCGTGCTGTCCGTGGCGCACAACATTGTGGCGGCCCCGGGCAGCATGGCGCTGGCGGCCACCCCCGGCAGCCCGCTGCAGCAGTGCCTGGTGCTCGATGCCTACTTCCTAATTGGTGAGGCGGCGCCGGGGGGAGAGGTCGCAGTTCTTGCAGTTTGGTTGGCTGCCTGCCAGCGGGTAGACAGGCAGCTGTATGTGGTGGCAGGCCGGGTGTATCGTGCGTCCACAGGCCTGCTCGCCGCACAGGCGACTGGACCTGCTCATGGCCTGGGATGTTCCCATGCATTTTGCTCCTTTTCTGCTGCAGGCATGGGCTTTGTGCTGCCGCTGGCACTCCTGGCGGCCCTCCAGGCCCACGAGCGGTGCCTGGCGCACCGCTCGCGGCAAGCGGCAGCAGCATCAGGGGCGGCACCAGAGCCGCAGCAAGCAGCGCCACCGCAGTGGGCGCTGGGCACTTGGCTCTGGACCTTGTACATCCAGCTCTGCCTGGCATGGCACGGCTCCCAACTCTTCCTCGCAGCATGGCGCCGCTGGGCGGCGTTGCCATGATGAACTGTCTCCTGCTTGGCCTCCCCCTTGCTCAAACCCCTTGTGCATCCTACCGCCGTCTGTTCGACACAGTAACCGGCGCAGCGGCCTCTTTCCTCGGGCATGCGTCCCATGCAATCTGCTTTCGGTTGTCCCCTTTCCCTCACATGCGCTCGGCCATCTCTGCTTCAGCTTCAGGCATGTAACGGGCTTCAGGTCTTGACACAGAGTATCTCGCTCACGAGCCAGAACTGGATTAAAGGCCTGTTCTGAAGAGTGCCCATCTGTGACGGTCGTCTCAGCATGGCGCAGCGTGCTGATGCAATACAAGGGTGTGCCTGCAGCACCCAGATTCGCGGTTCAGCGGAGAGCTCCCGCCGAATAACAATGTATCAGGCCTGGCTGCGTGTCCGGCTCGCGACCCTACAAATTTGAGGCTACATGTCTGCCGCATTTTCGCCGTCTGGACCCGCCTCTTGGCGATCAGGCGCCGTGAATGCCCACGCAAAACGGCCCTGGGGGCGGCGCGGCCGAGACTGCGCCCTGGTACTAGCTTCTGCACTTTTGGCGACTTGCGCCAGCTTCTACTTGTTCCCCCGGCAGCAGCTCGTCATCAGACATGTAGAAACGGTCGGAGTCCGCAGGGGTACCGGCCAGGCGGCACCCTGCAAGGGGGCGGCAGCGGTGCCTCTGGATCGGCTGGCGGTGGCAGGGAAGCAGCAGCAGCAGCAACGCCCACCGCAGCTGCACCCACAGAGGCAGCAGCAGCAGCAGCAGCAGCAACAACAATGCCAGCTGGATATCCCTGCCAGCCCGTTGGTGAACCACTGCCAGTGGGTGCGCCAGGTCTGGTGAGTGGATCACACCACAGGGGTTGGGTGCAGCACCCATGAGTGGCGCTCCCGCATGTCTTCACTCTCCATCTCCTCCCATTGTCGTCCTCCTGCAGCGTTGACCAGGGGCAGCTGATCTTCCACGAGCGGCGGCACCAGCCGGGCGGCGGGCAGGAGCCCGACCCGCTGCCAGAAATCAGCGTCCACCCCACCCGCCTCTACTTCTTCCCGTGAGCCCTCCCTTGGGCCGCTGGTCTGGTGGGCCTGTCAGCGCCTTTCGGATGCCTGCAGTGCGCATGTGCCGCAGGTTCTGCCATCTTACCTCTTGGGAGTCGTGCCTGACACCCGCCCGCCCTGCTCTGCTGCGATATCCCATTACCCTGGAGATCAGCTGGACTGCCGGCACCAAGAGCGAGAGTAGCGACGGTGGCAGCGACAGCGACGGCAACAGCAGTGGCGCGCCAGCCGATGGTGGCGGCTTGGGCGAGAGTTGGGAAGACTCCGGTGACGCGGCCATGACACCCGGTGATGGCGGAGCACCGGAGGGCGCCGGCGCCTTGCAGCGGCACCTGCTCCGCGGGCAGCCCCGCCGCGCGGCCTACGAAACGCATGTGAGCACACGCTGGCAGGGCAGCTGGGCGCGCGGCGGTGGTGCCTGCGGCCAGCCAGCATGTCGCAGCTGCTGGCTGTATCCTGGGCACTCAAACCTCGATCTGATGGCCACACCCTCTGCCCCCCCCCCACCCCCACGCACCCACCCACCCACCCACACACACACACACACACACACACCACCACCACCACCCCCCAACCCAACCCAACACCCCGCCCTGGCAGGAACCCGGCGAGCACTTTGCCCGGCGCCGCCTGCTGCCCATGCCCACGCGGCCGGCGAGCGCGCTGGAGCCCACCCCCTACCTGGCAGCCCCGACCTTCTCCACGTGCACCGTGCCGCTGGTCGTCTACCCCATCTTTGCGGAGAACTTTGCCCACCTCTTCCACGGTCAGGCTTCAGCTGTTTTGCCGAAATCGTTGCGCACTTGTTCCACTGAGAGGCTGCAGCTTGGGGGGCGTGCCTTGCAGCCCTGCCGCGAGGTTTTCCTGCATGGGGGGTTGCCTGCGGCGGCGGGGCGCCCTGCTGTCGCCAGCTGTGGGGCACACCCCTGTCCTATTGGGGCAGCGGGATTTCGAGCCAAATCCCGCCGAAAGTGCCTGCGCGCCCATGCCTCCTCCTTCCCTCCCCTTTTGTTCAAAAATCTATTAAATGAAAATTGCAGATGTGGCCTCCTTCCTGCACTCCCTGCTGCGGCGCACGCCCTGGCGGGCGCACGCCCGTCTCGTCGCCTTCACCCCCGATGGCCTCGCCCTGACGCAGCCAGAGGCGCAGCTGCTGCCGGTCCTCTCCAACATGTCGGTCACCAGCTGGGCAGACTTCAGCCGGCGGCTGCCGCCAGGCTACGACCCGCAGGTGCGCCAGGGAATGTGGAGAAGAAAGAAAGAGTACGCCCGAGGGGCTGGGGCGTAGGGGAACTCGCAGCAAGGGTTGCATTGCTTAGCACCTCATCATTACCAGGCTGGCCGCACCTGGGTGGCAGCGCAAGCTGCAGCCATGACTCGAGGGGTTGGCATAGCAGAAAACCGCGTTGGCAGGGCTGGCTGTAAGCGAGGAGAGCCTGGGCAAACTGTGGGAAGCGCCTCATAAAGGACCTCAGGAGCAAACCTCCATCAAAGCCTCCAGGCCCCCCTGCCTGCCTGCCCAAGGGCCCCATCCCCCGGCAGCAAGCCTCTGCCGTGCCTCTCACCTTCCCCTCGCCCCTCCTGCATCCCGTGCCCCCTGTCACCGCAGGCCGACCCCCAGCAGCCGCCCGCCTCAAGGGAGGGCGGCGAGCAGCGCTGCTTCGCCAGCATGCTCATCTGCGGCGGCAGGTTCAAGCCGGACAGGCCGCTGGAGTTTGGCGTGCCGCAGAGCGCGGAGGAGGAGCGGGCACGGCTCAGAAAGGCCGTCCCCCGCGAGAACTTTGGCTTTGGGCAGGAGGTGGTTCAGTGGTACCGCAGCCGGGGATTAGTACCGGCGCCACCCCAGCCGGCAGCGGCAGCAGCCGCGCCCGGCAGCGGCGGCAGCGGCAGCAGGCGGCTGAAGGTCCTCTTCATGCGGCGGGACTCAGGGGGGCGGCAGCTGCTGAATGCAGAGGAGCTGGTGCGCAGCTGCAATGCATGGCGGTACACGCTGCCTGGCGGCGGCGGTACGGTCACCGCGGACTGTCGCCAGGTGAGGGGACCCACCGCGGCTGCCTGCCGGTGCTGGGCTGCCAGAGTGGCATGCATGCGCTTTGAGAGCGTGTGCAAGCAGCCCCCAGGTTGGACTACGCTGGCAGCTCCCCCCATCCCCATTTGCGCCTGGCCACGTGGCGCCCTGCTCGCGCACGCGCAGCGCCCCTTTCTAGACTTGTAAGCTGTTGATCGGGCCCAAAAACAGTTGTTGGCTAGCAGGGAAAAATACTTGGTTAAAACGTTGAAAAATATAACCCTTCTGGCTACATCCTTGCAGGTTGAATTGCCCAACTTGGAGGCAGGGATCGCAGCGGCGCAGGAGGCGGACGTGTTTGTTGGCATGCACGGTGGGCAGCACCGTGGGTTGTGGCTGGCCTGATGCCCGGGCTGGCAAACCGCTCCACGGGCCGCTGGGGCGGCCTGGCCTTGTCTTGCAGCCTGCCCTCCACCACCATGCATGCACCGCATTGCGTGCCGCTGATTGCTCCGCTCCGTGCCGTGTGCTGTCTGCTGCCTGGCCGCAGCGCCGCCCAGGCTGCTGTCTTCTGGCTCTCTCGAGCGGCCCCTTGTCAATTGCTTGGATGGCGGCCGCATGCCGAAACATTCGACTACATGTCGCCCCTGCAGGCGCCAACATGGCCAACTCGTACCTCATGCGACCCGGCAGCAGCACCGTTGAGATAACGCCCTACGAGTTTGGCAAGATGAAGGGCGTGTTTGGCCCCTGCACCCAAAATGCACAGGTTTGCGCTGGCTGCCGAGCTGCGCAGGGGATGGGCAGGCAGGCGGGCAGGCAGCAGAGCATGCGCAGCGGCCAAGCCGTGTATGCACGGTGCTGCTTCAGCAGCCTCATTCTCTGTAGTGGACGCAGCGGCCTGACTCCCGAATGCGCCCTGTCCTGCCCTGCATGCTCCCTCTGCTTCTGCTTCTCAGCTGCCCTGCTGGGGCGCCAGACGGGTGCGCCGTCCCGCCCTCCTTCCCAACCCTGCCTCAAAACCCCCATGCACACCTCCCACCTGGCCCCGTGCACGCCCAACCCGCCTCGCCCCTGCAGGACGCCTCCTCCCAGCTGCTGTGGTGGTCTGCCGTCGTCTGCGACGCCTCTCTGTCCACCCCGGGGCCGGACGAGGCGGCGGGGCGGGAGCCCTCTCGCTGGTGGCCTCGTGACCGCAGCGCGCGAGTGCCCTGGGCTGCCCTTGAGGCGATACTGGAAGAGATTGTGCGGGTGAGGGCCGGCCTAGTGCTGCGCCGCGGCCCCAGCGTGCGGCGCAGCACCTGCAAGGCAGCTGTCGATGTAGTAGGGGCTGGGCAGCTAGGATCCCATGCCGGTCTTGCTCTCGCGGCGCCGGCCGCCCCGCAGTCGCAGCTGCTCTGCGGCGAGAGGCAGCCCCGCCTGCCAGGCTGCCTCACCTCATGCCTCCGCTGTCCCTGGCCCGGGCTGGCCTGCAGGTCGGTGGGGACAGACAGCGATACCTGGCAGACTACTACGTGCACAGTCGCCACCGCTTCCACTTCACGGCAGGGGGGGTGGTCTCCCGGGGCGACCAGCCGCTGTGCGCAGGCGCCTAGGGAGAGGGCAAGTGTGCTGCCCTGTGGTGTCAAACTGGATTCGTAATTAAAACGCAAGCACTGCATGAACGACTTGTTTCAACAACAATTTTCGACTCGCCTTTGATCCATTCGTTTCAACCTGATCCTCAGTCAAAAAAGTCCCCGTCCCCTGCGCATTCGCTGCGGTCGGCTGGTGCAGTTAATTCAATGCGGTAGGCAGTATGCAAATTAATCCATGGACGAATTTGGTAGAAGCAAAAAGAGCGCAGACGCAGCACAGCATTAGATTGAGAGCAGAGCACGACGGAGAAAAGCTGAGCATTCATGCCGAGAGCAAAGCAGAAGCAGGCTAGGAAAGTTGAGGGAGGCCGCGAGCTGGCGAGCCTGGCAGCCGCTAGGCAGGCAGCTGCTCGCTGCTGTCTCGTCGCCTCTGCAGCACAACGGCATACATGGGAGAGAGTGTGAGCGGCCATTTATGGCATGGGCACGGGGACGGGAGGCACAGAACCGAGCAGCAAGCATGGCATGGCGACAGGCCGGGTCCACAATGCCAGAGCGTACATGCTCCAGCCATGCGCAAGCCATGCGCGGCGCGGTTCCCAGCAATAATTCTGTGTCGCAAGTCGCAAGACAGACTCCAAGCCCAAGCAAGCAAGCACGCGCACCTTTTTGTCCTTCTTCACTTTGAGCTTGATCTTGGTGGGCGCCGCCCCCGAGGGCCCCCCCAGGCCGGCGCTGGGCACCGTGGTGTTGACGCCGCCGGAGGCTGCCGTGGTGGCGGGGGTGGAGAACCCGCCAATGTTTGTCTGCAGCAGGTCTCCTTTGTCGGCCTGCAGCAGCAAGCGGGGTGGCGGGGAGCAGCGAGGCCCAGGGTCACGGCACGTATGCTGGGAGTGGACTGGGGTAGCAGCTGAACAGCAGATGGGGCGCAAGACGGCGGGCAGCCTGGGGCAAGCAGACGTGGAGAGCATGCGGCGGGCAGGGCGGGTATCAGACGGTGGCGGGCGCTTGGTGCGCAGGCCGCGTCCACGTGCCTCTGTGAGTCGGCAGCCCCCGGGCTGGAGGGTGAACGCGCGCTCCAGCACGCCTGGCGGCAGCGGCTTGAACTCTGGCCGGGCAGAGGAGGGGAAGCGCTGGCCCAGCGGGCCCAGGTCGTAAGCGTCGCCCTTGCGCCGCCAGTCGGTGAGGCACAGCACCTGGAGCGAGCGGGCGTGCAAGAGGGGTGGGCGGATGGAGCAGGGCTGGCAGCAGGAGGTACACACGCACCGGGGCCATGCCCCGTGTTGCAGGCGCACGCTCGTTTCCTGCTCAGCAAAGCACCGCCTTTCGCCTGTGTACCCAAAAGGGAAGGCCCAGGATGTCCAGTCAGTGGAGCCAAAGCGAAGAGAACACCTGGCAGCGAGCCAGCCGAGCACAAAGAGGCACGCAAGGAGGGCAGCCAGGCCTGGCGGACCTTGCTCTGGTAGTCAGGCGTGCCCATGCGCCCAGACAGCACCGCGTTGGCGATGTTGCCCAGGCAGTTGACCTCCAACAGGTGCGAGTCGCCACGCTGGTGCGGCTCGTCAGGCACCACTGCAGGCAGCCGGGGGCAGGGCGGTCGTGGGGGCGCGGACGTGGCGGCGGCGGCAGGCAGCAGGAAGACTCCACGGCCTGCAGGGCGGCGCTGCTTGAGCTGGCAGGCTGCCCGGCACTTTGAGCTCACGTGGGCCGGGCTCCAGCAGCAGGAACGGCCGGGCCATGGCGCCTTTCACTCCATACCGCTCCAGCCCCAATGGAGAGGTCAGTCGAAGCAATCAAAATTTACTGCAATGTCAGAAAAGCAGCCTAACGTGCATTTAGTCCCTCCAGGAGCGCCAGTTTCCTCGCTGGAAAGCGAGCCATGCTTGCACGGCCTTATGCGTGGCGATCTCGTTTCGGGCGTGATTGCACGCCGGTGTGATCACTCCCCTGGTATTGCCAGTAGCGCCTGGGGCGCCTATGAACCGCCCTACGGGTGTTGGGGCTCTGGCAAGCCGCGCTGCAAGCAGAACATCCACCTGTCGTCATCTCCCCATCGTCAGACCTGCCACGAAAGCTGTGGCCCGCGCCGGGCGCATGAGCGGCACCCCTGCCGCCGGCGGCTCCAGCCCCGCCCGCCGTCGAGACCACGACAAGGGCGAGCGCGTGCCGCTCTTTGCTTCACCAGGCGGCAGCCCGATGGGCAGTCTGAAGCATCGCACCGGCGGCAGCTTTACTGATGTGCTGGTTCCTGGTGCAGCCGCCGCCGATAGCCCGGGCGGCGGGCAGACTGCTCAGCACGCTGCCGCTGGCGGCGGCCTCTCGCCAGCAGTGATGCTCTGCGTGGCGGTGGCTAGCATGGGTGAGAGGCGGCCCATGCTCACCTGGCATACAGATTCACGGCCTGATGTGCTCCCGAGCGCCATCGCCAGACAGAAGTCACCGCTCGTGGCGCACCGCGGCGCCACACCGTGCACCCGCCACCCCCTCCCCCGTTCAACCAACACATCCCGCAGGCGCCCTGTGCTTTGGCTACCACCTGGGCGTGGTCAACGGCCCCCTGGAGGTGCTGTCGCAGCAGCTGGGTTTTGGCGGCAGCGCCGTGCTGCAGGGCATGGTGGGTGCTGCCCCGGCCCGCGCCGTTGCTTTTCCCAGGGGTGCCCGCTCCCGGCATCTGCTGGAGACCTGCGCAAGGCGCGCAACCTGACGCCACCGTACCTCTTGGCTGCTCTGCTCCTAGGCCCGCTCCTTTGGTGGTACGCACCCTGAGTGTGTGCTACCCACTTGCCGCTCCCCTCCACCGCCCTGGCGTTTTAACTTGAAGCAGGTCGTCAGCAGCCTGCTGGCGGGCGCCGCCGTGGGCTCCCTGGCCGGCTCCGGGCTGGCAGACTCCCTGGGCCGGCGCCGTGCCTTCCTGCTTGATGCCGTGCCCATGCTGGCGGGGCCCCTGATCAGCGCGAGCGCCACCGGGCTGGTCGCGATGCTGGCAGGGCGGCTGCTGACGGGCGTAGGCATCGGCCTCTCCTCCGCCCTGGTGCCGCTCTACATATCAGAGGTGGGCGGCGCGGTGTGCTGGCCGGGAGGATTAGCCGATGGTGGGCGGCGCCGGGCGCCGCGCAGGGGCTGCGCGGTGTGCTGGACGGGAGGGACAGCAGAGCTGCAGCTGCTGTGCAGGCCCTGACGAGGGCCGTCCCGCCCATACCAACTCCCTGCAGCCCCCCCCCCCCCGAAAACACACACACACACACACACACACACACACACACACACACA
>KQ481969.1:382015-394578 GCA_001430745.1 Auxenochlorella pyrenoidosa
CCCCGCGCCCCTGCCGCGCCCCTGCCGCACGCAAGGCTGGCCGCGTTTGAGGCACCCCTGGCAAGACCAGCACTTTGAATCGTGTGCTGAGGCTTCTTTTCCTCCCCACCCGGCCCTCGCCCTGCAGTCGAGTTCCCGGATGAGGTGACCCCGCAGCAGGCGAACGCGCTCAAGGCTGCGTTTGGCGGCGCGGCCAACGGCAGCTCGGCGCCCATGGCTGAGGTGGGTGCTTGCGGGGTGTGCCCTGCTGGTGGCGGGGCGCGCGGTCCGGCTGCCGGCCGACAGGCCCCTGCCGTCCAACCTGTTACGGCGGCAGCATGCACAGCGCGCTGCCTCCGGCCACAAGCCTGGTGTCTCCTTCGACTTCTGAATTCGCCCTCCCCTGCCCACCCGCCTGGCCGCTGCTGCCCTAAGAATGATCGTTATAATGAAGTATCAACATCTGATCTGCCCTGATTGCCCGCAGGTGGAGGAGGTGCGGCTGCAGCCGGTGCCGGACATTGAGCAGGAGATCAAGGCGCGGCGGGAGCACGAGCGGCGCACCGGTGAGCGCGGGGGCGGGGGGCAAAACTGGGGTGCCGTGCCGGGGGCGTCATGCGCAGGCCAGCATTGCTGGGCGCAGAGGGCCACACAGGCAGAGGCGCTTTCGCGCACAGGCGCCCGCACACGCTCAGCGCCATGCACACGCGCTTCACCCGCATGCGCGGCTGGGCGTCCCTCTAAAAGCCTCGCCATACACTGGGGATTGCCATGAGACAGCGGGCTTAATGTTTTCCACCTGCCTAGCATGCCACTCATCTGCCCGCCCGGCTCCCCTGGCTGCAGGCGCCGAGGCTTATGACAGCGACAGCGATGATGAGACGGGCCGCGGCGGCCAGCGCGTCTCCTGCGCGCAGCAGTAAAATGGCAGCAGTAAAACGGCATGCCCGATGCCAGGCCGCGCTGTCCAGCCGCCGCCGCCTGCCTGCCAGCGTAGCACCCAAGCCGTGGTGCCACGGCTGGCAGGCAGGCGCATTCAGGCATGCAGACCGGCATGCATGCCTTGTGAAGAACATTTCCAGCCAAGCGGCGCTGTAGGCCCTGCTGAACCGCCAGAGGCGGCGCCGCCTACCCGCTTGCCTTCCCCCCTCTGCCCACACTTTACCCGCCTCCTTTCATTTCCCGTCGCCTGCTGAACCGCTCTTTTGCTGCCCAGTTGCACTTCGCTGCCAGCATGCAGCGGCCACCCCGAGCTCCCCTGAGGCCACTGCATGCTCCCTGTGCCTTCTTACCAGCTCTTCCCGCTCTCTCTGCATGTGAGCTACGCAACGATTCATACTTGTGGCGCCCGGTACTTCTCGCCACGGTCGTGCCACTTGATTGCCCCACTCCTTCCGTGCCTGAGGCACGGCGCATGTAAACGCCATGCTGCGGTTGGCAGAAGAGCACACCAGGGGCGGCTTTGCTGGGACCCAGCACCGTGCCGTTGCTGCAGATGGTGATGCGCCTGTTGTTAAAACCCGGCATCTACAACCAATCAAAAGAGCGTCCGCAACAGTGGGCCATCACAAGAAGTAGAGGTCCCTGCTTCCAAAGTGCTTTGCCCTGCTGCCGACGCTGCCGGGCGGCATGGGCAGCAGGCTCCCCTTCAAGCCGGCGGAGGACCCGATCGTGCTGCGATCGCTTTACGTTCAAATCTCTCTGCTTGAAGTATCCGCTGCATTCCAGCGCATCAACCGCCTGTCCCGCAAACGACAGTGTAAGTCGACTGCAACAAGCTGCACCATCGCCCCTCAAACTCTCTGAACGTAATATCGCTTGATAGCGCATCCTATCAAGGGATGCAGTCAACCACATATCCCGCACTGGCCATGGCGGCGGCCGCAGACCTGGCGGGAGCGGCGGCTCTGCAGGCGGCAGCAGGTGCGCCAGGCTGCATGGCTGATGCTTCATCGCCTGCCCCTTTCTGTCTGGTAGAAGCGCAGGCAATCAATCAGTGTTGACAGACTGTGCTGCAGGCTCCATTTTGGCCAGTCGGCAACGAGGCGTGCAGGCTGCTACTGCCTACCTGTGTGCCGCTGCTGTGGCCTTGCTGGCGGGCAGCGGCGACTTGGCAACCTCGATTCAGAATGCGGCACTGTTGACTGCCGCCGCCGCTGCGCTGGCGCGTCGAGGCTCCCTGCCGTCGGCTGTGCTGCTGGCGGCAGGGAGCGCAGCCTGGCTGCCCGGTGCAGTGCTGCAGGCTGCGCCGCTTGCGCTGCTGGCAGCAACCAGGCAGCCCGGATCTGGGCCGGACGGCAGCGGCGGCAGCAGGGCTGTCAGTGGCAGCGCATGCGGAAGCGCCAGCACTTCTGCTGTGCAGGCCAGCGCTGTGGCGCGTCGCATCGCTGGCTACATGTGCTGCTTTGCAGCCACCGCAGCAGCACTAGCGCATGCCCAGCGGGCGCTGCCGCCAGGCCTGGCCGCAGCCGTGGGCCTGGCGGGTGGGCACGCCGCGGCGCCAGCTGTCTCCCCCGCTGACCTGGCAGCCGATCCCCTGGCCTGGGTGGGCGCCCGCGTGGCGCAGCAGCCGCCGCACCTGGGCAGCGCCGCCGTGCTGCCTGCAGCCTCGCTGGAGCCCGGCCTGGGTCTCCAATGGTACCTGCTGGCCCAGACCTTTCCACAGTTCAGGTGCACCAGGGGGGCAGCAAAGTTACAACGGCTGGCGCTGCTGGAGGGGGCGGCTGGGCTGGCTCTCCGCGGCGCGGCTGCTCTGACGCAGGGCTGCGTAATGCCCACAGGGGCGGACCCAGCCGCATTGCCATGCTTGCACGAGCTCTGCCGGACACCTGCCCGGCGTCTGCAGCCGTCTGGGTGCCCACCCGGCTTCCCTGCCACTGCCCAAACGTTGAGCCGCGCGGCCTTCCCCTCCTCCCAACCACCTGCAGGGCCTTTTTCCTGTACGTCCTGCGCTGGCTGCCCACGGCTCTCATGCTGCCGCTGGCAGTGCGGTTCCGCAACCAGCCGGGCCTGCTGCTGGTCGCTGGCGCGCTGGCGCGCTCCCTGCTGCACCCGCGGCCGCAGCTGGGCACCGCAGCGCTCTGGGTGGTGAGCCGGCTGGCTGGCTGTCTGGGGCTGTGGCATTTCGAGTGTTTGTGAGCCTGGGCGCGCCACACGCGCCGCGCTTGCGCCCTGCTTCCGCAGCCTGCTGCCGACCCTCCTCCCCCGCACCTGCCATGTCCCGCTGCTGTACGCAGGGCCTGCTGCCGCTGGCGGGGCCCCACCTGGGGGCCATGCGTGGAGTGCTGCCCTGGCTGGGGCTGGGGCAGGCGGCGGCGACGCTGCTCAGCGCCTCGGCCGCCGGCCTGTGGCTGGGCGGCAGCGGCGGCAATGCAAACTTCCTCTACGGCATGAATCTGCTGTGGGCGGGGCTGCAGGCTGTGCTGCTGCTGCGCCTGCTGCGTGCCGCGGCTGCGGCGCAAGGGCCAGCCGCGCCAAAAAGCGCGGCGGCCGGGCAGAGCAGCTGAGGGCGCAGTGCACAGCGCAGCATGCACCCCCCAATCCCTCCACCTGTCTCGCAACTGCACATGAAAAACGGGTTTTTTCCGCAACCCATCGCCTGCCGCGATTACACAAGGCCCTGGCCTTAAGGAGCTCGGTAGTCAGTTCAGTTCGGCAGTGCTATCTCCGCGCTTTCCATAGGCACTGCATCGGTGGCATACAGCCTGCCCAAGTGCTTGCATTGCTGCATTGAATTGGCGGGGTGAAGGCCTCGGGCAAGTAAAGCGCTCGACGGGCTTTAGCGCGCCGCACTGGAGGCTGCGGCGCTGCAGCATGTCGGCAGCAGGCACAGTAGCCCGGCTAAGGGCCAGTTTTGAAGCGCCGCAGCTGCCCGGCCTAGGCGAGGGCGGCGCCGCCACGCCGGGCTCTGCGCCGGCCTCGCAGCAGCGCGTGAAGCAGATGCGGCTCTGGTCGGCCTTCCCCCTGGTGTCCAGCCCCAATGAAGGCGCGGGGCCAGCAGCTGCAACAGCAGCAGCAGCCGGCGGGGGCCTGGCTGCGCGGCAGCTGTGGCCGGTAGAGCAGCTCGCAGACGGCATGGCATGCGGCACAGACGATTGCTCGGAGCCGCTTGACGAGGCTGCGCGGGCTGCTCGCCTCGATAAGATCCGGGCTAGGTAAGGCGTGCAGCCAAGCCAGCTGCTGCGAGAGCCCGAGGAGTGTATTGGCCTGCCACGTGTGCGGGTCCATCAGATGCCGCAGCTAGCACGCATCGGATGCTGTCTGGCGCCGGCGCGCGGCTGCCGGACCCCCCCCCTTAGCATGCCCCGTCCAGAGCAAGGCTGCACCCACCTGCGGCCCCCCACCCCGTGTGTGCGTTGCCCGCAGGTTTGGCACGCGGGTCTTCCACGCCGCACGGGAGGTGCCGCCTGCGGAGCTGCGGCAGCAGCTGGGTGCAGCCGAATCGGACCTTCAAGAAGACGACTGTGAGCCCTTGCTGCCTGCTTGGCTGCTTTTATACTGAAATTATAAAGGAGTCTTAATAAAAGGCTCCGTCCTATCCTCCTGCTGCCTGCGGGGCTGCTGCCGCGGCCGCCCCCCTGGCGCTTCGCTGTGCACCTGCTCCAGGCTGTGGCCCAGCAGAGCGCCTGCCTTCCTGTGCGGCCCCTGCAGCTTTTGATGCAGCCTGCGGCGCTTGCGACCTCCCCCCCAACAACACTTGTCCGTCCTCACCGCCTCTGCCTCCCCAACGCCCTCCCCCTGGCATGCAGACAGGCTGCTCCGCTGGGAGCCCATGCCGGTGCTGCTCAACAGCACCAGCAACTCGTACTGCCGAAACTTCGTGCTCAAGGGGCTGGTGAGCGCAGGCTGGTCGGGGGCTCGCCCACGTCCCGACTGCTCAGTCGTTACGGGCTGGCAGGGCCGGCAAGGCCTGCTGTTCTGACATCCCAGCCTGCGCTGTGCTGCTCACGCCGGCCCCTGTGTGCCCTGCAGAGCGGCTGCGTGGGGCTGGCCTCCTCGCTGGCGCACCTGTTTGTGCTGGGGGCGGGGCAGACGATCTGGATAGCAGAGGCGGATGAGGTCGCTGCCGAGCCTCGGGAGCAGGAGGCAAGCGGGGGCAGTGTTTTGCTGTTGCAAGCGGGGGCAGTGTTTTGCTGTTGCAAGCAGGGGCAGCTTTTGCTGTTGCAAGCGGGGGCAGCCTTATCCTGTCGCCTCCGCTCCTGGTCTGGCCCCAACCCGCCCTGAGCTGTGCTGTGGGGGCTGGTGGGCACGCTGCAGGGCGGGCCGGTGCGCCTGAACGCAGTGCAAGACGTGCCGCGCCCCTGCGCCTTTACGCGGTGCCAGACGTGCCGCGTCCCTTCGCCGTCGCGCTGCAGGGCCTGTTCCTGCACTTTGGTGAGGGCAACTTCCTGACGCTGAGGACAGACGGTGCCAGCGCAGCCGCCATTGCAGCCGCCGTCAACACGCGGGCAGCCAGGCGGGCAGCGCTGCGACGGGCGGCGGGCGGCGCCGACAACGCCGGCACCTTGCAATAGCACCCTTTCATGCTGCAAAATGAGGGCCACATGCACCCCGTGCAGTCGCACACCCCACCGGGGTGCTCCATCGCTCGCGTTTTCCTGGCGGCCGCATCTTTATTTCATGCCTCCTGCCTCGCCTTTCCTGACCTTGTGACGTGCCCCTTGTGGTCAATTCCTTCTCAGACAATCCGTTTCCAACACTGTTTAGCCTCGGCTGGTGTCAGGCCACGCATGCAAAGGCTCGCAGAAGGATGGGGGCGAAGCATTGAAAAGACAAGGGGGTGGGTTGGGTGCAGAATGAGTCTACGGGCGACATGCGTGCAACGTTGGTTGGCGGAGATGAGCAGAGGGCAGACAACGAATTGGGGCAGTTGGGAGGCCGCACTGAAGGCGGAGGGCTGGGGGCGGCCGGGAGGAAAATTCACACAAAAGAGGGGCAGCAACTTGGCAGCGCTTTGTGCGCTGTGGGGTGTCGGGTGTTGATTCTGGTGAGTGGCGGGATGTCCCAGAGGCAAAAGGTGGCGGGAGGGAGGGGAGGGCGGCCTTGGCACTACTGCTGCAAGGCAGAAGTCAGCTTGGCGGGGCCCTGTCTTGGGGAGTGGCGTGCGAATGCAGGGTGCCCCCTGAGATGAAGCAGATTAGGCGAAGAATTTGCGGGGAAACAATAGGCTGATACGGGAGACAGGCCAATGGAAGCAACCAGCCGGCGCGCCGGCAGTGCAGTGACAAGAACAACATTTGCATGAGTTTCTCCAGAGGTTACGGGGGGCAAGGGTGGGGTGTGTGCAGTGTAACAGGGGGATGGGAGGTGGCAGTGAGGGTGGGGTGGAAGGGGTGTTCACAGGTAGCCGCAGGGCCAGGCTTGGGGTGCATGCTTGCGCGCCGCGGCTCACGCCGCTGGCTGATGTGCAGCGGCGCTGTCCGGACACTGCTGCTCTTGCTGCTGCTGCTGCTGGGGCTGCTGCTGGTCGCCCTCCGCGCTGGCGGGAGGCTCCAGAGGGAAGATGACCCGCCGGGTGCTCTCCACTATTTCCAGGGCCTGGGCAACTTGCTTCTGCGGGGCACAGGGTATCATGAGGCGGTTAGAATGTGCAAGCCCGTGGGAGCGCCGCCACCCAGCGTGGGGACGGTACGAGGGCCAGGCTTGGACGGGGTGGGCGGCTGGCGGGCTGGCAGCCGGGCACACAGGTGACGGTAGTTAGCACGGCACGAGCGCAGGCAAGGCGATGCAGACCGCTACAGTGTGGTCCGCGAAGCAGCGCCTGCTCGGGCCTGTGTCGCAAGTTCCGTTGCGGATAGACAGACTGCTAAGCCCAAACAAGCAGCAGCGCCTGCTCCCGCGGCTCGGGCGGCCCTGCGGCGCACCTGCCCCACGCCCATCTGCTCCAAGGAATCCCGGAAGTGGCCCTTGATGAGGTCCAGGTGGATTTCCTTGAGGCCTGCGGGCAGCGACAGGCAGTTTGATGGCAACGAGGGGGCGGGAGCACGGTGTGCCGGCCGCCGCCCGTCCCAGCGGCTGGGCTGGAGCCGGCCTCCTTGCCAGCACCTCCCACCCACAGCCGTGCTGCATGGCGCGGAGCCGGAGCCGCGCCAGACAGCATCCCTGCAACGGCCTTGATGCTGCAGCCCCTGTATGTGGCAGCACACAGCCAGCGACAGCCAGCAGCCGCGCGCTCGCCTGCATGCTTGATGAGCCGCTCGTGCACGGCGTACAGCTGCGGCCATGGGTCCGGCGCGTGCTCATAATCATCTGGGCCTGCAGCACCAGGGGGGCCCAGGGTCTGGCGCGTCGTTTCAGAGAGTGGGTTGGCAGGACGTAAGGCGCCTGCTTCGTTACACAGGGCGGAGCTGGCGACAGCGTGGCCGCATTTACCGGCGCCCTGAGCGGCTGCGTTCAGCTGGGACCGGCAGCGGGCGGGCAGGCACCTTCCGGCGCTGCCGCGCGCGTGCAGCCGGGCAGCGGGGCTGCTGGGGGCCAGGCCGGTGGGCGCACCTCCCATCACATAGGTGGCAAAGAGCAGGAACTTGCGCCGGTGGGTGGCCATGTTGATGCCGTCGAAGAAGCGCGCAAGCTGCTCGTCGCCCAGCACCCGGCTGTAGAAGGCATCCACGATGCTCTGCAGGCAGAAAGGCATGGGAGCAAGACGAGCGGAGCCGGGGCGGCGGCTGTGAGGGTCGAGGACGCAGCAGCGCGGCATGCGGGTGCAGGCATGCATCGCGGCAGGCGCGCGCGGCAAGGGTGTGCGCATGCATCGCAGCAGGGGCCGCGCGGCATGCGGCGGCCGCGGAGCAGCGCGCGGCTGGCGGGCCCGTGCCCCAACCCGGGGCCATCTGTATTTAGGCTTCAAAAGAAGATGTAAAAAATAAACCTGAGTCGGCGCCGCCGGCAGAGCGCACCTTCATGACCACTCCGCCGCCGACTTGGTCGTACAGCGACAGCCCCAGCTCCTTCTCCTCCTCCTCCTCCTCGTAGCGCGCCATCAGCCCCTCAAACTCCTCGCACAGCGGCTCGGAGGAGGCGTGGCGAGACGCGCGCTGCGAAGAGCGGCGCGAGGAGCCGGGCTGCGCCGGGTCGCCACCCGACCCATACTCCTCGAGCAAAATCTCCCTCGTCAGCTCCCGGCTCAGCAGGTCCTCCTCCTCCGTGGCGTAGTCCGGGGCGCTGCAGAGGCTGTGCCCCCGGCTGGCCGTCAGCTGCTCCATCCCTGCCGTGTCGGTGCTGGCGGCGGAGGAGAGCGCCTCAGCGGAGAGGGCGCCGCTCGCCGCGCGCCCGCCGCTGGACAGCCCGCCCGCGGCGTCCCGCTGCTGCTGAAGAGAGTGTGGTGCGTCGAGGTGCTGAAACGGGCGCAAGCCAAGGCCGGCCATCACGCGAGCCTCTGCAGCTAACAGGGCAGCTAGTACTGAGTGAGCGGTGCAACCGCCGTGTTCGGCACCTGGCGATGGATGAGCTTGGCGGGGCTCGCCAGAGCAGCCCAAACCCTGATTCGAGCTTGCCTGCTACCAGCAGATGGGGTCGCGGCGCCCGGGAGCCCGGAGCTCTGGCTGAGGGCCCAGGAGGCCTCTGGCTCGCTCACGAGCGCTCGCTCCACCGCTGCGCTGCAAACAGCCGCTTTGCACCCGCGCTTGGCGGTGGCCTCAAGGCAGACGGCACGGCAAAGTGCAGGCAGACTTGCACAGGAAGCGGCGCTGATTGTGTTACCCAGGGTTAAAGAATCTGTTCATGCGGCCCATACGAGAAGCCTCACATGCGGCCCGGCCCACCCCAGCAGCCGCAGCGCGCCGACGCAAAAGGTGAGGCCGGTATTGCTTGCAAATGTGGGCCGGTTTTCGGCCAAGAAGAGAAAACTTTCAAGTGCTTTTTAGATTGGCATTGCATGAGGCATGGAAAAGGCCCTCCACATTGGTCAGCTCACGTGATGCTGGCACCAGCTGCAGTGGGGGAGCACGGTGGATGATGAAATACAACCCAAAGGGGCGCGCCAGCCCAGGCATGGAGCGAGAGCGGCGGTAAAGAATCAGGGTTCAGGATGAATGGGGAAGAATCAGGAATCAGGAAGGACGCGAGGTTCCGTGAGTGTCTGGAGCCCCATGGCAGGCATAGGCCATGCTGCATGTACAGTGCAGGCTCTCCAACCGGGCGCCACATGCAAGTGGAGTCTGTGCTGTCGTCGCCCTCCAGAAGGTATAGCGTGGGCCGGCGGAAGCCTGTCCTGGCAGCACAGGCGCGCACGCCATTTCCAAGCCACACTGCCCAAGCTCAGCCGGGCCTGAGGGCTGACCTCGTGGCCTGGGGGGCCAGTCGGTGCGGCAGGGAGGGCGGAGCTTGCAGGGCGGCCACCGAGGAGGGCGGCGGCGCTGGCAGCGCGCCGGCAGGCGGCGCCAGCCCCTGCTGCCGCGCCTGCCGCAGGAACAGCACCTGCTGCTGCACCTGATGCAGCCGCTGCTGCATGCCCGCCACCGCGGCGCTGCTGCTGCCGCCGCCGGGCGGCGTGCCGGAGCTGCCTGCTGCTGGCGGCGCTGATATGGCGCCTGCAGGGCCTGCTGCTGCTGGGACCGCGCCATGCGCCTGCTGCGCCAATTGCTGGGGCTGCTCCAGCCGTGTGCGCACAGCCGGAGGCGGCACCGGCATGGCGCGTGGCGACGGGGGCAGCAGCATGGGCGGACAGTAGGCTGAGTGAGGCATCATGCTGCCTTGCAGCGGCAGCGCCAGCCGCGGGGAGCCGCCCGCAGCTGGCAACGCCCAATCGCCCGCAGCAGGTGCACCCTGCTGCGGCGGCAGCAGGGGCCCGGGGTGGAGGGCCGGGTAGCCCAGGGGGGGTGCGTACGCCGCGTGGTGCGGGGGCAGGGCCATGTGCGGCTGCGTGTGCGGCAGCGGTGGCGGGTAAGTGGCGGGCTCGGGGGCCGGGACGGCCAGCGGGTTTATCATGAAGTTTCGCAGGCCCGCCATCATGTCTCGGGCCTGCTGCGCAGCAGCCAAGAAGGACGCGCGCGCTCGCGCATAGCTGCTGGCCCGCCCGCGCTGCCCCTCTGCCAGCGGCTCGGCAGCCGCGGGCGCGTGCTTTGCGGCCAGCGGCCGCGCGACTTCGACGCTTGCGACGCTGCCGCCGCCGCCGCCGATGCTGCCGCTGCCTCGGCGGCGCGCCTGGCCCCACCACTGCTGCAGCGGTGGGTGGGCAGCGTGCCCCTGGCCCCGGTCTCCGGGCCGGCCGGCCCGGATGCGAGGGGACATTCCCGCCTCCTCCCCTTCCTCGTCGGCCAACTCGCTTGCAACCGCTTGCCGCCTGCCGCCGCCCTTGGTCTTGGCAGGCTGCGCGGGGGCGGCCGCCGCGGGCGCCGCGGGCCGGCAGAAGAGCAGCGACAGCAGGCGGAAGAGGATTGACAGGTAGCCGGAGCGCCAGGCCACCAGCAGGGCACCTATGCCGAGTGCTGGGCCCACTATGGTGGCGATCCCCTGCGGGGCGGTGCACAGGAAGCCAGGGGGGCAGGGGGGAGGGGAGTCAGGGGGTGGAGAGGGACGAGGGGTGAGGGCTGCCCATGCGGCAGTCCCATGCGGCAGCTCTGGCTGCTGCCCTGGCAGCCCCAGCGTGCAAAGCAAGCAGGGGTGGGGGCCAGGCGGCAGCAGGCGGGCGGCCCAGGCGCCACGTGCCCCGCCGGCAAACCCTGCTCTCTTGCACCCCTGCCAGCGGCACCACGCAGGTATGGTACATTGAAGAGACCCTCACACAATGGGGAGCATGCACCACCCCGGGCATGCGGCACGCACCTTTGCCAGCTGCATCGCGCAGCCCTTGGCGGCTGCGCACTTGACGTTCAACATGTTTGGGCACACTTGCTTGCACCACTCGGAGTCGGAGGAGCTGCCGTTGCCTGGGCCGGTGACCTGCAGGGAAGGGGCGGGTCGCATGCCAGCACAGGTGTCGGAGGGCACGCGGGGCACGCGCATGCTCCTGGCACGGAGCGCGGTGGCATGGGCGCCGCTGCCAGGTAGGGTTGCAGGCCACAGGCTACGCTGCAGCGGCGCTCCCCCTGTCCTGTGCGAAAGAACACTCGGTGTGGACCTTGCCAGCCCACGCAGACCCGGCTGCGGGCCCCCACCTTGCCGCCCAGGTCGCTCTGATCGGGCACGGTGCCATAGTCGGTGGCATTCGTGTAAAAGTAAAAGGCCTTGCTGGCGGCGCTGTCGCCGAGGGAGTCCCTCACCAGCACTGCAGGGGAGGCGGAAGGGGCGGGGCCCAGGGGGTGGGGGTGGCCCAGGGGGTGGGTGGGATAGGGTGGGGCTGAGGCGTGGGACGGAAGGCGTTGAGGCAGGGGCGAGGGCAGGCGCAGAGGCTGGGTGGTGGTCAGCCCCAGCCAACGCTGGGATGCCGCCATTCACGGGGAGAAGAGGCAGGGCAGCAGAGCGGAGGTGCGCGGGCGTGGCCAAGCCGCTGGGGCTAGGCACGCGCCCCGGCGGCGCTTCCAACTAGGCAAGCCGGAGGTGTGGAGCAACTTGGAGCGGCAGGGCGCGCCGCACCGGAGCAGCTGCTGTTGGTGGCCTGGTCTGTTTCCATATAGATGTCGAACTGGAAGCGGCGCGAGGACTGGGCCATGATGCCCGCCCGCTGCGCCTGCACAGCCAGGCCAGCAGGGCAGGGCGCTGCAGGGCGGCAGGCTGGGCGGCAGGCTGGGCATAAGTGCTGCCCCCGCCGCAACTTTGCCAGCCGCCGCTGCCACCAGGAATGCGAGCAGCACTGGCAAAGATCGCTTGCCGAAAGCTTTGGCAGGCCTGGCTGCTCGTGGCCCGGCTGGGCAGGCCTGGCGCCCGACAGGTGCTCACCACAATGGGGCGGATGCCCTCTGTGCAGTTCACCACCGTGACTGTGTAGTCTGAGGCGACATACCCTGTGTTCTTGACATCCACTGCAGAGGCGAGATGGGGAGGGCAGCGGGTCTGAGGAGCGCAAGATGCCAACGCACGGAAGGGCCTGTCCCTGTGCTCAAGCTCCCTACACTTGACGAGTTTGATGGGCGGAAGCTACGAGGGAAGCTCGGCAGCTTACCGAGCAGGTACCCACGCGTGGCCAGCGACTCAAAGCCGCCACAGAACTGGCCGTCAAAAGTGCACACCTGCGGGCGGAAGGCGAGAAGCCACAGGGCAGGGCGTGAGCTGTCAGAGAAGCAAGCGAGAAAGGGTGCAGCGCCCGTCCAATTCGCGGCTGCAGTGCGCCTCCAGCTGCGGCGCCCGCCACACACCAAGGCACAACGCATTGCAGGCGCGCGAGGCGCGTGATGCACAGTGGAAAGTCGCTGAGCCCGGCCTCGCAGTCGGGGTGCCCAGTTCAAGACAGCACAAAGCAGGATGCGTGGGTGTGCCACAGCAGGCAAAGCAGGCGCAGCGGGCGCAGCGGGCGCAGCGGGCACAGCGGGCGCAGCGGGCACAGCGCGGCGCACCTGCACGCCCTCGATGGTTGCCGGCGAGCGCGACACCACATACTGCACATCGTCGGCTGCCACCGTGAGCGTCATCAGGCTGGTCTTGATGGCGGTGATGGGGAAGGAGAGGAAGAAGTCGAGGGTGCCCCTGCTGTTGGCGGTGGCGTTGAGCTG
>KQ481969.1:396504-425849 GCA_001430745.1 Auxenochlorella pyrenoidosa
CAAGACCAGAGCGATCCACTACCTCCCCCGGCACAACAGCAGCCACGTGTGTGCTGCTTGTCTGCTCACATGATGTCCTGCTTGTTGACGTCCTTGGCAAAGCCGCAGGTCGCCCCGGCATCAAACCAGTCGTCGCTGCACTTGCTGCCGACGATGATGTCCTGTCCGGGCAACAGGATGGAGGGCAGGAGGGTGGGTGCTTGGCAGGGGGGCCGCCAGGGCATGCAGACGGACCAGGGAGAAGCCTGAGCTGGTTAGGTCGATGCCCGACTCGTGGGTGCATGGCTGTCTGGTTCCAACCCCCCCCCCCAAAGGTAGCGCTGGGCAGCGCACCTCGTAGGGCCGGCCATTCATGTACTTGTAGAACGTGAGCGGGTACCGAGCATACACGGCGCTCTTGGTGGCCGCCACGGTGATGTTCTCGTTGAGGTCGCGGCAGGCGCAGTTGGGGTCGGTTGCATAGTTGCAAGGGCAGGGGCAGGTGTCGGTGGGGCTGCAGCGGGGGGCGGGCAGAAAAAAAGGGAGGTTAGGCGCCTGCCAAGTACAGCTGGGAAGCACGGGCCGAGAGCAGCGGGCGGCGGAGCAGTGGGAGCCGCCAACGGCCGATCGGGCGCGCGCTTCCTCGCCTGTTGATACAGGAGACCCCAAAGTTGAGCTGCTCCGTTGCATAGATCTTGTTGTTCTCAAGCTCGACCGTCACGACTATCTTTTGCGAGCAGGTTAGGCTGGTGGAGGGCGTCTGCGAGTGTGGAACCGTGATCGCAGGTGTTTGAGGGCAGGTACAGCCTGCCGAGGCGCAGTCGAGGGGGAGGCTGCCCTGCTGGCGGCGGTGCCCCCTAGGCGCGACTCTCACCGTGCCGTCGTCCACGCAAGATTGCAGCTTCCCCACAGCCATCACTCCCGCGTGGGCCTTTGCGAGCAAAGAGTACAGGGCGGCCAGAGCCAGCGCTGAACGCGCCAGGCCCGCGCCGCCCCGCCGCAATGTCGACATGTCTGCACTGTTGACCTCTCAAAAAGCGAGTTTCAGGGCCGGGCGAGTCGCAATTTTACTTCAGAGCGCTGTACAAGGGTGTCGGAGGTGTAGGTGCATTGCATAATTGGAAAGCACGGAAGCGCCTCACAGCGCAGGCCGGTCAGCCAGCGGTGCTTCGCTGCTGCGGCCCTGCACAGATCGCAGCCACTCGGCGGAGAATGTCTGCTTCTACAGGGTCCGAGACAGCCGTCTGAAACGGCCAGGCAACAGCCGTGGGCGGCAGCCCTGCGCCGCTGTCCGCGCTGCTGGCTGTTGCGTCGGGCGGGGGCGGCTGCTCGGACGATGCCCCCGCCTCTGTGGCCACGCCTGCTTGCACAGCGCTGTTGCTGGTAGAAGCCAGCGCGTCCTGGCATCTGGACCGGTCATCACCGCTGTCAACAATGGTGAAGCCGGCAGCTGCCACAGGAGCGGGGCGTGCGCTGCGTGCTTGCCCGCCCGCCACATGGCCGGCCAGCGCGCGAGGCAGCATGCTGCTTGCCGGGGTGCGGGGGCTTGTGCCGCCCAGGGCGGGCCGCGTCGCGCCAGGCAGCCCAGCCCGCGCTGCCAGGTACCTGCAGCGTGATCAGCAATTAGTGGTGGGGAGGAGGGCTTTGGCTGCAGGCTGCGCCAGGCCGGGCCTGGGCGCAAACAGGAATTGGCCCGGGGATCGTGGTTCTCTCAGAACTGCACGCCCAGGTACGAGGCCAATCTAGGCATGGCACAGCCCCGCAACCCAGACTGTGCGACAGCAGGCTGCGGAGCGCAGGCGCGCCCTCACCGCACGCACTGCTCCAGCCCAAAGCGCTCGCGCAGCAGCGCGTTGCACCTGCAGCGCAGCGCCTCGCCCTCCTGTCTGACCCTCTGGGTGTACTGCAGAGCAGATGGGTTGAAATGGAAGGGGGTTAATGCACTGCCTGACCCTCTGGGTCCCTGCAGAACAGATGGGTTGCATTGCAGGGGGGCATGCTATCAATCTCTGCTCGCTCTGTGTGTGCGGGAAGGAGCAGGGCGCCCGCGGGGGCCCCGCAGGCAGGGACGCAGCGCACAGAGGGGCTTTTGCGCTTTCTTTCCGCTGCGGGGCCGGCACGCTGCATGGCATGCGGCCAGGCCACGCAAGACGTGTACTTTGGCTGCTTGCTGGACTGTGCGTGGCGAGCCATGATCTCTGGAAGGACCCAACCCCCCGCCAGGAGCTTGCAGCAACCCGCCGCCCCCTCCAATGCCCCACAGTCCCTCACCTGGATCCTCTGCTGCGGGTTGGCATGGCCGCCCGCCTGTCGGGCGGCCTCTGCCAGGGCTGCCTCCGCCTCGGCTAGCTGCCGCTGCAGGGCAGCTCCCTCTGCTGACACCCGCTCCAGCTCCAGCCGGCCCAGCCACTGCGCCTGCTCCCGTTGCTGCTCGTGTCCCTGTTCATGCTCCTTGTCCCGCTGCTGCTCCTGCTGCTGCTGCTGCTCTTGTTGCTGCTCTTGCTGCCCCTCCCCCTCCTGCTGCTGCTCCTGCTGCGGCTGGGCCGCCTGCTGGGACACTTGCTCCAGGCCCGGGCCCTGCTGGCCGGACAGAAGGTGCTGCGTTGGCTGTGCCTGTGCAAGCGGCTGCATGGGCAGCCACCCAGCGGGCAGGCCGGGGCCCGCGGCTGTCGGCGCACGTGCACGCTGCTCAGGCAGCTGTGCCTCTGCCGCCAGCAGTGCGGACTGCACAGCGCACGCTGCCACCAGCCTGGCCAGCTGTGCTGCGACGGCCTCCTCGCCTGCAGCGGCAGCGGCCGCTTGCTGCCGCAGCTGGCTGCAGAGCTGCTCTGCCTGGCGGGCTGCCGCCGCGGCCTGGGCTCGCTGCTCGGCTGCCACCGCTGCCTGCTCCTGAAGCTGGGCCCTGGCCGTGCCCAGCTGCTCGGCCAGCTGCTTCACCTGAAGGGCAGGAAATGCAGGGGCATCACTTGATTGTGTGGGTTTTGCACCGTTGCCACTGGGATTCGAGCTGGGACGGCATTGCTCATGCGGCTCGTCAGCAGGTGGGCAGGTGGGCAGGTGGGTGGCTGCAGAGCTGGGCAAAACAAGACATGGCACAGGACTGCCTGCCCCTCGCCGGGCATCACCACCCACCTGCGCGTCCAGCTCAGCATTGGCCCGCAGCAGCCTCTCTTGCTGCTCCCTGCCCTCTTCCAGGCTCATGTCGAGGCTGTGCGGAGAGGCAGCACTCTCGCGGCCCGGCAGGACAGAGCTGCAGCGCGGCAGTGATAAAGGGAGGGCATGTTGTTGTTAGGGCCTTTGCAGGGATGCCAGCCATACCTGCAGCCTTCAGGGATGTGCGGCACAAACATTCCATGTGCATGCTGCCTAGCAAGGTGCAGGTTACGCCACCACGGCCTCTTTCGAGATGAGTGGGAAGCAGAAGCCGGGGATGCCCCACAACACACATCCACCCGCATCCACCCATGCCAACCCATGCCCACCCCTCCCACATGTCTGCCTCCAGCTCTGAGATGCGGGCCAGCAGGTCCGCCACCGTCCTGCCCTGCTCCTGCAGCAACTGCTGCTGCGCTGCCAGCGTGACGCCTTCGTCGCCTGTGCCCCCCGCAGAGACTGCTCCCTCGCTATCAGGGGCAGGCTGGTCAAGGGCCGCACTGGACCCTTGCAGGCTTGCTGTTGGCTGTGTGGCTGCTGCTGCCTGGCCGCCAGACATATGCAGGCCTGCCCCTGCAGGTGGCTTCGCTGGAGTGACTAGGTCGACTGCCTCTGGGTGCGCTGCCACCTCGCCTTGTGCACTTGGCTGTGTGGCCGCCTGTGACCGTGCCTCTTCCAGCTGCTGCCACAGTTGCTGCTCCCGCTCTGCCCAGGCTGCTGCTGCCGTGCGGTGCTCCTGTTGCAGTGCTGCGACATGCGCTGCAGCCTGCGCCTGTGCCTCGTCCAACTGTTGGCTGAGCTCTGCCCTCAGCTGCTCCTGGTCCTGTGCCCAAGCCGCCGCCACCACTTCATGCTTCTTCTGCCATACTGATGCGGCATCTGTGGCGTCCGCCTGCAAAGCGTCATGCTGCGACTGAAGCTCGGCAAGCTGCGTTTGCAGGCCGCGCAGCTGCCCAAGCTCTGCCTGTGCCGCTGCTGCGGCGCCCCTCCAGTGCTGCGCCTCGGCGGCGGCTGCCGCCAGCTCCTCCCTTGCTGCTGCCAGCTGCTCGGCAGCTGCCGCCAGGCTGGCATCCTTGCTGGCGGCCTCCTGCTGCAGCCCCGCCAGCTGCTGCTGCAGGTTTGCGAGCTGCTGAGCGCCCTGCTGGACGTCCTCCACAAGCACCCAGGGCTACTCTGGCTGGACAGCTGGCAGTCCACCACTCCTTTGCTGCCTGCCCTGCTGCCCATCGACTGCAGAGGGCGCGACCGCTGCTGGCGCTCCAGTGCTAGTCAGAGGCTCAGCAGCGGCGGAGCCGGCTGCAGAGGCGGTGCTGTTCGAAAGCCCAGCAGCGGCGGCGCCTGCACCGGCTGCAGTCACTGCAGTCAGGCTGAGCAGGGCGTCCTCCAGCGCCATGCCTCGCTGCCGCTCTGCCCGGGCCTCCTCCTGGGCTGCCCGCTGCGCCGCCTGCGAGCGCGCCAGCTGCTGCCCCAGCGCCTGCACCTGCTCCTGTGCTGCTTCCAGCTGTTGGTGCATGCCTCGCAGCCGCGCATCTGCCTCTGCATGCGCAGAGGCGGCGCTTGCAGCCAGGCGCCGCCGCAGGGCAGATGCTTCGGCGGCGGCCTGTGCTCGCTGCGCCGCCTGCGCCGCCTGCGCCGCCCGCAGCTGTGCCTGCAGGCCCTCCGCTTGCCGCTGCTGTTCCTCTGCCTGCCGCTGCTGCTCCTGCACCCACTGCTGCTGTTCATCCAGCTGCCGCTGCTGCTCCTCTGCCAACTGGCGCCAACGATGCGCCTCCTGCTCTGCTTCAGCCTTCTCGCTCGCCGCCCTCTCCAGGCAATACTCTGCGTGCTGCAGCCGCTGCTGCTCGCCCTCCACGCTGCCCCTTTGGGCAGCCTCTGCAGCCGCCTGCGAGGCTGCCAGCTCCTGCTCCAGCCTCTGCCACTCCTGTCGCAGGACCTCCCTCTCCTGCTGTGCCTGCCGTGCTGCTTCCTGTGTAGCAGCTGCCCGCTGCTGCTCTGCTGCCAGGTGCCTGCTCAGCTGCTCTGCCCGTGCCCTCTCGGCTTCCAACTCATCGCTGAGCTGCTCGATGATGCGCTGGGCAGGGGTTGGGAAGTGGCCTGCCAGGTGTGCCTGCAGGGGTGGCCACATCTTCCAGAAGCGTTCATGTGCCAGAGAGAAAGGAGGCCACCACCTTTTTCCCATTCCTTCCAACTGCTTTCATTAACACCAGAAATGGCAGGCTTCTGTCCTATGCAAGGCAGCTCAGCACGACAAATCAACGAGAGGTTGTGCCGCCAGCACCGCCAGCGAGCAATACATACGGCAGCAGCGGCCGCGCCGGCGCTGTTTTACCAAGCGCTCACCACCCAGCCCCAGAGATGTTCCTTCAGCTATCCTGGCGCACCTCGGCGTCCGAAGCCCCACGGTAGGGGGCAGGTGGAGGGGCTCTGCCGGAGTTGGAGCGCCTGAAGGGCCGCATGGTGCGGCTGGGGTGCCTGCCCACCTCCCCAGCCTGCTAGGTTGTGTGTTAGGTTGGTGAGATGGGCACAGCAGCACAGGGTGTTAGGGTGAGCAGGCTGGACTTCTTCGAGGAGGTTGCTAGCTCCCACAACTCGGTTTCTCAAAATGATTGCAAGATTGCTGGCTTGAACATGACAGCGTCATGCCCGCGCTTGCCCAGCACGGGCTGGGCGCTGCCGCCGCCCGTGCATCGACTTGATGGTGACTGTCAGAAGCAGGCGCGGCCTCCTCTCCATTCATGCCCTGCCCCTCGGGCGGTATGGCAGAGACGGCCTGGTCCATTTGTCATTGGGTTGCAGGCAATGAGCTTCTTCGGGGCGCAGGTGAAAGCCAGACAACATGTCCTCCACGCCCTCCACCGCCTGCGCCAAGTCCAGACCTTGGCGCCGGACCGTGGTGCAGGCGGTTTAGGCGGTGGGGGAAATGTCGGCTGCCTTCCACCTGCGCCCCGAAGAAGCTCATTGCGCGCACCCTGCCCAACGCCCCCAGGCGTCTCTGCCGTCCCACCTGTTGGGCGGGGCATTGCTGGTAAGGCGCGGGGCCTGCTTCTGACAGTTACAGTTAAGTCAGTGGACAACAGCAGCGGTGCTGGCCAAGCATGGGCAGGAAGAGGCGCCAGGCCTGCCATCACCCCGCTGATGTTGTGACAGCAAAGCTGAGGGCAGCCAAGTTTGGCCAACCCTTTAGGTTGTGCCGCCTGTTCCTGCCTTGCCCTCGCTTGCCTGCAAGACGCAGGCAAAGGGTTCCCCATGCACGCACGACCACATGGATGGCATGCATGGTGCCTCTCCTGTGCCCGCGCTCTGCCCTCTCCCGCTGTGGTTGAGCACATTTCCCCGCTGCTGGAGCCCTGTTGTGCTTGTACCCACTTCTCATCTGCTCCCGTCTTCCTCACAGTGCAGGCAGTGCACACCCTCCCTACTCTGCTGTGGCTCGCCTTCATGCGTGCCGGCTGCTGCCAAGGCACTGTTATGGCTGCTCAGCTATGGCAACGCCGGCAGGTTCCCCCACTTGCCTGGAGCACGTCTAGGTTGTCCCGTGCTGCCCTGCTCACTCCTCACTCTGAATTCTTTCATCTGTGCTGCCCCGCTCCGCTGTGAATCATGCCAAGGCAAAAGAGCAGCGCCTGTCTGTGCCTTGCAGAGGTGGCTGTTGCGGCACAGGGCATCCCGAACCGCAGCCTCGGCTCTGAGCCAGCCCTGCGCCGGCTTTGGGCCCTCGAGCCGGCCCTGCGCCAGCCGCGCGCCCTCGGGCCAGCTGTGTTACAGCCCTGCACCCTCACGCCAGGGTGTGCATGCACCCTTGTGACGCCCGATCAGGCTTGAGCCCCCGGCTCAGCACGCCTGCCATGCGCCCTCCTGAGGCCTGATCAGGCCAGGGTGTACATGTCCACAAGCTTGTCCTTGCCGGCTGCCAGCAGCACGTTGAGGGCCTCGTTCCACTTGATGTCGTGGTAGGTGGCGCGGCGCTGGCCGTCGGGCCACGCCAGCTCCAGCGGAGCAGACAGCACTGCAGGGGAGAGGGCGGGGGCGGGGCAGAAGGACTGAGGTGAGCCGTGGCGCGCTGGCGGCGCAGGGCCAGAAACGGCTCCAGAAGGAGGCCGGCCCGCTGCGCGCTTCTGGCCACACCAGCAAGGCGCAGGGACGGCAGCAGAGGGTGCTGATCCGCGGGCTGGGCTCGGCTGCAAGGCTGACCCGGGTTTGCTCGGTTGGTGATGTCCACCAGACGCAGGCCGCTGACGGCAGAGATGGCCACCGTGTTGAGTGCGGGGTTGAGCGCCAGCTGCGGGGGCGAGCGCGGGGTGGAGGTTGGGGGTGGGTGGGGTGGGTGGGGTGCAGGAGGGGTGTAAGCGGCGGGATTGTGTAGGACTGGAGGACCCACACTTTGCTCTGCAAACTCCCTACGGCAGGCCGCGCCACCAGCAGGCAGCGGCACAGCCAGGGGGGCGCACCTTGAGCACGGTCATGTCGGGGGAGGCGACGCGCGACAGCGGCTGGCCCAGCTGCCTGCAGAGAGGTGTGCAGGGTTCAAGTGGCACCGGTGACGGCACGAGTCGCCGGGTGCCGGGTGGCAGCGGTGGCGGCGGGAGCCGGCACACTCTTGGTCAAACTGCGTCCACGACTCGAGGCAGGGCGCAACCAGATGCAGGAGAGCACCGGGCACCCCACGCACCGCACATCCCACAGCGCCACCGCCTTCTCTGTGCTGCCGCTGATGACGAGGCCGCCGGGCCCGCTCTCGATGCTGGTGATCATGCTCGCATGCGCCCTGCGAGGGTGACCAGCAGGGCAGGGGGCAATGGGGGCCACTCGGCATGCACGAGCGCAGATCACTGACGCCGGAAGGATGTGTCGCACCAGAAGCGCTGCTGCAGTGACGTTGCTGCAGAGGCGCCGCCTTGTCCACTCTCCGAGCTGCACTCCCCGGCAGCCAACCCCTGGGCCAGTTGGCCGGCCCCCTCTCACTTGCTCCCCGCCGCTTGCCCACTCCCCGAGCTGCGCCCAGAGGCAGCCCACCCCACAGCCCCCGCTCACTTGCTCCCCGCCGCGCCAAACGCGCCCACGTTGGTGGGCGAGCGCAGGTCCCACAGCAGCATGCCGCCCTCCTTGTCGCCCGACACAAACAGGGAGGCCTCGCCCGCCAGCCCACGCAGCGCAGTCGGCAGCGCGCCCTGCCCGCCGCGGAAGGTCTGCGCGGGCTGCAGCGCCGTGAAGCTGGGGGCGGCTGCAGGGGGGAGAAGGGGCAGGCGAGCGAGGGATTTGGGTGGGCGGCGGCCTTGCCCGGGCGGCCAGCGTGCCGGTCAACGCGACGCGCCTGCCTGCCTCCCGCCCCGGCCCGCCACACACAAGAGGTCTGGCCCAGCCTCGGGTTGCATGCCCTGCTCTGCTCTGCTCTGCTCCTTGGCACACAAAGGCCGGCCCAGGGCGCGACGCTGTGGCGGCCAGCAGCGCTGCCAGCCAACATGGGGCAAGGGCTGATGGACAAAGGGCAGCCAGCCCGTCGCGCACCCGCCATGTCCCAGTAGCGGACGACCGACACCGGGGCGCGGTCCACCAGGATGGTTTCACCCGTCACGAAGCCTGTGGTCTCTGGCAGGGCCTGTGTGTGTGGGGGGTGGGGGTGGGGGGGTGGGTGTGTGTGAGGTGGGGGGTGGGGGTGGGGGTTTTCAGATGAGGGTGGTGTGTGGGTGAGTGGGGTTGAGGTGGGTTGGAGTGTGGATTCAGGTGGGGGTGCGGTGGGGGGAGGCAGGTGGACAAGGAGACGTGGGCCCGGGGCCATGGGCAGGGAGGGAGGTCCTCGCCGAGAAGGGACGCGCTGCTCGCTCGACCGCTTGGTACACGAGTATTCACCAGCCCGCTGCAGCGGGCACGCCCTCCCAGCGCGGCTGGGGGCCCGGCATGGCGCCGCTCACGCGGCAGACTGTGCAGCCCAGCCCCTGACCAGCAAGCACTCCACTTTGCAGGCCTCCACCCAGCCCTAGAGAAGCCGAGTGGTGGTTCCACCAGCTGGCTTCTGAAGGGCTCGGTGGCGGCCTACAGAGTGGAATGCTTACTGGGCAGGAATCGAACTGAACTGTACTGAACTGAAACGAATTGATTTGAAGTGATTAATTGAAAGATTTGCAAGAACCTACCCGCACAGCAGCCACTGCCACCATGTCGTCGCGCTGCAGCATGCCCTTGGGCCCAAAGCCATTTGGCTGCCCGCTCGTGTAGCCTACCGGCATGCAATGGGAACGGGTGGGGCGACTGCTTTTAGAGCAGCCTGGACTGCGAGCCGGCGCTGTTGGAGCACGACCGCGGCGCGCAGGATCTTTCAAGGCGGCACCTGACGTGGCGATGCCGCCCAGGCAGCAGCCCGCGGGCAGCAGGGGCAACCATGCAGCACGGACGCAGCGCGGCAGGCCGGTGTGGAACGTCTTTTATTATTGGTTAAAAAAACAAACGAAAAAGGCTGCGCTGGCTCACCCGCCAGGCGCAGCTTCTGCTGCTGCGGGTTGATGCAGCTGGCCAGCAGCATGCTGAGGCGGGGGTGGAAGTCCATGGCCGAAATGTACCTGCAGGGCCCGGGAGCAGGCCATAATCACAGCCAAGCCAAAATCAATCGGTCGACGCGCCCTGGGAGGCAGCGCAGGCATTCCAGTGCATGGCAGAGAGTGGGGGCGCAACACTGCGAGACGGCCAGTGTGGCTGCACAAGCTTCCAGCCAGAGGAGCCAAAAACTGGAAACACAGGAAGCGAAGGGTCGATGCTGGCAGGTGGCTCACAGGTCCCCGAGGTCCAGCTGCTGCAGCGGGTGCCCATCCTGGCTCCACACGCGCAGGAAAGTGTCCTTGCCGCCTGCGGCCAGGGCGCCCACAGGAGCCGCCAGGGGGTTCGAGTCGGGAGGGCGCTTGCTGCGCCCCACACATTGTTGCATGCGTGGCCCGGCTTTTGACTTGCAGCTTTAAAATTAATGCAGCCCTGCCCCCAGGGCTCACCGGAGACAAACTGCTGGTGCGCCGGGTCGACTGCCAGCGCAAAGACCATCTCTTTGTGCGCGTCGGCGATGGACCGCAGCGGGCGCAGCGTGCGCGGCTGCACAGCGAGGGGCAAGCGAGGGGGCCAAGGGGTCGGCTGGGTGGCCGGGACTTGCGGCAAACGCGTAAGAGGATAATGGGCTGTGCGTGCCCCGTACAGCGCGGCAGGCGCCCGCGCCACTGGAAAACCCCTGCCGGCATGCAAGGCAGCTGGGTGGCAGCAAGGCAGCGCGTGGTGGGCAGGAGGGAGGGGCGCACCGCGGCGGCTGCAGCGGGCCAGCCCATGGTGCCGTTGATGTATTCCACATCGTAGTGGAACTCCTGGTCTGCAGTGGGGCAAACAGGGAAAAGGGAAGAAAACAAGAGGAAGTGGTAAGGCCGCGGTGGAAATTCTGGTCTGCAGGAGAAAGAAATGAAGAAAACGAAGAGGACAAGGGGTGAGGCAGCGGTTAGAATTTCGGTCTACGGCGGAAGGGAGCAAAAGGTGTCGGGCAGCCCACGGCCGGCTTGTCACTTGGGCAGTCAGCAAAAGTGCAGAGCATTCTGGGGCAAAGTGTCAGCTGGCAAGACATCTTGGGGTGAGGTTGGGGTGAGGCCGGGGAATTGGGACAAGAGGGGGATCACACAGCATGGGCAGGCAGCCCACAGCAGCTTGCCTGTGATGCTGCCCACTGTGGCGCGCATCATGTCCTGCGTCTTGGCAGACACCTTCTCCGCAATCTGCAGGGAGGGCAGGCAGGCAGGCAGGCAGGCAGGCAGGCAGGTGGGAGGGGGTGGGGGTGGGGGTGGGGGGGCCCGGTGCTCAGGCGGCCGCATGCTGGTCCAGGGTGGCATGTCCAAGGCAGAGCATGCGCGACAGGAGGGAGGAATACAAACCACCAAACCAACACAGGGCGGGTGTGTGGGGGTGGTTGGGTGGTTGGGGGCTGTGGTACGTGTTTGGGGCAGGGCGGGGGTGGGGGTGGAGCGGTGGGTGGGGCGGGAAGCTGGCGGGGGTGGGGGAGGCTCACCAGGTGCCCCGCCAGCTCCACCGTTTTGCCCAGCATAGTTATGGCGGCGCCGCGCTTCTCAGGGTTCTTGGCCAGCGTGCACATCGTCTGGATGGCGCCCTGCGCCAGAGGGCGGCAGGTCAAAGAGGGCTTGCAGAATCGGGGCATGCTTTGCTTGTCAGTTTGCACGACAGCTAGTCAGCGGCAACAGTCGGCAGGTCAGGAGGGCGGCAATTGGGGCGTGTATCGGCCCTGGGTTCACGCCGAGCTTGGCTGAAGCCAGCAGCGGATTGAGGGTTCCAGAGCTGGCTCCCTGGCGAGGTGGATGGCGCCTGGCACAGGCCATCACCTTGAGGGCGTGCCCATGAACGGCAGGCCGAGAGGGCATCAGAAAGAAAGAAAGAGTACGCCCGTGGGCATGGGTTGAGGAAGCGGGCCGCGGGGTGCTCACCTCGATGGGCACAATCTCGATGGACACCAGGGCGGCAAAGGCCTCGGCGTGCACGTAGTACTCGGAGCGGTTGGCGTTGACGGGGCGCAGGATGGTGAGGTGCTTGAGCAGCTGCCGGGGGGGGTTGGGGGGATGAAGGGGGTGGTTATGATGGGTTGGGGTTGAGGTTGGGGCTGGGGTGGGATACGAGTAAAGGAGGCGCAGGCATTAGGGGCAGGCAGCCTCTGCACAGGGCGTGCTGCGCTGGGTACGTTCGCCGCAGAGGTCAGGTCGGCGTGCGCAGCGTTAGGGGCAGCCAGGGCAGCTGGCAGCTGATCGGCAGCTGCTCACGTCGCGCATGATGCGGTCCCGGAACTTCTCGCGGAACTGCTGCCCCATGCACTGAAGAAGCAGCACAAAGGGCACCTGCGGGGGGAGGGGGCCCAGGGGCAGGGGCAGGAGCAGCGGGGTCAAAGGGCAAGCGCAACCAGGCGAGGGGTGTGTCTCGGGAGACAGCTCGCCAGGCAGGCCCCGGGGAGGAGCCAGCAGCAGCAACAATGTCCCGGCTCCGCCCTTTCAGCGGGACGGCCAGCACAAGAAGATGCACGGAGCTCAGCAGTGGAGAGTGCTCCCAACGGTGCACGCTCCCTTCTTCCGCCCTGCCCACAGCCACACCGCAGCATGCCATGGTCAGTACCCCCATACCCTTCCACACACTCCCATGGCGGTACTGCAGTACCACCGTACCCACCGCGGAGCGCTCCTCTGCAGGCAGGTTGGGGTTGAGGGCGATGCTGCTCCACACCTGCGCGTTGCGAGGGCAGGTACGCCAATTGCTACAATAAATTTCACAACAAAAAAGCACGTCAGCTGCAGGAGCTGCCGGTCTGCGTGCGCCTGCGCCTGCTCAACTGCTCATCACCCTGCCCAGCGTGGCCCAGCCGAGCCACAGGGAGGAAGTGGCACCCAGTGGGGACCAGCTGCCAGCCAGTTTTGAGCAAGTGCCTAGTCGGGAAGAAGTGTCAGCTGGCAGGGCGGAAGCTCTTGTGTGCACATGCTGGGGCAAGCATGAAGCAGCAGAGCGGCTGCCACGTGTCGCCGTGCCTGCTCCGTCCCTCACGTCGACAAACACGGGGAATGCCTGCGCTGGGCCGCCATGGGCGGGGTCCTCGACAATGCTCTGTAGCTGCCGCGCCAGCTGCAGGGGAGCAAAGCCAAGCCAACGGGGCCGGGGGCAGGTGTGCGACTGTCGTCCAGCGGGCAGCTGGAGGGGAGAGCATGCTGTGCATCAGAAGACGCCGCCAGACGCATCATGGCAGGGCAGCCAATGATGCCACGACACTGTCCTTGCAAAAGTCCTGCCTTCCTTCCCCTTTCACTGTGCCGCTAACCTGATCAGGGTGCTCTGTGTACTCGCTGGCTGCAATCAGCTGCAGCATCATCTGCTGCAGGGGCGTGCCTGGCGGGAAGCTGATGGCGGGCGCAGCAGGCGCGACACCTGGTGCTGCGCCAGCAATGGCGGGCGCGGAGGCGGCGTGGTGCATGGTGGCTGCAGAGCTGCTGGAGGTGGCAGGTAGGGGCACAGTTGCAGCGGGCGAAGGCGCTGCAACGCCAGGCAGCGGAGACGGCCCACGAGATGCCGTGCTAGCAAGGCTGCTCGCGGCAGCAGCATTTCCGTTGGGTGTCTTCACCGAGACATGGTCTGTGAGCTGCCTGCAAGAAGAGTGGGAGCAGCGGATCACACTTGGGCAGCAGCAGCAGCGGTGGCGGCAGGGGGCAGCCGGGTTGCGCAAGGCCAGTGCCTCGCGGACGCCCAATCCCATGCGCTGGCGATCTCGTCCTGCCATCGACAATTGGTGTGGGCTATCGCACCGGACGAGGCGGGCGTAGCAGCCCTCTGCGAGTTTGGCCGCATGGCCGAACGCTGTGACCCGCACCTGAGTAGTGCCACAAGCTCTGTGGCGAGTGGAACCTCCTCTGGAGTGACCTCGAGCTCAACCCGCAACCGCATCGCGGGCCAATGTGCAGTCCTCTCCGCCCAGCTTTCCTGCTGCCTGGTCGTCGATATGAGGCTAGGTAAGGGCCGAAAGGCGCTCAGCACTGCTCCGATCAATCGCACGTAGCACGTCCTGCACCACCAGCTGCACTGTCCGCCCACGTGGCGGCGCATGGGGGTACACTGATATTCCGTCCAAGAACTCTCAATTGGTTGCAATCTTCCACCTGCACTTGCTGCCCTGCAGCGGTACAAGAACCAGGTCAACATTGAGCACATGCGGCGGGATGGGGACTGCCGAAGGCAGTCCACAGCCCAACAGGCTGCGCTCCGAGGGTGCCTGCCGGGTGCGCTATGCCCGCACTGTCGGTGCCGCTGTAGTGGCCTTCATCCTCGGCCCGGCAGCTACAGCTGCGCCTGGGAGGCCTGCCATGCCTCGTCCCTGCTGCACCGTCGTCGCAACATTCGCACTGCTCAGAGCCTGACAGCCTCATTTGCAATTCCCATATCAAATTCAATTCCTATATCAAATCGATGGATTCATGCAGGGGACAGACGGACGTGGTCCCGGAAATCAAATGCAGCTACCAGCCGGGTGCTGGGATGTACGCTTGACAAGAGGTGCCCTGTGGCACATTTTGGATTGGTTCGTGTGAAATCTGGGTGCTGGCATGTGGTCAAGAGGCGCCACAGGCTGCGGTTTGCGATACTTGGGACATCGCGCTGGCAAGGGGACAACGGGAGGCCCTGCACAGCGCACGGCAGTCCCTAACGGCCTAAAAAGCGGCGGCGCGCTGGCGCATGAAGGGTTGGACGAGGTTGGATGTGGCTGGGCATGGGCATGGGCGCAGGGCGGCGCAAAAACGCCCTCGCTTCCTCTTCTGAGATATACAATCTGCGAACGAAATAGCCACAACGACAGGGAGAGAAGGCAAAGCGTGGCGCTGCCACGCTCGGCAAGGGCATGCTGCGCTGCAGCATGGCCAGGCTAAGATGCAGCGGGGCAAGAAATGCCGTGCTGGCGGGATAGGAGACATTGAGGCGACATTTGTTGAATGAATAGCAGGAATGAAGGGCATGGCGTCCTAGGCACCAGCGCTAGCACGCGATGCAGACATGGCCGGGGCCGGACGATGGCTCGCCATGGGCTGTGCTAGTCAGCTCAGGGCAGGATGACACCTGCAGCAGCAGCAGCAGCAGCAGCTGGTCACAAAGCTGAGGAAACAGGGAGCCGTCTGGCAAATCAGGCTGCTCTGCCTGCACTCAGCAGGAAACATTGTGTGAGCCAGACGCGCAGCAGCGTCAGCCTCACCTCACCAAAGTTGGTCGAGGCGGAGGCCGAGTCCAGCAGCCCTGCGGCGGCAGCCAAGCCCATCGCACTGGGAACGGGGCACACAAACTGAGCCGTGCAGTTGTCGTCTCCCAGAGACTGCATTGACAGCGCGCTCAAACAGGAAGGATTGGCAAGGGGGTGAGGAGTGCAGCAAGTCATCGGTTTCGAGTTCCCGCCTGCGGCGGCTGGCACCAAGAGCCGGCCCGCTGCCTGACCTCAATCCGGCATCTGCGCCCATGCAGCTCACCATGGAGGTGCAAGGCTCTGGTGTGGTGCGGGGCGCCACTCTCTCGTTGTGGTACAGTGCTGCGGAGGCGGACGTCGCGAGGACAGCCGCGGCCACAGCTAAGGTGCAATAGAGCACCAGGACCTCGCCGCCAGAGGCTGGAAGCTCAGAGCGCCTTGCCATCTGCTGGTGCCAGCGTTCGGCCGCCGCCCGCGCCACTGAGACTTCTGCGGAGTCTGCGGTGCAGGTCAAGCTACAATGAACGACCAACAGAACAGAGAACCAATGGGTGCATCGCGGTTTGTGAGTGGCGCGCTGGTGTCAACACCGGTGCTAGCAGCGCTGCGGTCCTGCGAAGCCTGTGCCAGGTCCTGCTGATGGTGTGAAGCACCTTTCCTGCACACAGAGAGGCAAGAATGCGTTCAAGCCTGAGAAAGGGGACGTGGGTCCTCAGTGACAGAAGCCAGGCCTGCCACCACCAGAGCGCCAAGTGCTGCGCCGCTCACCCACGTTTCCGGTACAGCAGACAGCAAAGGGCACATCTTACAGGCCGTGCTGCAAAAACTCCCACAGCAGCATCCTGCATAGGTAAGTTGCAAGGCTGGTTGGAAGTGAATTATTGCAGTCGATGCTGACGTTCAGCCAGTCGTAACCTAGCTTCCTGTAGAGCAAGTGGCGCCTTCGGTCACCGTCAGACAAATTCCGTTAGCTCTGTTTTGGCACGAATCTACATCAGCTACATCAGTGCTGTCGGACACCTATTTATTCACTGACTCACAGCGGTGGGAAGAAGCAGGCGTGGGGTCAAGCATGTGCCGGAATGTTGCTCCATGTGCTGTTTCGCCTCCACTCGCCAATGCATATGGGTTGCCAGCGTGACACAGCTTTATGGTGGAATCAACCTCAAACAAGCCCAGCAAGTGCGCGGACGGCGTTGGCATGGCACTTGCGCCCACCTGCAGGTGGCTCATGCCCTGCACAATGCAACGCCGCCTCAACCGGCCTCTTCATCGGATTGGTCGGAAGAGGCTGTGATGCTCAACACATGAAGGATCTTGAAGGTATGACTGATCATCCACAAACCTGGGCACGAAGCAGGACGGCCGCTGACAAGGCTTGGCTCGCACTGAGCTGTTCGCCGTGTTGTCACCGCCAGCAGGCGCTGCCATGAACTGTCGCGCCGGCGGCTCAGCAGATCGATCTCGCATTCAGTTCTGTCGAATCGGATCAACCGTGTCATCGTGGGCCGGGAGCCAGCCAGGAGCAGAGGCTTCACCAAACCCCTCGGTGGTTGAGGTGCTCTGCGTTGTGCCTGCTCCGGCGTTCACAAAATACTTTTGCGAATGCTTTGCGATCGGGAAGAATGAGGAGCCTGCCGACAAGGGCTGCGCAAACTTGAAGCCCTCAAGCGCCCCCTTCTGACGAAGACTGCTACCAGCCATCGACAGATATGAAGACGGCGAAGAAAACGGCACCCCCGGTCCCGGCTGTCCGCCAGGCAAGGCCGCCGCCGCCGCCGCCTCTGCCCGCTCCTTCCTTGCGCCCGGCGCTCAAGCTTGCGCTGCCCTCGAGTGGGACCTCCCGCCCGCCTCTGCACCAGAGCTGCCGCCTGCACACCATGCTGCCCTTCAGGTGCGTGCCGTGGTGGTGTGCCGTCCGCCCATCGCGCACGACTTGCACCGCCTGGGCGGTGAGGCGGCAGCGGCGGCAGGTGCCCCGGCTGAAGTCGACATCCTGCCTGCCGAGGACGCGCCGCCCGACGCCTCCGATGCCGACCTGCTGCGCTACATCTCCGTGGGGAAGGAGAGGGACCACGCGGTGCGCCTGCCGGTGTACGGCTATCACGGCGGCGGGGATGCTGCCGCGCTGTGCGAGCGCGAGGTGGCGCCGCTGCTGGCGCGCCTGCTGGCCGGCGAGTCCTCAGCTCTGATCGCATACGGCCAAACAGGTGGGTGCTTTGGGTCGCCCGTCACGCGCCAGCATCGTCTGGCGTGGCACAGCTGGCAGGTGTGGGGGTGGCCCGTGTGCAGGCAGCAGTGCCATGCATGCTGCGGGGGCGTTGCATTCCCTGCTGCAGCCGCGCCACTTGCGCCCCCCCCCCCCCCACCCACCACCACACACCTGCTCCCCCGCCTGAGCCCACAGGCAGCGGCAAGAGCTACACAATGGGCACGGAGCAGTATGCCCAGGGCCAGGCCCCTTCGCCGCACTCAGGTACTGGCCGGGCAAGCGGGCATGGTGGGGCGGTGCGGCAGGCAGCCCGCCAACACAAGGAGCCCGGTGCCTCTGAGCCGCGCTGTCTGCAGCACACCTTGCAGACTATACATCATGCTTGCATGTCTCTGCCCCGCCCGTCCGCAGTGGGCACCTTTTGCGCGCGCCGCGTGTTTGAGCTGGCGCGGGAGCGGGGGGTGCGAGATCTGGAGGTGTCAGTGGCGGTGGTGGAGATTTACCGCGAGGGCAAGGTGGGTGGTTTCATACACTGTGGGGTGCCGGAACTGGCGGTGGCAGTCGTAGAGATTTACCGTGAGGGCAAGGTGGGCAGGCGCCGGCGGGGCGCGCGCCGCCTGGGCAACACGCGCTGCTGCGCCCTGGTTGGCGACGAGGGGCCCGCCAGCACGTGTCCCTTACGTTGAGCAGGCCTGGGCCTGCACGTAAAGGTGCTCAGATCGTGTTAGTCGCGTGAGCTGCGGCGGCAGCTGCGGACACGCATCTGCACGGTGTCACGTCGTGCTACGCCGCCGCACTCGCCGCTGCGCTGCAGGACAAGGAGCGGCTGTTCGACCTGCAGACGCCCGAGCGGCGGCGCATCGAGAGCTTTGAGTCGCAAGTGTCTTGGCTGCGCGTGGCCAGCCCCGAGGAGCTGCAGGTGAGGGCCCGGGTAGCAGGCGGTGCTGCTAGCAGGGCTGCGCGCAGGGGTGCGGGCAGGGCTGCAGGAAGGGTTGCGGACAGAGGTGCGGGCAGGTGCGGGCGGTGGTGGGTGCAGGGGTGTGAGCAGGGGTGCAGCTTTTGTGCAGCCCGTGGCGGCGTGCCGGGCGGAAAAAACCTGGAGCGATCGCCCCTGCCGCCCCTACCTGCAGAGGAAGCTGGTGGAGGCCGCGGCCCTGCGCAACACCGACCGCACGCACGGCAACGCGCGCAGCTCTCGCTCCCATGCCATCTTTGTCACCCAGGCGAGTCCTGTGGCCAGTGGCCGCACCCTGCCCTGCCCTGCCCTGCCCTGCCCTGGGGGCCGTGACTCCCCCATGCGCCACGCTGCCTGCAGTGCGCGGATGTTGCAGCTGGCTGCCCGAACTCTTGTACCGCGTGCGCGCGATGCGGTGGGCCGAGCCGCTACGCTGCCCCCCGCGCTGCTCCCGCCTGTGCTCCGCCGCCCGGCAGGTCCAGTTTAAGCGGCAGCAGGAGGAGGGCGGCGGGGTGCAGCGCATCAAGGCGAGGCTCATGCTGGTGGACTTGGCTGGGTCGGAGCGCGCAGCGCTGGCGGCGGCCAACAGCACCAGCCAGAAGCAGGTGGGCGGTGAGGCGGGGCGCTGTGTGACCCGGCCGCCGGCCCCAGAGCTTGGCGGTGCGCTTTGCTGCCCCGCCGCCTTTGCGCCGCCGGCATGCCCTCCTGCATTGCTGCCCTGTATGCGGACGGGGAGGGGTGGGGGGGTGGGGTGGGGGGGGGACACGGAGCCACGGCCTGCGTTGCAAGGGCAGCCCACACACTCCGGCCCGTGCGCATGTGATCTGCGCCTGGCCCCGCGCGCCCTGCTGTGAGGGCATGCGCAGGGCTCGGGCATCAACGTGGGCCTGCTGTACCTGGGCATGATCCTCAAGGAGCTGTCGGAGCGCGGAGCCACGCTCAACTACCGCCTGAGCGTGTTAACCGAGATCCTCAAGCCAGGTGGGTGGGGCGGGGGCGGAGCCTGGGGGGCACTCGCGCCCAGGCAGGCGCGTTGTGGTGCTTGCCGGGCCCTGCGTTCTTGGCCTTTTTCCCACGAGTGCACTGGGGCTCCCATAGACGCCATCTCACTGCAGCTGTTTCCTGTTCCATGCTCCATGCACCCGTGCAGCCCTGGGCGGCGGCTCCAACGAGCTGACCAGCGCCTGCAACACGCTGGTGGTGGGCTGCATCTCGCCGCTGGCGGTGCACGCCGCCAACACCCGCAGCACGCTCGAGTGAGCTGGCGAGGCTGGTTTCGTGGCGCACTGTTGGCACTGGGAGTTGCAGTCTGCCAAGTGTGAAGATGTCCTCCTGTTCGCGACCACGGCCCCCCCCCCCCCCCCCTTCCCCCTCCCCCATCCCACCCACCACCACCCCAGCCCCGGCTGCCCGGCCGCTCACAGGTTTCTGGAGCAGGCAGGCACTGTGAAGAACCTGGTGCGGCCGGATGTGCAGATGATGCGGCAGCAGGAGCTGGAGGCGCAGGTGCCCCCCCTCTGGGCAGGTTGCAGGCATGCCTGCCTCATGTGGCTTCAGGCTCTGCGAGTTCTGCGGCTGGCACTGTCCTGTCCCTGCCCGACCGTCTGCCACCCTTCACGCAGCCGTGCGCAATGCAACTGCCTGCCCTCTGCGCAGGTGGAGTACCTCCAGAAGAAGGTGCAGCAGCTGGAGCTGGAGCGGCAGCAGCGTGCCAGCACGGCTGGGAGCCCTGGCAGCATCGATGGAGGCTCGCAGCGCGGCGCCTCGCCGCTGCCCGAGGCTGGGGGCGGGGCAGGAGAGGAGCAGCAGCCAGGCGGGGCAGGCGGCGGCGCAGACGCCGGCGCCGATGGCGCGGCAGCGGCAGGGGCAGCTGCCGCCCTGGCGGCCGCCGAGGAGCGCAGTGCAGCGCTGGGACGAGAGCTTGCGGCGGCGCGTCGGGAGGCTGTTGAGCAACGCGACCGAGCAGAGGCGTATGCTGCGCAGCTGCGACAGCAGGCGGCACAAGCAGCGGCTGCAGCAGCAGGCAACGTGCAAGCCGCCTTGCCGGCAGCAGCGGCAGGAGCAGCAGCAGCGGAGCAGCCAGCAGCAGTGGGTGCCACCCCTGGTTACACCCAGCCAGGGCTGTTGGCAGCTGGCGCGACGCCGGCGACAGCGGGCCGGCCCTCTGCCGCAGCGTTCCTGGCTGCAGCCTCGCCGCTGCTGGCTGCCAGCCGCAGCGTGGCAGACTGGAAGGCGGACGCGGAGGCGGCCGAAGAGGCGACGCCCGCGGGCCAGCGCCTGCCGCTGCTGCGCCTGCTGCCGGGCGCCGAGGAGGTTGTCTGCGAGCGGGACTCGCACATGTCCCCCGATGAGCTGGCGGCGCTCAAGGTGCGTTTAGGAGGGGCCAAGTCGCAGCTGCTTTGGCGCCTCAAACCCCAGGCGTGCGTGCTGCGGTCGGCGGCTGGTGGCAGGAGCACATGGGTGCAGGCAGGGCAGCGTCTGCACTTGGGGATTGTCATTCCAAGCAGCCTCGCTGCTGTTGCTGGCGTCGCGTCGCTCGCCCTGCCCTCCAGTCACTGCCCGTCAAGGCGCTGTTGGCACCAATGTGCCAATGCTGCCTGCTGCAATGTGCTGCTGCCGAGGCCACCGCCCTGCCTGCCCACAGGACAAGGTGGAGCGTACCCTGGGTGCCGCCCAAGACGGCGGCGACCGCGCCCAGGCCCGGGCCTTTGCAGAGGTCAGCCCGCGCCGCTGCGGCTTGCGTGCTGCCACGCACGGGAGGCCTCGCTGGGCAGGGCAGCTGCAGGGGGCCTGGCACCTGCAGAGCTCAGCCCGACTGCGCTGGCGGCGCGCCCAGCAACGGGGGCCGCCGAACAAGCAGAGTCTCTCCTCGCAGAGCGGTTGCCCCGGATGCTGCTGTGGCGACGCACGATGCACTGCCGCGCTCCCCGCCACCCGCCTGCCGCGCCTGCTTTGCCTGCCTCGCTGCAGGCCTGCTTGTACGCCCTGGGGGCCTACAACAAGTGCCTGGGGGACGCCATCACGAGGGCCGAGGACGTGGAGGAGGATGCCGTCGCTGAGCGGCGCCAGGCTGCTGCCGAGTTTGAGCAGGTGTGCGAGCTGGTGCCTGAGCAGATGGTTGGCCGGGTGGTTGGACTGGCGTTTTGAGCAGGTGCTTGAGACAAGAATGGCGTTGTTTTTGGCCTGCTGAGAAGACACTTGTGTTTGCCTGTGAGCAGGTGTTTGAGGAGAAGAGCGCGTACATGCGGCGCGCCAGCGCGGCAGAGGTGGGTGGGCACAGGGGGCTCAGGCGGAGCGTGGCAGCGCGTGGCGTGCGTGCGGCGCCTGCGCGGGCGCTCCCTCCGGCGGTGTCCCTTGCACAGCACAGGCGTGGACAATGGACCAGGCAGGCTGCCGGACCAGCAACTAACCAAGTTGCCTGCCCGCCTGCCTGCCTGCCCGCCTGCCTGCCTGCCTGCCTGCCCAGGTGGGGCTGTCGCAATACGAACAGCAGGTGGAGGACCTGCAGCGCCAGCTTGGGGCCGCCCAGGAGGTGAGCCCCCTGTTGAGCCTCGTGCAGTGCTGCAGCCGCTCCTTGCCAGTGCCCCACCGCCGGCATTGCAAGCGTGCAACCAGCGGTGGAGCTCCGTGCTGCAATGTGCTGGCGTCGGTTGCTACAGGGCAGTGATATTGCCTGCCAGTGCCTCCCCGCCTTGGCAGGTGCTGCGCCAGGCGCAGCAGCAGGCGACGCCCAACCGCTGGGGCACCATCCGGCAGCTCATCACTGGCAGCGGCGGCGGCGCCTCCCCCGCCCCGGCCCGCTCCGCTGGCACGGCCGACTCGCGCCGAACGTCACACAGCGACTCGCCCGCAGCCTCCCCTCGGGCCTCCCTGTCAGGGGCTTCCCCCGGCGTCCCGCAGCAGCTGTTTGGCTCACCCTCGCGGCTTGGGCAGCTGCCCCGCTGCGGCAGCAGCGGCTTCGGCGGCGCGGGCACGAAAGCCCTGGAACCGACGGCGGGCGTGGGTCAAACTGCAGAGGCGACGGCGGCAGTAGCGCCAGGCCCACCCCCAGCAGCCCCAGCGGCAGCTGAGGAGCGGCGCGTGACCGTGGCATGCATGCTGGCCAGCGACGAGCGGCAGAGCGAGGCTGCCGCGGCAGCTGCGCTGCAGGCAGCGGTGGCCAGCAAGCAGCGCGGCGCAGCAGATTCCCTCACGAAGCTCCCCGCCAGCCCTGGCCAGCAGGCAAAGGCGGAGGAGGCAGGGCAGCATCAGGATGCGCAGCAGGCGCAGCATGATGGGCTCATCAAAGCGGTCCCGGCGCCAGTGCAGCCTCCGCAGCCAGGGAACAGCTCCGCCCCTTGGGGCAGCCCTGCAGCACGACCCCACCCCAGGCAGCAGGCTGCTGTGCAGTCTGCCGACGAAGCCAACCTCTCTGCCGCCTGTGTGCCCCAGAGAGCGCTATCGCAGCAGGAGCAGGAGGCGTGCCCACACACAGGAGCGGCAGCAGCAGCCGTCACTGTTGCAGGAGCAGCAGCTGTCGAGGGCGGACATGCTGCAACGCTTCAGCAGCAAGAGTGCCAGAGCATGGAGGAGGATGTGGCGACGCCGCTGGAGAGCCCCGAGGTGTCGTGCCTGCTGGGTGGGGGCAGCACCAGCTTCAGCGAAGAGCCTGCGGCACCAGCTCTGGCGGCGGCTCTGCTCGCCAAGGCGGCATGTGTTGGCGCAGCGCCGAGCAGCTCGCCGGCACCCCCTGTTGGGGGCAGGTGCAGCCCCATGCAGCTGGCGTGTGATGACATGGCGCCAGCTGCGCTGCCACCGGAGGAGGCTGACGACGAGCAGGCGCAGCTGGCAGCTGGCGTGCCGAACAGTGCGCGTGCCACCAACACAGCGAGTGCAGCAGGTGCGCCGATGGATTGGGACCAGGCTGACGCGCAGCAGCCGCCTGCAGTGCCGCTGCCTTGGGCACAGCAGGAGCAGCAGCAGCTGCATGTGCACCAGCTTCCCGGGCATGATCTCAGGGACGAGCCTCAGCAGGCGACTGCAGTGGTGAAGCAGCAGGCGGCCTTGCAGCAGCAGCAGCAGCATGCCCAGCAGCAGCAGCAGCAGCAGGATCTTGCAGAGCAGCCACAGCAGCAGGAGCGGCATGCACAGCAGCAGCAGCAGCGGGAGGCGCCAGCACTGCCCGGACCGGCCATCTCAGTGGAGGTGCCGGTGGGGCGGCGGCGTGGCCGCGGCAAGCCGGCCGTACAAGAGTTTGACTACTGCCCTGGCAGTGGCACCTTTGCGGATCCCGAGAGCGGGGAGCCGGCTGACCCGCTGGCCAGCCTTGTAAGGGGGGGGGGGCGCGAGGGTTGCTTTCACCTGCTTGTTGAGGGGACCCTGTTGTAGCTCGTTTGAGCGCCACAGGCACCTGCCTGTGCACCATGCATGCATGCATGCCCCACACCCCCCTCTGTATCACGATTCTCCTGGCACCTGATGCTGTGGTGCTGCCTGCCAACCGCCCCGCAGGCGCTGCCAGCTGGCGAGCCCTGGCAGCGCCGCGTGCTGCTCAAGGGCAGCTCCGTCACGCTGGAGCAATGGCAGTCGCGACGCATGCTCCGGCGCGGCCGCTGCCACTTTTGCTGCAAGTGAGCAGTGCGTGGCCGTGCGGCACGTGGGCGGTTGCAATGGCGGCATAACGTGCATAGGGCGGCGCATCAGGCCCCCATTGCTGGCGTGCGCTGGCCACAGCGCCCCCTGGCTTGTTTTGGGCGCACTGCCACAACCCAGCCTGGCCGTGGGTACGCAAGCAGGCACAGCTGCATCCCCCGTTTTTTGTTTTTGTTTCTGTGCAGGGAGGCGCCCGACCAAGGGTGCCAGCACCCGGAGGCAGCATTTGGCGAGGTGCAGCTGTGCGCCAGCTGCCACGCACAGCTGGAGCCCGACATCTGGCGCACGTGAGAGCCACCACGTGTCACTCGCCTTGCCCTGCTGCCGCCGCCTCGGCCCCACTCTGGCTGCGAACGCTGGCCCACCCCCTCTCCTGCCCTGGCTACTGCTGCGCGCGCAACGCGATGTGTCATGACAATGCGCAGCCCCCGAGCGCACACGAGGTGGCGCGGCATCAGCGGCGCCAGAGCCCGACCCTGCTGGACCCTGCTGTGCTGCCCACCCTCCCGCAGGGGCGAGACTTGGGTGTCAGAGGACCCGGAGGACCCGGGGTACAACTGGTGCCTCATGTGCGGCGGCGCAGGTGAGGGCGCCGCCGCGGTCGCCTGGGCAAGCACACTGCTGCATGCAGAGTGGAAGGCGGGGCGCAGGGCGGGCGGTGGCAGCAGCGCCGTGCGGTTGGCTGTCGCGTCTGCAGCGAGTGCAGCACGGCGGATGGCTGGTAGCACCGAGAGCTGCCAGGAACTCAGCAAGCCTGGATGTGCTCATCAGGCGGCTGCATTGGATCCTTGCCGTGTGCCTGCTGCAGGCGTTGGGGGCACCGACAAGCTGGTCATGTGCACCGTCTGCAAGGTGCAGGGCTTCTGCTCGGGGTAAGCCCAGACATGCCAGTGCCCTTGGGCTTGCCTGCCCACATGCACGCCCACATGCATGCAAGCTGGAAACAACCTACCATTTTATTGCCCGCTGCCAGCCCTCTGCTGCTCAGGCCCGCTGGCCATGCCCATTTTCAGCCCTCTGCTGCCTGCGGCTCACGCCTTGGCTGCCCGCTGGCTGTGCCTGCAGCTGCATCTGGCGCTTCACCCGGGATGATGTGGCAGCGGCGCAGCATGGCGAGTGGGAGTGCATGCTGTGCCGCCCACCGCCCAAGCTCCACCTGGCTTACTTGGAGGACGGGGCTGCCAGCAGCAGCAGCGCCAACAGCGCGCCCCAGTCCAGCGCAAGTGGGCGCAGCGACGGGGGCGCAGCCGATGCTGAGCTGGCGGCAGCGCTGGCGGCAGGCCTGCGGCGCAGCGCGCGGCAGCGCCGCCCAGCGCGACCACAGCAGCAGCGGCAGCGGCACGCGGCTGGGTCAGACTCCGACTCATCACTCATTGTGCTCCTCACCGACAGCGAGGCAGAAGATACGACAGAGACTGAGTCGGAGGACGAGGCTCTCCCAGTGAGGGCTGGCAGCCGAGCAAGGAGCCAGACGCCTGCCTCAGCGCGGCGGCCCCCCGTTGGCGGCACTGCCCGGCAGACGTCAGCTGCTCCCTCGCAGCGTCCCCGCACCGCAGCAGGTGCCAGGGCAGCCCCTGCTGCCGAGCCAGCGGGGCCCTCTTCTAACGGACCCGCAGGGCAGGCCCCTGCTGCAGAGCCAGCTGGGCCCTCTTCTAAGGGACCCGCAGCACAGCACCCCCCAGCTTGGGAGCGCCAGCAGGGCGCAGCGCAGCAGGCAGGCCAGGCGGGGCGGAAGCGGCACCGCCGCCTGCTGCCGCAGCGCGATATCCAGTCGCCCACGGTAGATGAGGAGGCGCAGCACATGCGGCGCATGCAGCAGCAGCGGCAGCAGCGGCAGCAGCATCTGGGCGCGGGGCGCAGCCAGCTGCAGGCGATGCAGGAGAGCCAGCGGCAGTCGCAGAAGGAGCAGCTGAGGCTGATGCGGCTGTAGCCGAGCTTTGCGGAGGAGCTGCTGGTGTAATTGCCGATTGTGTAGGCCGGGGCCCGCGGGGCAGCATGTTCACCGCATGCTGCAAGGCGCCATGATGATGCATTGGAGGTAGCTGCGCTGTGCAAGACAATGGGTTTTGAAGGTTGTTGCTGTTGCTGCGATGGCAGTGGGGTGCATGCACGAACCTTTGCCGACGTGTGTGCCACCGCCGTGCGGCGAGAGCAGGCCGGAGCCGCTGGTGTGCATGCTGGACAGGGGCTCTCCCACAACCCATGCTTCCTGCCTCGCTGTACGACCGGGTGAATAAGCAGATGGCACGGCTGAACACGGAATTGGCAACGGTGGCCCCCACGTTCCTTTGCCCAGCCTGCTGAGCCCCCAGCATGCTGGTCCAGAAGAGCGGAAAACATTGATGTCGGTGGCAGCGTATCGGTCAGATTTAGCGCAACCATGCCACCGCCCGCGCCAGCCCCTGTATGCAGGGCCCGCACTTGCCCTAGCCTGGCAGGAGCGTTTGGGGCGGCCAGGCCCGCGGCAACAGCATCCAGGCAGCATGCATTGCTACATGGCTCAGCTCGCGGCACGGTCAGCGGCAGGCATGAACCTGCCGCCACCGCCGCTGGCGGCGCTGCCTGCAGCACCAGTTCACGTGCGGCGCCAGCCTCGACGCTACGGTGCTTGGCCGCCCGGGCTGCCAGCGGCACAGCTGGAAGCATGAGCCGCGACGGGGAGGCGCTGACGCGGGCAGACTTCAGGTGCAATATCTGGCGTTGCGCCGGCAGCGCAGCTGTGCTGAGTGTGCGCATGCTGGCGTGCCGCCGCAGGCGCTAGCGCTGCCCAGCCCAGCGCGCCTGCACCTGCCCGCCCCCCCCTCTGCAGCCTCTTTGTGCGCTTCCTGCACATGGCCTCGCCCTATGTGGCTGGGCACCGTGGGCGCACTTTTGTTGTCGTCATTCCAGGGGAGGTGGGTGCTGGCGGTCCTGGCACTGGTTCACTTGGACTCCTGACTGTGTTGTTGTGGGCTGCACCTTCATTGGGATGTGTGCGCATAGAGCAGACCTCAACACTGTAGCCTGCCTGGAATGTTCATGTCAAAGCTTCCCTGCTGCTTGCGCAGGTGGTGGCAAACAAGGAGCGGCTGTACAACTTGCTAGAAGGTGCGCCGGCTCGGGGCGACCCTGTGGTCTGCCCCCCGCTGTGCACCCCAGTCGTTCAGCTGCCAAACTGCGTGCTTCACAGGCCAAAAGCCAGCACCGCTGCTCCAGGCTGCGGCCGGCGCTGCAAGCAATTCCTGACGCCTCCCTCTCAGCCGGTCGCTCCTGCCCTGCAGACATTCTGCTGCTGCATGGCCTGGGGGTGAAGCTGGTGATTGTGTGCGGCGCCGCGAAGCAGGTGGGCCGGCACCGCCCGCTGCCGCCGCGCTGCCGCCCTCTGCGGGGACCCTGGTGCGCGCCTTTGCCCCATGCCTCGGTCTGCCTTTGCTTGCCATGCTGACGCCATGCTGACATGAGCGGCGTGATGCAGCCTGTGGCCGAACCCCCCTCTCGTTCCTTGCTGACATGGGTATCGTGGTACCGTGGTACTGCAGATTGATGCGTACCTGCAAGCGCGCGGGCGTGAGCCGCGGATTGTGGGGGCATACCGCGTCACTGGTGAGGGCCGTATGGGTGGGCGCCTGCGCTCACAGAAGGGTGCATGCCCCCCGGCAACATGTGCTGCCGGCCAGCGTGAGCCCAGCCGGGGCGATATTCAGCTCTCGAAAATCATGGCTCGCGTGGCATAGCCAGGGTGGGTGCCTGGGTGCGTTGTGCACGGCGTGGCCCAGCACCCCAGAATGCTGGGCAGCACTCGGTCCCGCGGCTGCCGCAAGGGTCTCATGATGGGGCGGTATGCTGTGTGGTTCTGGACTGCGCTGCTCAGAGGGCCGCCCCCGGTACCCCTGCAGATGAGGTGGCGATGCAGGGTGCGATAGAGGCGGCGGGCACGGTCGCTACCATGGTGTCCGCCTTCCTTTCCAAGGTGCAGTTGTTTTTTTGTTGGAGCGCTTCTTATTCCATTCGTTCCTGTCTTGGGTGAAATTATCTCTCATTTTTGCTGCATCCCAGCTTTGTGGCAGGGTGTCCGCTGTGAACCTGAGCAACATGCCAAGTGCGTCACATCAGTGCACACCCGCCCCCCCCCCCCCCCCCACCCCCCACCCCACCCACCCACCACCTCCCCTGCAACCCACCCGCCCACCCTGCAGGCGCCCGCCATCCCCGTGGTGCGCCGCCACGCGCGCAGCGAGGGTGGGCAGTTCCACTTTGCGCCGGCGGTGCAGGTGGTGCACGGCAACTACGTGACCGCCAAGCGGCGCGGCGTCGTCAACGGCATCGACTTTGGTGGGTGGTACGGGGGGGCGGGGCGGGGCGGGCGGCGGCTGCCTCAATCGGCTCTGGTGGTTTGTGGGGCTGCGGGCTTCCATTGGTTTCGTGGTCCCGCCGGGTGTTGTTTCACCTGGGCTGCCTGGGTTGTGATGCTGCTGCCAATGATCTCTCGGTGCTGCATGTGTCCTGAAATTGCTGCACTGCCTCGCTAGCATGGCGGATGCTGGGGCCAGGTTGCTCACGCCCCGACGGCATAACTGCTGATTGCACCCACCGACCCTGCCCCCCCACCCCCACCCCCCCCCACCCCCCTCCAACACCCAACACCCACACCCACACATCAAAATGCAGGCTCCATGGGTCAGGTGCGCTTTGTGCAGCGCGGCGCCATCGAGCAGCAGCTGTCGGCGGGCAACCTGGTGCTGCTGACCAACATCGGGGTGTCCTCCTCCGGGGAGCTGCTCAACTGCAACTGCTTCGACGTGAGCCCCAAGCCCTGCTTTGTTTGCCTGAGCCCCGCCCTGCCTGCCGACCCTAGCCTTGCCTGCCTGCCTGGCCTGCCAGCCTGCCTGCCCGCCTGTCTGAGCCGAGCCGAGCCTGCCTGCCTGCCCGCCTGCCTGCCTGCCTGCCAGCTTGCTGCATGCGCAGAGCGCCGCGGCTGGCGCCTCGGCCGGGTGCGGCCATCCGTGACAGCCCTTCCCCACCTGCTCCCCCCCCCTATACACAACACACCACCACCACCACCACCACCAACCAGCACGCCTCGCGTTGTTGCCGCCACACCTGTGCTCCGCGCAGGTGGCCACCCACGCGGCTGTGGAGCTGCGGGCCGACAAGCTGCTGCTGCTCACGGGGCAGGATGTGCGAGACCTGGGGCTGCCGCACTACCTGCCACTGGTGAGGGGGAACCAGCAGCCTGGTCGGGGGGTCAAATCAGGCTGCCGATTGCGGCGCGGCGCTGCGGGGCGCTCTGCCTGGGCCATGGGGCAGAACCTGCTGCAGGGTGTTCTGCTCCCGGCGCCACCAGCTGGTCGCTCAAGGGTTGACGCTGCCCTTTTTCAATGGATATGTGAATTGATGAGTGCAGGATGATGCCGAGGCAATGATCACAGCGACTGTGTGCGCCGGCGACGAGGCCTGCATCAAAGAGTCGCTGGAGCTGCTGGGCCACGCAGACGCGGCCAGCAAAGCCGACGCAGCCAGCAAGGCCTCCTCCTTCTTGCCATCCAGCAACGGCAACGGCAGCGGACGAGCGCACCACAACGGCAGCAGCAGCGGCGACGACCACGGCAGCGGCTCTGGGGCAGACAGCGGCAGCGAGGGCGGCAACAGCAACGGCGGCGGCAGCAACGGCGGCTGGCCGGACGACCAGCAGCAGTTTGGGGTCGGCT
>KQ481969.1:426478-439373 GCA_001430745.1 Auxenochlorella pyrenoidosa
TCCCCACTGCAGCGCGCTGCTGCTGGAAATGTACACTCGGGACGGCACCCCGGGCGTGTGCATGATTGCAGCAGACCTGTACGAGGGGATCCGGTGAGCACCTGCTGCTGCTCTGCTGCTGCGCCCGGCCGGCTGACGCTTTGGGGCTCGGCACTGCGGCAGCTGCACGGGCAGGGGCAATGGCTCTGTTCTCCGGAGGCCAGGCTGCTGCTGGGCACCCAGCCCAGCTCACATCCCTTGGCTTGCCACCCACTCGACCCTGCCACTCCCTGCCACTTCAATGTGCAGTGCGGCTGAGGGCCGGGACACTGGCGGCCTGCAGCAGCTGCTGGGCATGCTGTCGGCCGAGGGCTTCTCGCTGCCCTTCCCGCCAGAGGACGTGCCGCAGCGCCTGCAGGACATCACCGTCATTGAGCGGGAGGGCAAGGTGGGCAGGGCAAGGTGGGCGGCTGCCATGGGCGCCGCAGCCCGCCGGCACAGACGTCAGCACGCCGCAGGGGCGACGCAGGCTGTCAGGCGCGGGCTGCCTGCCTGCATGGGCATGGCTACGCCTAGCCTGCTGCGCCCATCCAGGAGGGCGCGAGTGCCTGCCTGCCTGTCGGCACCTCCTGGCAGCGTGCACATGCAACCCCCAACCCCATCCCCACCCTGCCCACCCCCTTCGCACACTTGTGCACACACACACACACACACACACACACACACACACACCACCGCTGGGCGCCGTTGCGCAGATCCTGGGGGCGGCGGCCATCACAGACCTGGGAGCGGCCGATGACGATGTGCGGGTGGCCGAGCTGGGCGCGTTCGTGGTGCACCCGGCGTACCGCCGCGCCGGCTTTGGCGACTCGCTGCTCGACTATGTGGAGCAGGTGTGTGTGTGTGTGTGTGTGAGTGTGCAGCCCGCCCCGGGTTCGGCCCAGCCGCCCGGCGGCCGCACGAACAGGCGGGGGCCCCCCCGTGCCCGTCGCGTTTGTGGGCGTGTGTGTGTGGGGGGGTGGGGTGGGGGGGTTGGGTGGGGGGTGGGGGGGCTTCTCCTGCTTTGTGTGAGGTTGTGTTAGCAGGAGGCCATCCAGCTTGCTGCCTGCTGTCGGGCGCAACACGGGCAGGGCGGTGCACAGCCCTGCCCCCGGGCTCGCCCTCTGCCTACGAGCCCGTTTTGCACTGGGCGTGCCGCACAGCCTTCCTCCCCCCTGTGGGACCCTCCCTGGCGCAGGAGCTGCGGCTCAAGGGGTTCCGCCGCGTGGCCATCGTGGCGGGCGAGGGCTCCTATGAGTGGTTCGTGCAGCGCGACTTTGCGCGCGTGGGCGCCGCCGCGCGCTCCGCCCTGCTGCCCGGCTGGCGCGCGGACGAGCTGGGCGCGGCGGCGGCGGCGGCGCCGCAGCTGGCGCCCGCGCAGCTGTATGTCAAGCCCATTGTGGAGCTGGATGCGTCAGTGGAGGCGCAGCCCGGCAAGCGCATCGGCTTCTGACCCGGGGGCGCGCCGGTGCACCCAACACGGCACCCAAAACGCTGCTGCAGTTGGGCTGGCAGCGCGGCGGGCACCCCGCCCTCCAGCACTGTGCAGCACCCCGTCTCGGCGGGCATCGCACATGGCTGGCTCTCTTTCGGCCCCACCCCTTGGGCTGGCACACACGTTTCAGGCGCGCCACGGCTGCCTCTTTGCTAGCTGCCCCTTGCGTCTACGACTATGCAGTTTCACGGCCCCGGCTTATGCCCATCTCTCGTGCTTTACCTTCGCTCCCTCTGTACCAACACTGAGCCTCTGACACCTCGTCTGGCCGGCTGCTTTTGTCGCCGGAATTTAATGTCCTTCTTCAACTCCCCTATCTGCACCTTGGCACCCAGCCTGATAGCTCTTTGCCAACACCACTGTCTTCGCCCTCACTGCTCTCCTGTACACTTGGATGATTGTCCGGCCACTGACATGTTGCTGCCGTGTAACTCCCACACCAGTTGTTTAAACAACACAAGTTGCGAGGATGTCCTGTGTCAGCAGGCTGCAGAGGGCTTACATGTTTGATGCATGTTCTTGTCTGCCTGGTCTTGTCTGCCTGGTGCGCAGAACAATGTGACGTTCCCTCTGCACCTGCTTTGCGGCAGGGTGCCCAGGTATGGAGCCCGCTCCAGGCTGGCTGCGCCTGGCAGGCGCGCCGCACAACTCCTCTGCCTCGTAGAAGAGCACCGACGGCTGCATGCGGCCCGCCTCGCAGCGCCGGCGCACCTCGGGCCAGGCGCCCACCGCCGAGGCCGAGGCGTCGTCAAAGGCCACCCACCGCCCGCCCAGCTCGGCCAGGCGCACGCAGGCCGAGTAGTGGCGCAGGTGGTAGCAGGCCATGGCGCGGAGGCGGTACCGCGCCGCGGCGCCGGGCGGTACGCCGTCGTACAGCTGCCGCAGGTCGATCTGTCGCGGGCGGTGTTGGGGAGGGGCTCGACTGGTGAGGACAGCTTGTTGCCACAGCATCCACACGGTATTGATGCACGCGGGGCAGATGACGGCAAAGCAGGGCCGAGTGCTGCACGCCCGACCCCTCGCGCCCGTCGGCCCTGCCCGCGCGCCTGCTCGCCGACCGCGCGCATGGTGGCCCCGATCGCCGCCGGCTCCGCGCTGTGGCTCTCCCACCCCAGCTGCAGCGTGAACACCCGCGGCGCGCCGCCCTCCAGGGAGTGGCACACCGGGTAGAGCGCGCCGCAGCCGCCTGCGCCACAGCAGCAGCAGCACGCGCAGCAGCGTGGTTGCATGATGCAAGGGCGGGTGGGCACGCTTATTGGCGGGCAAGCAGCAGGCGCGCCGTTGGCCCAGGCGGGGACACCGACTGCGCGCAAGCGCCCGACTTGCAAAGCCCTGAATGTGGACATCCTTCTGGCCGTGGCCGTGGCCGTGGCCGTGGTGCAGGGTGTGTGGCTGGCCTGGGGACTCACCAGCATCGGTGTCGCACGACTTCTGGTGCTCGGCCTCTATCGCCCGCAGGCGCGCGCCAAAGCCGGGGTCGGTGCCGCGCAGGGAGGCACGCAGCGCGGCGGCTGGCACGTGGCAAACGTACTGCAGGCGGGCGCAGGGGTCGCTGGGGGCCTGGTTTGTTGACGACAAAGGCACGCAACCCGGGCCGGCACTGCCCTGGGTGGCGAGGTGCATCTCTATAGGGAGGCGTCGCGCTGCGGCACCGCATTGCATGGCACCAGGCAGGCCTTGCTTGCTACATGGTCCAGAACCCCACAGAATGGGCACTCGCCTGCGTGTAGCTCTGCTCCTGGGTGGTCTTGAGGCACTTGGGGCAGCGCACGGCCTCGCGCACGTGCAGCCCGAAAGCGGCGTCCAGCTGGGCGGCGGGCGGGCCGGGGGCTGCCTGCCTGATGTGTTCGTACAGCACCAGCAGCAGCTCGCCTGCATCGCTCATTTCGCCTGCAGCAGAGGCACAAGCATGGGGCCCGCACGCCTGGGTGGCGTGCCTGAGTGGCGTGCCCGGTAGGGCAGTGCGCTGTGGTGCCCTTGCCAGCCTGTCGGCAGCACCTCCCTCGCCTGCCTCATGCCCCACGACAGCATCGATGCAGCAGGGCTGGCAGCCAGGAGCCGCAGGCAGCCACGAGAAGGCTGGAGGGGTTTGAAGCAAGCCGCCAGCCCACACTGGTCCGGTCCACCCACATCCCACCACGGTCCCGCATCAGGGGTGCAACAAACCAAAGCTTCGCCCACCAATCTTGAACTCCTGCCCCGGCAGAGCGTTGATGGCCTCACGCAGCGGCGTGGGGTCGATGACGGGTCGCCCGCTGGGCCGCCCGCCACTGCCTGCAGCCGCAGCGGCCGCGGCGCCTTGCCGTGCGAGGTCCAGTGCTGACAGTTCGGCCATCAGGCTGCGCAGGGCTGACAGCACTGCGTCCGCGGCATACACCTCCGGGGCCCAGCTGAGCACCTGTGCAAGGTGCGAGGGTGGAGAGAGGGTTTGGACGAGCGCATACAGAGCGGGCAGAGAAGCACGGCACGGCACGGCGTCCCGGCTTGCAGCCAGAGCAGTGCGCGGAGGCTGTGCGGCGCTGCTGCTTCTCAAACGCCCCCAAATAACCTGCAACGCTCTCATACGCTACTGGCCTGGAGCTTTGTCAGCGTTGCCCCCGCCCTCCCCCTCACCGCCTCGCGGAAGTCCCGGCAGCGCCACAGGCACTGCACCACCACGTTGAGGAAGCAGTTGAACTCCCCCGCCTCGTTGCGCAGCCCGGGCAGCGCCAGGGTCGCAACCTCTGCCTGGCCCGGCGCCAGCGCCGCCAGGAAGCTGCGGCGCGGTGGCTGCGGGGCCGCCGCCCTGGCGGGCGCAGCGGCCGCTGCTGCCGCCGGGGCGCCTGTGGGTCGGGAGGGCTTGGCTGCCGCCGATGCATCGGCTGCTGGCCTGCTGACGGCCCTGGTTGTGCCCTGCGCAGGCACCAGGCCGGGCTCCAGGGCCGCCGGTGCAAGCTCGCCAGACTGCTGCCGCGCCGCAGGAGGTGCCACCTTGGTGGTGGCAGCCTCGCCCTGCTGCTGCTGCTGCTGCTGCCCTGCCGCCATTGGCCTGGCGGCGGCGAGGGCGGCCCAGGTGCCCGGCTGCGGGCCTGCTGCAACCGAGCCGCCTGCAGCGGCCTCGCTCCCTTCCAAGGCTGCTGCAAGCGCAGCAGCAGGTTCTGTCCCAGCTCCTGGGCTTGGTGCGTCGCCTGCTGCTGGGCTGGGCGCGCGATCTGCTGCCGGGCTCGGAGCCTGCTCTGCCGCTGGGCTTGGCGCACGTGGCTGCACCGCTGCCGCCTCTGGCGGAGGAGTCTGCGGGGCCGCCGCCTCTGGGCGGGTTGCTGCCGGCGTGGCTGCAGGGCCTTGCGCCGTCTCAGTCGCAGCCGTCGATGATGGGTGCAGTGTCGGGGCTGCAGCCTGCGGCTCTGCCTGCTCATCCGATGGTGCGGCCTCCTGAGCAGCCACTGCTGGCTCCTGCACGGCCCTGCCTGGCGCGGCCTGCGCTGTCGCAGCTGTCCCCGCGCCGGCCACCTTTGCGTGTGCCTGGTGGCTTGGCAGCCAACTGGCAGCTGTCTGGGTCTCTGCGGCTGAGGCTGCCGGCGGCTGCACTGCATGCTGGGCCAGCTGCGCAGCTCCAGCTGCCTGCAGGCAGAGGAGGAGAGCAACATTGAATGTGGCTGCCCCCCGCCTTGAGAAAAACGCTGAAGGGATGAACCAGCGCAGGGCACAACTCCAGCGCACGCTGCTTCCCAAGCGTGGCCTTCACCCACGCAGCCACCCCCCTGCGCCTGCCCATCAGGTGCACCTGCGCTGGGCCGCGCCACATGGCCGCCGCTGCCTCTGCGCGAGCCGCGACAGCCGGATCTGTCCAGCCGCTGGTGCCCGGGTCTGCGGGTGGGACTGTGTGCTGTGCAGGCCACGTCTGCCAGGCTTGGCGAGGCTGCTGGGCGTGCTGGGCATACTGGGCAGGTTGTGCGTACTGTGCTTGCTGTGCGCCCAAGTAGGATGCGGCGGGCACCAAGACTGGCGCTGTGATTGCCGCCGCAGCATACGTGCCTTGTGCATACAGGCCTGGCGCGTAGGCCTGCGCCTGCCCCTGGGCAGGCTGCATGGGATGCTGTGGCCACGCGGCGGATGGCGCAGGTGCAGCAGCTGCTGGCGCTGTGGTTGGGATGCCGTGCGCCCCTGGCGCCACAAACGGCAGTGGCGGCGCCGCAGCGCCGGCCTGCTGCGCTGCTGACGGTGGTGCCTGGGTAGCTACCCATGGGTTCTGGCCCACCGCACCTGCCCAGCGCTGCTGATGCTGATGCGCCGGTAGTGCATGCTGCTGTGGATGAGGGGGCATTGCAGGGAAGGGGTGGGGTGCCACCGCCGCAGTCGGCCACGCAGCTGACCCTAGACTCGTTTGAAAACTCATCTGGACGCCTGCAGGCGCCTCTGCCACTGCACCTGCCCCCTTGGATGCCTCCTCTCCTGCTGCCAGTGCTGCGCTTGCCTGTACAGCGGCTGCAGCCGGCAGCGATGCTGCGGGCGGTGCAGCTGGTGCTGCAGCCGGCAATGACGCTGGTGCTGCACCCTGTGCTGCTGCCGGCACTGGAGCTTGCACCGCATTCTGTGCTGCTCCCTGTGGTGCCGCTGGTGCCAGACTCTGTGCTGCTAGCTGTACTGTTTCTGGTGTCGCATCCTGTAGTGCTGGCGGCGCTGCAGGTCTGGTCACCCAGCGAGGTACGGCCTCTGGTGACTGGTCGTCATGCTGCTGTGGCGCTGCTTGCTGCACAGACATCGCCTGTTCTGCTGCCGCCTGCCGCTCACGTGCTATCTGCTGTTGCTGGCCCCTTGCTGCTGGCCCCCGCTGCCGCCGGTGGGCGGGCGGAGGCTCTGACGCATGCGGTGGTGGGATGCTGGGTTTCAGCTGCCCGACAGCTAGGGTCGCCTCCGTGGCTGGCACTGCTGCAGAGGGGTTGGCGGGAGCAGCCCCTGCGACGCTCTGCTGAGGTGGCGCGGGCTGCTGCATCCCTGCCGAAGCATTATGGGGCTTCGCTGCTGTGGCTGCTGCTGCGGCTGCCGCTGATGCTGCTGCCTTCGCTGCCTTGGCCTCTCTTTTCTGTTCCTTAAGCATCTGGGCCTTTCCGCCACGTTTCCTGCGTTGCCTGGGCCGCGCGCCACCAAGAGCATCCCGACCGCTGCCCTCGCCTTCGCCCTCACTGCCGCTGCCATCCTCGCTGCCGCTGCCTTTGCTCCCCTCCGCTGCCACCTCCCTCTCTGCCTGCGCCAAGGACGCCAACTTCTGCCGCTGCCGCTCCTCTTCCTCCCTCGCCGCCTCCCTCTCTGCCTGCTCCAAAGCCAGCGTAAACTGCTGCCGCTGTCGCTCCTCCTCTTCCTGCGCCGCCTTTGCCGCCGCCTCTGCCTCTGCCTGCCGCCGTGCTTCCTCCTGCGCCTGCCGTGCCCGCTCATCTTCCTCCTCCCTGCGCCGCCGCCGCTCCTCTTCCAGCTGCTGCAGCCGCCGCAGCTCCGCCGCACGCTGCTTCTCCAGCTGCTTCTGCTGCCGCCGCTGCGCCGCTGCCTGCGCCTCGGCCTCTTCTCGCTCGAGCTCAGCGGCGGCTGCAGCAACGGCCTGCGCTGCAGCACTCTGCGTGGCGTCGGCGGTGCCAGAGTCCGCAGGCCCTGCACGCGGTGCCAGAACAGTAGCAGTGCGGGGCACAGCTCAGAGGCCCTCAAGACCAGTCCGGGATAAAGGTCGTACGCCGCCTCACGCTCGGCACTCCACGCAGGCATGCAGTGGCTGCCATGCGCCGAAGAATTGCAGCCAAACTCAGCCCCCAGCGCACGCCGGAGGCTGCGCTGCACGAACCACCGTCCCCGGCAGCACTCTGCACCTGCCGCTGGCGGGAGCCCGCTGCCGCCCTCAGCCCCCCAGCGCCTGCCCAGCACTTGCTGCACAGCCAGCTCCTCAAAGGGGGCCAGCAGCTGCACGGCGCAAGCCTGCCGCAGCTGCCTGCAGGGCGGGGTCCAGAAAGGGCTGAGGTGGGCGGGCGTGGGGCTCCCCGCATGCCACCGGCAGCTGCGGAGCATATGCCTGGCCGGCCCTGGCTGGCCCTGCTCAAGAGCGACATATGGATTGACACACAGGACCCCTGCCGCCCATCCCATCCCCCCGCAACCCTCCCCGCGCAGGCAGGCGGGCAGGCAAGCAGGCAGGAGGGCAGGCGGGCGGGCTGGCAGGCAGGCAGGCAGGTCGCACGGGGCGAGGCAGAGGGCACCCACCCAAGCACATCCTTGGTGCGCCAGAAGAGGGCCTCGCCGGCGCCCCGCAGCCCGTAGAAGGACACCTTGAACGACCGGTGGGCTCCCTTGAGGCGAGCGCCGTACCCGGCCAGCGCCTTTGCCAGCGCGGGACTCGGCAAGAAGTAAGTGCGCTCTGCCGCGCCAGCCTGCTCCTGCATGTACTCCTCCAGCTGGGCAGCCAGCACGCCCAGGGACACGCTCAGCCCCTTTGTCCACTTGGACGCCTCGGCAGAGGGCTCTGCAGCGGGCATTGGCACAGGAGGCGAGGCGCGGCAGGCGGCTGGGCAGGAGCAGACCCAGCTGGGGCGGCCAGTACAAAGGCGCGCGCTCGCGCCCTGCCTGCATGACAGCTGGCCTGCCTGCCAACTGACGGGCTGCAGCAAATCGATAGCAGGGCGCAGGGCCAGCGGGGGATGCCATGGCAGGGGTTGTGCGGTTGGCTAGGAACAGAGGCTCAGCAAGCCAGTACTGCAAAAAGACTGGGCGCGCGGCCCAGGCTCCTGGCCAGTGCATCAGGAGGGCGCAGGCAGGCTGGCGTGGCCTGCTGGAGACCAGGGCCTGTGCAGCATGGACGATGTGCTCTGCGCTTGCTGCCCCACCACCCGCACCCCCACCCCCCGCCCTTCCAGCCACCCGGGCACGGGCTCCTCACCTTCCTCGGATGCACACACCCACACCCACACACAGACACACAGCTGGGAGTGCGGTTGGGCCTCTCCTCGCTCGCAACCCCATCCTACCCTGCCCATGCCCTCCATGCCTCACCCAAAATGGCCTTGAGATGCGTCATCTGCTGCTTCAGCTCCATATACTCTTCATTTGAGCAGCGGCTCAACCACGAGGCATGTGCGCGAGCTGCTGCATTGAGGCTGCGGCAGGGGTCCAAAAGGAAGGGGTGAGAGGCAGGAGGACGGCGGCGCACCACGCCGGCTGCGCACTGCCCTGCACTACGCTGGGAGCACTGGGCTGCGTGCCTTCCTGTCAGGCAGGCGTGACACATGCACGGCAGGATCCGCGGGACGCAGGCGGGGCACTGGATGCTCAGCTGGGTGGCCCGCCGATGCAGCCAAACTGTAGATAAGTGGGTGTGCGCCTCCTGCCAGCAGCTTGTGGCCAATGACAGGGTGGAGCGGCGGACGCTGGGACCCCTTCACCCCGCCCTCTGCCCATCGAGGCGCACCACTTCTGCATTGCGAATATGCCTTCCTGGCTGGCCAGCATGCGTGCCGAGTTTGCCATCCCTTTCACATGCGTGAGCAGGTAGTGCGCCACAGTCGCTGCCTGCTCAAACTCTGCAACAAGTGGGTGTGGTGGTGGTGGTGTGTGGTGGTGTGTGTGTGTGTGGTGGGTGGGTGGTGTGGGGGGGGGGGGCGGCGCGCGCAGACACGGTGGGGGGGCTTGGCGGCTTAATGCGGGGCATCAGGACTGCACGGTGCAGACAACTCGGCCTGGGCGAGCTGGCGGCAGGCCATCCCTGCCTTGCGGCTGCCAGTGCACCCACCAGACAAAGCCGGGGGGGTCGCCGTTGGCCACGGCCTGCAGGGCAGAGCAGGCAGCAGGCATGGCAGGGGTTGGTCACATGCCGGAGGGCTGCCTGCAAGGCTGGCTGCTCGCAGGCATCGGCGGGCGTGCCGGGGGTGCGGTTCCGGTGCCCGAGTTCTTGGTGCCAGAGTTCTTGCCTGGAAGAAGTAGCACGCGATCACCGCGTAGCAAGCCACAAACGGCCAGCAGCCCATGAGGAAGGGGCCCCACTGGATGCCGGGGCCCGCGGGGCCCTCGGCGCCGAACGACGCATCCGCCGGGCCCGGGGCGTACGCGGCGTTGCTGATGAAGGACGCGGGGACGCCGGCGGCGGCAGACACGCTCACGCCCTTGCTGGGGGGCAGCTCCGCGGGGGGGAGTCGGCTGTCAGAGGTGAACTGGTAGGCAGGGATGCGCCGGCCGTTGGCCACCTCCATCTGCCAGCCGAAGAGCATGGTGGAGGCCATGAGGGCGGCCAGCGTGAAGAGCAGGTGGATGTCGGTCACCCCGCTCAGCTGGGCAATCATGACGGTCATCAGGCTCGCAGAGACTGGGCACGGGTGGTTGGGGGGTTGAGGGGTGGGGGTGAGAGGGCAAACGTGTGTGTGTGTGTGTGCGGATGGACGTTGAGTGGGGCGGAGGCGGCCGTGAGGAGGTGGAAGCAGCTGCGCCAGGCAGCGCCACGCTGCCCGCTGCCGTCGGCGGCAGGGGCGGCGCCCGGCCCGCGCGGCCCGACCCTGTCCGGAGCCAGCGCGGGCCTGCCGGGCTGCTTGTTTGGGTTCAAAGCCTGTCTGACCGCGACGTAACTTGCGACACAGACCGCTGCGCTCACCCGAGTACTCTGCCCAGCGGAAGGGGTTCCTGTTGGCGCACAGCAGGCGGTTGTACACAGAATTCACCCTGGGCAGGGAGACCAGCAGGTGGTCTGCCGCCGACAGCAGCAGGAAGACGCCGCTCCAAACGCCGGTGGGGAAGGACGCAACCTGCTTGGGGGCGGGCCTGCAGGGGGGGGCGGCGGTGCCGGGGAGAGGGCGCAAGCACGGCATCGGCAGCGGGTTGGTGTTGGGGGGGGAATGGCGGGTCACCCGGCGGCTCACATGCAGACCAGCCAGCGCTTTGGCTTCTGACCGCTCCTCTGGCAGTCAGCTTTGCTGCACTGTCATGGCTGCGGGGATGCACCCCGGGAAGCATGCAGCAGGGAGCATGAGAACTCCAGCGGGGAGTTGCCTGCGGCTGCCACCGGCGCTGCGCTGCTCGGGCTGGCCCGCCGAGGCGGCGCCCGGCGGCGGCGCGGGCGCGCACTCACACATAGAAGCCGGCAGCATTGTCGTCGCGGCTCCAGGAGGAGATGAAGAAGGTGTACCAGGGCAGCTTGGACTTGGCATCATAGTCGGTCATCCCCAGGATGGCAATGCCGGTGATGAGCTGCAGGGCGGCCGCGCCGATGTTCCAGAAGCGCAGGCGACGGAACGTGAGCGGCGCCATGGTCCACAATGCCTACACAAGCCGTGCTGAGTGGAGTCCTGCGGGGTGAGGCAGCAATGGTGGCTGGGCGCAGCCCTCAAAGCTCGCATGGCTCGGGAGGCGGGGCGGCGGCGGTGGTAGCAGGGAGCGGCGGCAGCGGTCTTGCAACTCCGCCCGCTCGCTGCGTCGATCGCCCACATTGGCTCGTCTGTCCGAGCGTGAACAAACTGGCCCTCTTGAATGAACAGGTGGCCCCAGCGCAGGGTCTGCGCAGCTTAAGCTTGCAGCTTGCCGCGGCTCATGGTGTGGTATTGTGAGTGCTCCAGGGCAGACTGGAGAGTGGGCGCACCTGCGCAGACGCGGAGGTTGGAGGCTGGCACACGCCGGAGGCAGGACGGCGGAAATGCACCAGTAAACCTCTCAAACGAAGCTTTGGGGGTAATCGATCAGGAAAGAATGGACCCCGTGGACCGGCACAGGCACATTTCCATGTGCCACCCACTACACCCAGCGCCCCGTCACCGGCTTGGTCTCTGTTGCAGCGTGGAAGCAGCTCCATCATTTGAGGCAAGCAGCCAGGTTCTGTTTAGATGTTTCACACTCCATAGGTATGTGCAAAGTAATTTGCAAGTAATAGCATTGATGCTGGTGCATATGGTAATGCAGCAGTGAAGTTCTTTCGTGCCCGTTGGCAACGAGGCTGCCTAGCGCAGGCTCCTCGAGGCACCCCCTGGTAGGCAAGCATGCACATTTCTTACGGGAGAGGCGGCAGCAGATGGGAGGATACCAGAATGCATGCTGAGTCACTGCTCCAAACGAGCTCGCGCCATCTGCACATGAGCCCTTTCGCCGCTGCGCACGCTGGTGGCTGCTGGCGCGCCTGCCGCGGTGCCAGCAGTGTAGACAGCTCACCTGGCTGCACCGATCACGTTGCTGCCATTCTCTGTTTCTATCAAGCAACATGGCCTGCTGCAAGGGAGGCCCCTCTGGCTACGCCACCCCGAAGGACGCTGTTCAGAACGCCCCGCCCGAGCAGCTGCTCTATGTTGTCGCGGTATCTCCTGATGGGACCAAGTGAGCAGTCCGAGGCGTTCCGGGAGCCCCGCAAGCAGGATGAGCGCACATCGCGTTCGGCAGGTACCTTGCCCCCACCCCCACGCACACCCTGTTCCCTGTCTGCAGGCCCGACTATCTTGCCGTGGTGGACGCCGATCGCACCTCTGAGACCTATTCACAGGTGTGCCCGCACCCGAAAAGTAGCTGGTGCAGCAGTGCCGGCGCCGCCCGCGCTGGCAAATGCCTCGTGCGGCGCAGGCCTGGGCTGCGCCTGCCTGGCATGTCTGCTGCTGTCCTGGCGCTTGTCCTGGTGTGTTCCCTGCCCATGCCTATAGCTCTGGCCCCTTCTCCTGCCTGCCTGCCTGCTGCAGGTGATCCACCGGGAGGCGGTGCCCAACGTCGGCGATGAGCTGCACCACAGCGGTGAGGGCCCTTTCATTGATTCCTTATTTTGTCGAAGGTAGAGGATATGTGTGTGAAATCTTTGAGAGCTGGAGAGCGCAGGCGTGCAGGCAAGCCTGCGAGAGGGGCAGGCAGGGCAGGCGAGCAGCAGGCACACCCGCGTCTGCACCGAGGCCAGCGCCGCGCGTGCCCTGCTGCTGCTGTCTGCTTGGCCGGCACGCCGCCTCCCAGCCGGTTCTCTTACTGTGCACCCCCTCCACAGGACGCCGCAGGGCGCACCACCTCTCTCATTCCGGCTCACGGCCGCTGCATGCCTGATCCCCGGCTGGCCTGCAGGGTGGAACGCGTGCGCGTCCTGCTATGGCGACACCTCCCGCAGCCGCAAGTACCTGGTGCTTCCCGGGCTGAAGAGCGGGCGCGTGTACGGTGAGGCAGCACCAGCGCTTGCTAGCTTTTGGGGGCTTCAAGTCTGCCTAACCGCAACCGGAGCTTGCAACACAGACCAGCGCTGTGCCCGGCCCTATAGGGCGACCCAAGCTCAGCACACAGTTTGGTGGTGGGGAGCTCCATCCCCTGCGCACGTGCTCCCCGCCCTGCCCTCCCTGAACTGCGCAGGTTTTGACGTGCTGACCGACCCCCGCAAGCCCAAGCTGGAGAAAATTGTGGAGCCTGAGGAGATCCAGGTGTGAATGAGGG
>KQ481970.1:15053-28518 GCA_001430745.1 Auxenochlorella pyrenoidosa
TGGCAGACCAGGGTTGATAGGGTGGGGTTGAAGTGGTTGGCCCCAGGTGGATGGGAATGCCCTGCTGCTCCTGCCGCTGCTGCGCACCCCAGCCCACCCCTTTCGCCCCTCAGAATCGCCGCTGCCGGCGTGCCAGAGCTGCAGGCGGGCCCTTGCCTGCTCCGGCGCGGCGCCCCACTCGCGCAGCGTCTCTGCCCACTCGATCAGCGACACAGCCTCCGGGAACAGCTCCTGTGGCCAGCAAGTGGGGCCGGGCGGGGGTGTGGATGCGCAGCTGCGCACAGGCAGCGGCTGGCGGGCAGCACAGAGCAGTGCAGCCTGGCAGCCGCTTTACAGCGGCGGCCAGTGCCCACCGCAGCACACCCAAGCAGGCATCTAGGCAACAAGCAGCACAGACTGTCGAGGCAGGGGTGCTGCAGCAAAGAAGCAGCCCAGCCCGGGTATGGCTGCCACATGTCTGTGCACAAGCAGGAACACGACCAGGCGAGGAGGAGGGCAGGGAGCCCAAGCAGAGCAAGCAGGGGAGGCGCCCGTGCTTCTCTGCTTGGAGCGACCCAACGGGGTTGCCGGGCACAGCTGGGCAGTAAGAAAGCTGGGTGGGGTGATCCATGGGTGAGCACCCACCTGCAGGCGCTGGCACTCCTCATCGCTGGGCCGGGACAGGCCGCCCACATCCATGTGCAGCACCGGCAAGGTGCCCTCATCCAGGCCCCCGGGCAGCAGCCCCACGCCTGCGGCAACAGGAAGGGCCCACAGCTCAGGGCGTGCATCGGCTGCCGCTGTGTACAGTTCTGGAAAGGTGCGCAGGAAGCAGGGGGTTGAGACGCCCCCCAGGCTGCTGCTGGGGCCTACATTTAAGCAAGCCCCGCCGCGCTCGCCCACCCCCCAGCCGCACCTTCGTACTGCGCAGGCTGCAGCGAAACGGGCGGCCGTGGCACCTCCAGCCCCGGGTTGCCCGAGGCGGCACGCACAAAAGCGCGGCTGCAGGGGCGGCAGGGGCCAAGGTGTGGACGAGGCCTGATATGCGGGCTGGCATGGCTGGCAGATGACAACTGCAAACAGCGCGCAGGCCTGGCACGGCGAGGGGCACACCGTGCAGGCCGGCCAGCACCACGTGGCAGATTCCTGGGAGCTCAAACTCGCGCACTGGCCTGCCACGCGCCCTGGCCTGCCTGAAGGTCGTCTTGCCGCCGCCCTGGTCGCCCTTGAGGCAGTAGGCATCCCCCGCCCGCATCTCCGCAGCCAGCAGCGCCGCCAGCCGCCCGGTCGCCTCCTCCGAGGTGGACAGCAGGGAGAACTGCTTGCCTGCATGGAGCGACAACAGACCGCATGCTGACACGCCGGGTGTCATTGCGTGGTGCACACAAAACACTGGATGATGAAGGTGGCAGGCGTGGCCCACCGCCGCCTGCGGCAAGGCGGCCGCAGCTCACCGGTGAACTGCTCTGGCAGGGCGCTGGACCGCACCACCAGAGACGTGCGGCGTGCGCACGATCGCCGGGGCAGCTGCGCGGCCCGGACAACGGGCAGTGACATGGTTGCTGCGGCCATCCTGAATACGAAAAGATCAGGAGGGGGCCAGGCGACAAAGTGTTCTAGAGGAGCTCACGGCTGGTTGAGCGGCTCGCACAGGCTCCAGGTTTGCGTGGGCGGTGGTAGCACTTGATGCCAGCCGCCACGTCAGCGGTGGCAGCGGCGGCCATCTGCACTGGCGAAGACAGCCCTTCCCTTCGAAAGGCCACCAGTGAGGCGCAAAACCCATGACCTCCACATCTTGATCCCACCTAATCTCCTGCAAGAGAAGCCTGGTGCATGAAGCGTAGCAAATGCGGCAGCTGACAGCCAGCGTTGACGTCGGGCAAGCGCCAACCTGCTGCAGGGCGGGGCTGAGCAGTTAAGTGCAGTTGTTGCAGGGCTGGTAGATTGGCGTGCCTCCGCAGTCAGTCACCAGCAGCGGCAGCTGTAAGCCGGCTGCCAGGGTAGCATAAAGACAGTGTTGTTGGCCTTGCCAAGCAGTCAGTGATCAGCTGTTCTGCTGGGGTGGCAAAGTTGGCGATGCTGTCTGGAAAACAGCTCTGCTCGCAGCCAGCTGCAGCCGCCAAACAGAAGCCACTCTGAGGGTGATACCGAACAGCACGCCTAAGCCAACATGCTGTGCCTGCTGTGTTGCAAGAGAATCAATCGCAGACTGGTGGCTGGGTTCACTACTAGTGCCTTGGGTGGCGATGCTGCACACCTGTGTTACTATTGTACAGGGTTGAACCACGAGAAGTGTAAGATGGCATGAGCCGGCTAGCGCAGCCGGGAAGAGGGGTTGGAGATGGTGTTGGGTTTGTGGTGGTGGGGGTGAGGTGGGGTGGGGTGGGGGTGGGGGCTGGGGGGGCCCGAATGCCAAAATCGGCCGAGCGCCAATCCTTGATGAGCCTGCCTAGGGCAGCATGCTATAGCGTGCTGCCTAGCGCTGCCAGGTGCGTGCTTGCGCGCCCTCTTAATCGGGCTTAAAGCCTGTCTAAGCAAGGCTTCAAGCATGAAGCCCAGCTTCATGACGCGCAACCCCGCGTTCAGGCACCGGCAGCACCCCGCAATGCCTGCAGAGCAGGCATGGTGATGTGGGGCACTGGCCCGCAGAGATGCCGCCTGCGGGGACGTGTCGCTCAGAGCAGAGGGTGGTCACGCGCCCCTTTTGCTTGTGGCGTCTTAGAGTGCAGAAGAGCTGCATGCCCAGCTTGCCATGACGCTGGCTGCTAGCTGCACGCAAACAACAGTAGCCGCAGCGCCACCTAGAGCCCAGCGCTGGGCTCTGGTGCTAGCGCTAGCGGTTTCTTCAACCCACGCCAAAGGCGTACCTTTCCTTTCCTAGCTGCAGGCTGCTGGCCAGTACACATTGCAGCGGGGCAAGCTGCTGGTAGCAGCCCGGCCTGAGGCCTTGGATGCAGCTCCATCCTGCAAAGTACCCGTCATGGCTGATCGGCATGCCCGTCACTCCAGTCAGTGCACGACCTGCGGATATGGGCAGGGCGCCCCCAGCCACTTGCCGACAGCTCTGGTGCTTGCCATGGGGCACTCGTGAATGCATTTGCTGCCTGGTTGCCGCAGCCATTGGCGCCAAGCAGGCAATGCGCCAAATGACACATCACTGCTGATGTCAAATTTGAGGTCTGGGGCGCAGCTCCTGCCTGCGCACTGTCTGACCTCAGGACGCTCATGCGACAGGACCTGGGGCCAGCGGCCACCGTGGTGGAACTTCCCCTACACTTCCCTGGCTTCGTCAGCATCCACTACAGAGCTCGATTGCAGACATAAAAAGCTCTGACTGGTTGGATTTGCTGCTCAACAACGATTGAAAGCCTGCCGACAGGCTGCCTTGCCCCGCGCGGTCAACAGGAGGAGGGCAAAGTGTGCCGCAACGCACGCAAACGGCGCGACCCCAGGCATCCACAGCCCTCTCCTGGTTAGTTTCGATGTGTATACTTGTTTTACATCCTTGTGTTTTGCACTAGGCAGCGCTGTGTGCTGCATCCGCAGTATGGCCTTTCCTGTCTGGCGCTCAGTGCACGTATATTCTTCTTCGGGCTCTCATCAATTGAGCGGACGCTCATAAATATGCATGACTGCGCTGGGCCTTCCCCAGGGTGGCCCTGCTCTTGAAAGTCGGACGCAAGTCGCGCTTAAGGACGCTGTATTCTTTGCCCTGCACTGCGGAGATGTCGTTTGTTGCTCCTCCCACATCCTACAGACTAATCGGCGCCTGCCGCCATGCTCCCACCCCGCCTGCACACCCTCGCGGCAATGGTCGCCGCCGCCACGGTGTTGCTACTGTCTGCGCCCGCCACCGCTGCCCCCCCAGACTGCAACTGCCAGGCTGTGACCCTGGCCGGACCGCCTGTTTGCGGGGCAAACGGCATCACCTACATGTCTCGCTGTATCGCACTGTGCCAGGGCGTCGTAATCGCCGCGGATGGCAGCTGCGCTGCCCAGGGGGCGGGCGGCAGCGCCGCCGCGCCCGGCCTTGCGCGAGCCGCTGCTGCCGCCGACTTCTCCGCCTCTCCCCACCTGGTCAAGAGCGGCACCGTCGAGCCCAAGTCTCTCAACCGCTTCAAGCACGAGGGCTTCACCTTTGCCGGCAAGCTCCGCCTGCTGGGCGGCAAGAATGTCAAGGAGCAGACGGTCGCCAACGGCACCGGCATCTCTGGGTGAGCACCGCATGCATGCCGCAGCAAGGAGCAACATGGCCGGCTGGGTCCCAAGCCGAATCATAATAAGAGTGGGGCAGGGCAACGCATGCATGCATGCATTCTAAGCATCTGCTTGCGTGCAGCTCCTGCCTCTGCTGTCCACGACCCCCCAACGAAGGCGCGTTGCTCACGGGCCAGGATGCCCCTCAAATGCAGCACAATCATCTCCACGCAAGTGTGTTTTCGATGCCTTGCAGCATGGCTGGCGGCGGCGCCGTGTACGCTGCCCGCGTGACCAACGCTGGAGAGCTCTATCTGCGCCGCGAGGCCGGCGGCCCCCCCCGCGGCCCTCCCTCCCTGCCCGCCATGGCCGCCGCCCTGCAGGGGCAGCGCAAGCCCCAGGGCAGCCGCCGCCTGATGGACATCAACGGCCCCGACGACCGCACGGAGGTGGACAGCCACGAGACGCCCTACACCGCCGTGGGATTCCTGCGCACGGGCTTGCCCCTCGGCTCCTACGGCTCCTACAGCATGTGCTCCGCCTCCCAGATCAGCAAGCGCACCGTGCTGACGGCAGGCAAGGCCCGCGGTGGTGGTGCAGCCGGGGGCGGGGGTGGGGAACGGGCGCCGATGGGCCCAGGCGCTGGGCGCAGGGCGCGGGCCTGTATGGCGAGCTCGCGAGCCCAACCAGCTGCCTTGTGGCAGCTGCCCGCTGCCCGCGCTTGCGACCGCTGCAGAATGGCAGTGCATGCGTGTGCTTTAGCCGATGCTGCAGGAAACCTGCTCATGGCGCAGGCGCTCCGGCTCAGAGTGTGTGCTAGTCGCCTCGCATTCATGCCTGATCCCACCTTGCTTCCTGGGTGCCCTTGCATTGCAACCCCCACATGCAGGTCACTGTGTTTATGACACCGAAAAGAGGTGCGGATGTGCTCGCACTTCAGGGGCGCTGCAACCTGAAGCCCATGCCTGCAGAGCAATGGGGTGACCATTCATGCATCACCGGTGCACACTTGTGGACTGCCTTTCTGGTGAACAGCTGTGCTGTGACAAGCTTCGTACATCTGCTGGCTGTCAGATCCCAGCGTCGCAGTTGCCTTCCCCTTCTTTGTGTCACTGCCCCCCTGGCCACCCCATCATCAACCCCGTGTGCTGCAGGACTTTCTACAGCGACATTCTGTACTGGCCCAACCGCAATGGAGGTAGGTGGGCTGGGCTGTTGCCAACTGATCAGTGGCTCATGGGGAAGGCAGCGAGGGTGTGGCTCCATGGCGCTATGCAAATGTGTTTGCGTCGCTGTAAGCACCTCAGTGTGGCACTCAGCCTGAAGTAAGCCTACATGCGCTTGCCCTTGACAATGCAGGCGGCTGGCACTGCCACGGCTTCAGCTGCTATGGTGAACAGGCTTACGGCGCCTGGCATGTGACCACCTGGTTTGCCAAGTGAGTGCACTTTTTGCCTGCAACAACCGATGGGTGCCGGTGCAATGGGGGCGGTCAGCTTTGTGCCGCGAATGTCAACCATTTAGTCTGCACTCAGTTGCAGCATGCCACTTTGCTGCCCTGCAGCGCCCCGTCTCCTGGACCCAGCCGTCCCTTGAACGAGTTTGTGTTCGACATTGCAAGTGCGCGGGCTCTTCGAGGGTCCTGCATGGGGTGGCAACTGCACAAAACCAGCAGACTGCCGGCTTCCTTTTGCAGCACCGCAGGTGCCATTGCTGCACGGAATGCGCGCTCAGATTGCATCACGCGGTTGATCCCCAAGGGTTCTTGGGCTCACCGCCTGGTCCCCCAACGTTCTAGTAATGGCCCGTCCTCCCGCCGCCTTTCTCTGCAGTCATCACCGTGGGAGAGGACCTGGACCGCTTTGGCTGGTTTGGCATCGGGTGGGACTGCAACAACAGGGCGTACAGCGTGCGCACCGCAGGCTACCCGGGTGGGTTGATGGGCGCTGGACGAAACGGGAGCGAGGGTTTGTGTGGCAGCGCCCCGTTGCACACACGCTGCAATGATGCACGAGGCCGCCACCAGCTATCGGGACTAGAGGCCTCCCCAGGGTGTGCCACCGACCCTGCTGTTGGTCTTCTTGCAGGGGACAGGACTGGAGGTGACAGGATGTTCACCACCACAGGTGAAGGCCTGGCCGCTGCTGTGCTACCCCTGTGGGCATCTCGTCGGCGAGGCTGCTGACCAGCTGGCTTGCAGACCCTCAGCGGCTGCAGTGAGCAGCAAGGATGCAACCCCCCGTGCCCAGCCACATGCTCTTCAGCATGCTGCGCGATTGCGATCTCCTGTCCCACAGCCGTGGCATGCAAGTCCGCTACAGCCGGCGCAGCGTTTAAGCAGCGTTGTCATGCATACCCTGCACAGCCAGCACTGGCGGCTTGAGCCTGCAGGCTGTGCCGGCTGCATGGCTCTCATCCTCGCTTGGCGTCAAGGCGGTGCCCCCCAGCCTGAAAGCGTGGCCGCATGCGCCTGCACCCCGCGCAGGCACCACCAGCACCTACAGCGCGTGCGGTACCAGCGCCTGGACTGTGTCTCCCAACCTAATCAACTCCGACCTGGACACTGCGGGAGGACAGGTGCGCTCACGCTCACTTGCATGCGGCTGTCATGGCGGTGTATGCAGCGCACACGGTGCTGAGCGTCACCTGGGAGCAGAGGGGGATGTCTTTCCTGGGCCTGCTCAAAGCCCGTGCCCGCTCTGCCAGGTGGGCTCTAGGCAGCATGCTGCGAGGCACTCAAGGTGCTCCCTCCAGGACCCATGCCTGCCCGGCTCCAGCAGCGCACCAGCTGGCCGCCCTGTGCTCCACCTCTCGCAGTCTGGCTCTGGCATCTGGGAGTCGAACAACATCATCCGCGCATGGCACGTGGCTTCCGGCAACACCCACCGAGCCGTCACCCGCGAGCTGTACGATGTGATCTACCCGTGAGCTTGGCGGCCGGCCCAGCCCCTGACCAGCCTGCCAACACAAGCTGCACTGATGGTTCTCTCCCTTTGCGTTCTTGCGTCTGTGCGTGAGCCTGGGCCAGCGAGCCGCTCAGTGTGACACGGAATCGCCCTGCCCGGCATGCCCGCGTGCGGCGCCTGTGCAGGCACATCAACCCCACCGTCCCTCCTCGCAACTGGGCCTTCAACATCCGCACCTCCTACGGCAAGTGCATCCACCCCTATGGCGGGACTGGCACCACCGACAACCTTGGGCTGGTGCTGTACGAAGTGAGCTCCATGGCAGGCTGCACTCAATCGGTGTAAACCAATACCATCCCACTTTGAGGTGTCCTCGTCGCGGGCTTCGGCCCCCCGTTCAGCACGCCGGCCATGCCTGCCCTCGGCCCGGGCAACCCACCTGTGTGCGTGCATGCTCCACAGCTAGCTGCAGCGCTACATGCGTCTGCATGCTGCTGTGATAGGATGTCGCCACACCAGTGCAACGCCAGCTGGAGCTGTTCGTGCCCACTTTATATAATGCACATACACGCACACACTGCCACCACCCTGCGCCCCGCCATCCCACCCTGCTGCCGCAGGGCTGCTCCCACCAGTTCAAGTGGTTGAGCAACGGGGCCATCCAATATGTGCCCACCGGCAAGTGCCTGCACCCAAAGGAGGGCAGCGTGTCCTACCTGAACCAGGCAAGTGGGCGGGGCAGCCCCAGCGGCCTCAGTTGCAGGGCAGACTCGCTGGCCTGGCGGCGCCTGTGAAGTGCCAGCTGCAGCCAAAACACATGGCGGGCGCCAGCGCAGGTCGGCCGGCTCCGCATTGACTGCCAGTCCAGCATCGGACCATTCGCACTGCTGACATTGAGCCACCTCTCTTTAACCACCAGTCAGCCACCTGTCCGACGAGCTCACTTGCACGCACCTCTCCCCCTGCGTGCGCAGCCGGTGGTGCTGTTTGGCGATTGCAATGCCGAGGGCCGCCCTGAGCTGCGCTGGGAGTTCCTCAACAACGGGCAGATCCGGCACGTTCAGTCGGGCTGGTGCCTACACTCCAAGGACGCCAGGAACGCAAACGACAAGTGAGCAGGGGCGACAGCTGGCTGCAGCAAGCAGCAGCAGGCTCTGCTGCTACTAAGCCAGTCATCAGCCGCCTGCCCCGGCCAGGCCTCTTGCCTGCATTCGGGGTCTGCCGGAGGCTGTCGGGCCGCGACGCCACAGTGCATGCTTGCTGGCCTGTGGTGACCGCATGCCCGGCCACACGTGCGCAGTCTAGCTGTGTGACATGCCTGCTGCCTGTGCTGCACCATCAACCCTCCACCTTGCTGTGTGCCCCCCGCCCCCTACCCCCACCCCACCCCAAAGCCCGCTGGTCTTCTGGAACACCTGCACCCGCGAGCCCCAGTGCACCTTTGACTACATGCTGGCCAAGTGATCGAGGCAAGGGCGTGCACCCAGATGAAGGGCTCCAGCGGCAAGCACCGCGGAGACCGTCCTTCCGGATCATTCCCCGCGGCCTGGCGGGCACAGCTGTGCTGCGCCAGCTGCCAGCGATGAGGATGCACTCTAAGTACAGCGCACTGCCTGGCGAACGAAAAAACAGCCTGCCCCTGATCCGACTCTGGGTTTTGAGGCAGTTTTCTTCCAGCACACGACAGGCTGCCCAATCCCGAGCCTGCTCAGCTGAGGGGTGTTTGCATCCCCTTTCATTCCCCAAACTTTTTTGAACCCTGGACTCCCCCTTTTGAGTGGCCCCTGCTAACACTGTGATTTTCCACCTTAAGCCCCCCCACCCCACCCCACCCCACCCCCCGGGGACCCCTTTGCGAACAACGCCCACATGAGGTCTTCGTGCCAGCTGTCGAGCTTTGAGCTTTGAGCTGCTCGATGCCTGCTGTCAGCTGCGAAAGCTGTAAGCCTGTGAGTGTCAGCGCATGCAGAGGCATGCGGTGCGCATGCAGCAATGGCAACGCAGCCATGGCAGGGCAGGAAAAGCAGGGCCTTCCCGCTAGCAGGATTGAGCAATCAGAGGCCTGCATCACGGCTTCGATTGCACATCAAGACTGTAGATCTCCCACTTTGTCACAACATGTAAAAGGAAGAGAGCCGGTTCGGTCAATTCCAGGCACACAAGTCTCGACCCATGGCAGGTACAGCGTGCAAGTACGTAGGCCGGCCAGGCTCCAGCATGCCGCACGGCAAGAGTGCAGGCAGCGTGACGTGGCCTCAGCTAGCCAGCAGCGATGCCTGGTGGCAAGGTGGGCGTTGCGCTGCTGCCGCCGCCGCCCCCGCTGGCCAGCGCCAGGAAGACCTGCTCCAGCGTGGTCTGGGTCAGGGAGTACTCGAGCACGCCAGCAGCAGACCTGCGCAGCATCAGGGTTCATGCATGCAGGATGGGGCTGCACGACATGCTGGTCACACAGCAGGGTGGCGGGTCGATGCGCCAGCCACCGCCCACAGCCAGTCAGGCAGGCGCAAGCAACAGAGGCGGCAGCCATGCGCGCTGCACTGCCACCTGCCACAGCCCCCTCGCCTGCCATGCTCCAGCGCCTCAAACAGCGCCGGCAGGTCGGCCCGTTCCTGCGGGATGATGAAGGACAGGTGCTGCGCGCCGCTGCTGCCGCTGCCCTGCTCGCTGCCTGCCTCGCTGCCGCCGCCTGCCTCAGCTGTCGGCAATGTATCGACGACAGGGTGGACATTGCCGGCTGCAGCGGCAGCAGCGGCCTGCGCCTGCCAGTGCTCCGGGCGGCGCTCGGCGGCGGGGCAGCAGGCAGTGACGAGCTGGGTGGCAGCTGCCGAGCAGCCGCGTGCCACCTTCATCTCCAGGCAGTACCTGGCATCAGAGGGGGGGCATGCACAAGGTGCAGGTGGGCTGGCCGCGGAGCAGTTGCCGGGCCAGCAGGATCGCAGCAGCCGACCCTGGCTCACATGTTGCAGCACTGGCGGAGCTTGCATGAGACGCACGGACGGGATGCTGACTGTCCACTGCCCTGAGCACGGCCGCTCATGCTCAACCAGCCGGCGGCCGGGGCGGCATTACGTAGCACGGAGAGCAGGCCGGGCGGACGCACGCGCGGCCTCACCCCTGGCCGTGCTTGCTCTTCAGGTGTTGGACCGAGCCCAGCGCGCGCAGGCGGCCTGCCGCCATGATGCCCACCCGCCCGCACACCGCCTCGCACTCCTCCATGCTGCGGGGCGGGGCGTGCAGGCGCGCAAGTCGAGCAAGGTGAGCAAGGTGCCGATGCGGGCACACAGGTGCCACGCTGCCCTGCAGCCCTCGGAGCATACAGCAGAGATATCGCAGCCCCGGGGGTGGTGGGTGGGTGGGTGGGGTGGGTGGGGGGTGGGGGGTGGGGGGCGTGTCGCATGCGTACACACACACACACACGCGCACATGCGTGCACGCGCCTGTGGCTGGTGAGCAGCACGGTGCGCCCGCTGCGCATCTCCTCTCGGATGACGCCCCACAGCGCCCTCCTGGCCCCTGTATGAGGGCGGGGAGCCGGCGAGGCGGTTCACTCATCAGCCATCGTGGCAGGCCTCCTGCTTGCTTGTTTGGGCTTAAAGTCTGTCTATCCGCAACGGAACTTGTGACACAGACCCAGAGACAGGCAGGCCACCTGGCAGGCAGTGAGGGTGCCGGGCGCACGCATGCGGGCGGAACGCTGGCGCAATCGGGGCGGACCGTATTGATGCTATGCGGAAGCTCCCGTGGAGCGCAGGCGACGGCGCAAGCAATCCTGCACGGAGCAATGCCACGTGGAGCAGGACAGGTCAAGGAAAGGAGGGGCCCTACCCGGGTCCATGCCGGTGGAGGGCTCGTCAAGAAGGATCACCTGCAGGGCAGGCAGGGCGGGAGGAAGGGCGAGGCTTGGCGGGGGGCCAGCGCTTTTTTTAAAGAGCGCTACAGAAGGGAGAGGGCATCGGAGGGCGTCGCATGCACATCATTACCCTGGACAGGGTGCGCCCTCTGCCAGTCCCTATTCCAGCCCTCGGTTTCCTGGCACTGATGCAGGAGCTGTTTGCGCGCTCGCCCAGCAGCGTTGCAGCTCACCTCTGCACCCCCCACCAGCGCCACCGCCACGCTCAGCTTGCGCCGGTTGCCGCCGCTGTAGCTGCCGCAGGCGCGATCGGCATACTCTGGCAGGCCCAGGCGCTTGAGCAGGCGGGCGGCCTCGGCGGGCACCAGCCGCTCAGGCAGGCCCCTTCCAGGGGAGGCGGGCGAGGAAATAGTAAGGGTTAGCGCCTGTCCAATGCCAGCTGGCAGGGCGCAGCGCGGAGGCGCCCCGAACGAGCGAAGCCTACGCTCGGCAGCATTGGGTGCAGGCAGGAGGGCGTGCAGAGAGGTGGCGAGGGGCTGTCCGGCTCTTGCGCGACTCTGACCCGGCGCAGCGTGCGCGGCGAACCTGAGCCTCGCGTACAGCCGCACCACCTCGCGCCCCGTCATCTGGGCGGGCAGCGCGCTGCAGGCAGGGGGGGCGGGCAGGCAGGCAGGCGCGTGACCAAGAAGATTTTTCACTGGCAGGTGTGCGGGCGCGTGACCAAGCACACCCCTCGCTTGCGGCATGCAGGCAAGCGAAAGCATGGGACCAGCACCTCGCGTCGACATCATGCCCGCAGACAGCTTGGCGGGCCAGCGCCCCGCCACCACCCAGGCAGGCATGCACCCCTTTTAAGGGCACCGGCGGCCCAGCGGGCCCACCTGGCCTGCGGGCAGTAGCCGAGGTGCCGCCGCGCCGCCCCGGGCCGCTCCAAAAGCGACTCCCCGCAGACCCTGGCGTCGCCGGCATCGGGCGTCACCTCGCCTGCAGGCCAGGCCAGGGCCAGGGAAGGGTCGCTGGGGGCTCGCCGCCTGCCTGCCCAAAGCCCTGGGAAGCGGCTGCATCTGCTGTGCATGCAGCCAGCTAGTCAACACAGCACAGGCTCCAGGCAACCCTTTCACGCTGCGGGCGTGCACTGCCCTAGAGCGGGAAGAAGAGCAGCAGTGCGGGCCAGCGCTGCTGGCGGGTCTGCTTGCCTGTGACCATTTTGAAGGTCGTGGTCTTCCCGGCGCCGTTGACCCCCAGCAGGCCAAAGCACTCGCCGGCGAGGGCGGTGGCGCTGCCGCCAGAGCTGCCGTCCTGGCCACCGTGCTGCCCGCCAGTTGCCAGTGCCTCGTCCTGCTGCTGCTGCTGGGGCCTGCCAATGCCCAGCCAGAGGTTCTGCACCGCTCGCACCAGCACTGGCGGGCTGCTGCTGCTGGCAGCAGGGTGGGCATGCAGGGCGGAACCGCCAGCCTGGCCTTGCGCCTCGCCGCCGCCTCCTGCAGAGCTGCCAGGCTGCTGCAGGTATGTCTTGCTGACGCCCAGCAGCAGCACTGGCAGCGGGGGAGGGCCGGCCTGCGACGGCACGGGGTGAAAGAGAGAGAGTGTTGGTTGCAGCTCGCGCTGCCAGTCCCAGGGTCCAGGCCAAAGTGCATGCGTGCCACAAAGCAGCTGCAGCAGAGCAACGTGCGCCTGGCAGTGGACTCCTCTCCTCTCGGGTCGCCACCTGACACCTGATGGATGCGTTTCGGCAAGGCAGGGCGTACCCCTCGCCCGTCCCGTGCTCTCTGCCCCAGCCCCAGCCCCTGTGCCCGCCTGCAGCATGCGCCGCTCCGCAGCCACATCACCATCCTCGGGCGCCACCTCTCCTTGCTCTGCCGCCGCCGCAGCCGCAGCTTCGACTGCACTCCCCGCTGCCGCCGTGCCTGCCATGTCCTCTTCGCCCTGCCCCGGCAGGGGCGCGTACCCGGCTCTGCCAGCGGCCCCGCTGCTGAGGCCGCCCCAGCGGGCCGCCCAGGCGGCCCTGGCGTGCCGCCACAGCCGGGGCAGCACACCTGCCTCAAGCAGCAGCACTGCCGAGCCGTACAAGGCCGCCTGCCATGCCAGGCTGGCCAGCAGCTCTCCAGTGACGTCCCAGGCCCAGGGGCTGCCGCCGGTGCCGCCCCCGGGGCCAGCAAGGACGGCACCTGCAGGCTGGCTGGCTGCCAGGTCCAGGCCAGAGGAGTGGCTGCGGCTGCCGCTGCTGGGGCCGGCAACGGAGGACAGCGCAGAGTGCAGGTGGGTGCTGAGAGGGTCTCGCTGGTAGGTCTCTCCCACCTGGACAGCACACGGGGTGGCAGGGCGAGCAGGGCGGGAGGAGGGGGTGTGAGGCAGGCATGCCCCCGTGACCTGAGCAGGGGGACAGGCAAGCTGGGCCCGGCATCCCGCTGGACGACGCAAGCTCGGCAGCCCACGCTGCGCCACACACCCTGCTCGGCACCACGTCGCTGCGGGCAAATGCATGCGGCGCACCAGGTGCATGCCTCGGGCCAGGCAGAAGTGGGGCGACAGG
>KQ481970.1:35464-65349 GCA_001430745.1 Auxenochlorella pyrenoidosa
TCCCTCGCCTGTCAGGATGCTGATGGTGGTGGTCTTGCCCGCGCCGTTGTGCCCCAGCAGGGCGGTGATCTGGCCCCGGCCCACATCAAGGTTCAGACCATCCACCGCCACCTGGCAGGGCAATGCACAGCAGCCGGGCGGCCAGGCAGCACGCTCAGGCCAGAAGGGGGTCGGAGCAGTGCCGCCCAGTTTGCAACAGCGGTGGCAGGGGGCTGCAGGCATGATTGAGGCGTGCGCGGCGCTCACGCACGCGCGCTCCCTTGCTGACCTGCCCCGCTGCGTAGCCCCGCCTCACCTTTTCCATGCCGTCGGTGGTGTGGAAGACCTTGCGCAGCCCACGGATGCGCACAGCAGCGTCCACGGCTTGCCCGGCTTCCGCCTCATCGGCGCTGCCCGCCCCTGCGCGCGCGCCACTCGTCCCCCTTGCAGCACTAGACGCGTCTGCGGCACCGCTGGCGCCTGGCTTGCCAGCACAGCGGGGGCGCCAGTAGTGGGTTGACAGGGGGAAGGTCCAGGGCAGGCGCTGGCCCACATCGGAGGGCATGACCTGCGGCAAAGAGAACAGGCTTTGGGTTAGGTGAAGCAGGAGCTGCCAGCGAGCCCCGCACGGGCGGCAGGGCAGTGCACGGGACTCGCAGGCGGGCTGCCGCTGGCTACATGCTCCCACGCGGCAGCCACAGCTGGCGATCGGGAGGGGCGGGACGGGGAGTATAAAGCACAGCGTGCACGGAGTGGAGGGGCCACACCCTGGCGCCCCCTCGCCTTGTCAAGGTACCACAGCAGCAGGCCGTACAGCAGTACATCCAGCAGCAGCATGCGGTACACGCTGGCCGCGCTGCGGTGCACGGGGCAGGGCAAGCCAGGGAGACCGTGGACTGGTTGGCGCGGCATGGCAGCAGGTTGCGCACGCGCTGGCGGCCCGTGCACCGAACACACGGCATGCAGCGATGCGGCCCAGCTCGCGCCGCTGGCCCCGCAGCGATGCGCTCCTGCCGCAGCCGCTGCGTCGGCGGCCCTGCTGTGCCCTGCTGTGCCCACCTGAAGCTGTGCTCCACAGTCACGGGCTGGCTGAGGGAGCGCCAGGTCAGCCCCTGCTGGCAGGCCAGGGGGCCAGAGGGTAGCCTGTCCGATGACCGCTTGGACCAGGCAAGCAAGACACCGAGACCGCACCTACATGCGCCGGCCCCCCAGCAGCCCCCCCTGCATGCAGCACTACATTCATTTCTAATAAAACTCGCCTGCTGCGCCGCCTCGTGCTTCACCAGCACGGAGGCAAAGAGGGAGATGGCGGAGGGCGGCAGCAGGCAGGAGAGCGCCCAGCCGGCGCCGCCGTACGGCTGCAGGGAGGGCATCATGTAGCTGCGGGGGAGGGGGGGGGGCACGGTTTACACAATGAACGCCGTGTAGCAGCTCAGGGGATGCCACATCAAGGAAGCAGGAGTGCTGTCTGCCATCTTACTTGGCACCTTGCATTCGCGACGTCTACAACCTGCCATGCGCCAGCTCAGACCAGCCGGCCCCCGAGCCCGTCTTGCACCACAAGCTGGCAAGACGGGCAGCAGGGGCTACCCATCCACCCCACGCTGCGCGCGCTCACCCCGGCATCATGGCTAGCGAGTAGAGCACCGCGGCGGCGCCGCCCGCCACGCGCGCCTTGCTGAACAGCGTGGACAGGCAGTAGGCGAAGAGCAGCAGGGCGGCGGCCACGAGCCAGTAGAAGGCCAGCATGAGGAGCAGGCTGCGCAGGAGGGGAGGGGGTGGGGGCGGAGGGCGGGGGAGCCGGGGTGTGAGCACTCGGAAGAGCTGAACGGTGAGACACGTCTCTGGCAGTCTCAGGTGACCCCCGCACCACCGTTCCCAGGTATGTCGCCGCCTGTGGCAGGAGGCCGCCTCCGCTCTGGGCGACACATCCCCGTACCCACCACTCACAGCCCACCCCCTGCAAACCCACACACCCCCACCTTTTCTGAACAGCCTCCCACATCACCCCCCACCTGACCCGTTTTATGTACAGTATGAGCTTCGGACTCCCCTGCGTCCCCTTGCACCCTGTCCCCCCTCCCCTTTTTTTCTCCCCAGCCCCAAGCTGTCTCTTGGGGGTCTGTGTCGCAAGTTCCGTTGCGGATAGACAGACTTTAAGCCCAAACAAGCAAGGTAGCTCCGCTCGCGGCAACCAGGCCCCCCCACCCCCACCCCCACCCCCACCCCCCCAAAGGTCAGCACCCCCGCCACGCGACGCGCCTGCTGTGCGCAAAGGGGTAGAGGCCGACCAGCGCGCACAGCGCGCCGCTGGCAGCCATGCCCGCCCAGTGCGACAGGAACCAGCTGCCCCAGTAGGCGCCATCCTGGGGGGCGGGCAGTCAGGGGCAGGCATGTGAGGGCAGGAGCCGGACTCTGGCAAACTAGAGCCGTCGCCCTGGGCCACCATGGCTTGAGAAACGCGCGATGCCCGTGCAGGCATGCGAGAAGCTTAACGCCTGATGCCCTTGCGGAGCAGGCGTGCCCCTGTACCCCGCCCAGCAAGCGCTGCTGAGCGTGCGCCCTGCCCTGGGGCCCACTGCCCCACCCGCTCACCCGCAGGCCCAGGATGCGCATGCCCTCCCGCAGGAGCAGCTCCTTTTCCTGCACAATGGACGCCACCGCTGCAGTGCAGGCAGGGGGCCGGGGGTGGGGGGTGGGGGGTAAGCAACGTCGACGAGCAGCGCCGGCCAGCGCAGCAGTTCAAACAGCACACCGTCAGAAGGTTGCTAAGGTTGCTCAACAACCAGGGCTCTGGGCCTCGCAGGCAATGCAAGCGGTGGCAAGGGGGTGGGGAAGCAGGTCAGCCATGCAGCCCGACGCAGCCGGCCAGCGCGCCCCGCCCCTGACCCCCACCCCCACCGGCGCGGGTGGGCTGCAGGAAGGCAAAGACGAGCAGCATGTTGAAGAAGAGGGCGGCGGCGGTGGCACCCAGGTCCAGGGTGAGGGCGGGCCAGGGGAAGGGCTTGACCGACAGCTCCAGAGGCAGCAGCAGCGGCGAGGCCGCGGCCGCAGCGGCCAGCCAGCCGGGGCTGCCGGGGGCGGGGCTGTCCGCGCCTGCCGCCTCGCTGCCGCCTGCCGACGAGCTGGCGTCGGCCGTGCCACCGCTGTAGCCGTTGGCACCTGTTCCGCCTGCTGTTCCCGCTGCGCGTGCTGCGCCTGCAGCCGCATGCGCCAGCATGGCCTGCTCCACCAGCACTTGCAGGTTTGAAAAGAACCAGTACTGCAGGCCAGGGCGCGAGACAGGGGTCGGGTCGAGGGCAGGCCCGAGACAGGGCCAAACGATTGACATGGAAGCACGAGGGCGGGCCAGCAGATGCGGCCAGCAGAGGACGGCTGGATCCTTGTGAGTGGGAGGGCAGCAGCCCGGCCTGCACTGCCTCTCAGCCTGACCAGCAGCGACTGGCTGGGTGCTGCGGAGCAGGGCAGGGGTGCACTGCCACCTGTCAGAGCGCACCTGCTTGTACTGGTTGCCGGGCAGCAGGTCAAACTGCGGCGCAGGGGGTGGGGGTGGGGGGTTCAAACGTGCAGCAGGCAGGTTTCGCAAGGGGTGGGAACGCTTCAGAGGGCTGAGTGCGCCTCTGGGGGGCGCCTAGCCCCGCTTTCAGCAGCCTACAGAGGCAGCTGCTGGCCGAAAAGCCGCCTCCGTTCTCTCTCGGGCAATTGTGCTGGCCGCCCCCTAATGCAAAGCATGCTGGCAGTTCGTGGCGACACCGCCACCGCAAAGGCACCCCCCCCCCACCCACCCACCCACCCACCCACAGCTGACCTGGTTCAGGCGCATGCGGGTGGGGGGGACGTCAGTGTGGTTCATACGAAGCGAGTATTGGAACACTGAGGGGCCGGGGGCGGCACCCGAGGCTGCGCCTGTACCCCTGTGCTCCACATTGTCACCGCCGCCTGGAGACAGGGACAGGGACAGCTGCCACGGCGGCGGCCCTCCCTGCTGCTGCTGCTGGAATGGTGCCGCCGCATGCTGTGCGTGCTCTGCTGGCTGCTGAGCATGCTGCGCCCAGCTGGTCAGGTCCAGCACAGCGTCCACCGTGCCGAGCTGGGCGGCCGCTGCAGCCGCCGCCTCCCGCCCGCTTGCGTACCCGACCAGCTGCCGCTGAAACAAGGGGAGGTAGCAGGCCGGCTGCGCCCGGCAGGCGGCCGCGCCGCCCGTCAGGCACTCGGGGTGGCCCGCCGCCGCTGCCGCGCCCGCCGCGGCCGCCCAGTACTGGTAGAACGACGCCGAGCTGTTCCTGCGCGGCCGCACCGCGTCAGGCGGGCAGGCGGCCGCCTTGGCCACCAGCAGCATCAGCTGCTGCACGGCGGTGGTGTTGGGGGCGAAGAGGACGCGGGCGGCGAGGTCGCGGCGCGTTGAGGCGGGGCCTGTAGGGTGGGGGGCAAAGATGGCAGGCCGTCACAGGCGGCGGGTGTGTCACAAGCGGCGGACACACTCGCAAGTGTGCCAGCAGGCGTGGGGAGGACTGCAGCAGCCCAGCCTGGCAGCTGGGCATGGTGGGTGAGCAACACAGCCTGCAGCCGCACCGACAGCCGCCCCGCCCTGCTCGCACCCAAGTACAGCTCCCCCCAGCCCGCCATGTCGGCGGGGTACGCCGGGGACAGCTGGCGCGGCGAAGGTATGGGCTTCACGTAGTGCTTGGGGATGCACATTACCTGGGAAAGGGGGCAGCGCACCGGGACAGCGCAACTTGAGAACACTTCCCTCGGGTCCCTTGGCGATCACTGCAGCTGGCCCAGCATGGCCAGCCAGCTTTAAGTGCTGCGGCGTGTGCTTGAAAGAATGTGGCAACGTGTCTTACCAGAAAGAAGAGCACAGGCACCAGGATGTCCAGAACCGCAGGCGCGGCGCCTCCCAGCCCAAACCAGCGGCGCCTGCGGTGCAGGTGCGCAGGCAGGGAGCGGTGTCAAGGCGGGCCATGCCGCAAATCGACTCCGAGTCGCATGTATGTCCACATCCTGCTGCACGGGTGCCCCGCCTGCGTGCCCTGCAGGGCAAGGACACGCCCCTGCAGAGAAAGCAAGCGTGCCCAGTGGCGGCAGGCGGCCGCGGCGCACCCGCCCTTGAGGCGCAGCAGCCAGTTCTTATGCAAGACGGCTTCGAACTGGTGCCAGGCGCTCGGGGCGGAGCGTCTGGCCTCCCAGGGCGGAGGAGGAGGCAGAGTCCCATCTTGAGAACTTCCAGCCATCTTGATCGCCGCTACGGTTGTGTAGCGACACTTCGATTGTCGATCACAGTGTAACGACACGCGCTGAAGAGCAGAAGATGCCAACATGAAATTCTTGCGCCTCCACGTGGATTTTGGGCGCAAGACCTCCTCAGCTGATCACCAACACACTCCTGCAGACGCCCACTTCCGATCGGCACTGCCAGACTTCTTTTTCTTCCTCGGGTTGGCCCGGCCACCAACCGCGCCCTCCCACCCTTCCACTGCTGCACCCTTTGACCCTTCCAGAACCTCCAGCAGCAGGCGAAGAATCGGCTTTAAATGCAACGCCAGGCCGCGCTGCAGGCAGGGCGCCTGGCGCGGGCAACCCTTGTCGCTGCCGGCAACTGGGGCCCTGGCAGCACTGCTGCCGCCATGGACATCGCTACTGTAGGCGCATGTGCCACTTCCAGGGCCACCGCAGCGGTTGCGGGCTTCCAGACCACTGCCGCTCCTGCTGGTGCCGCCGCCGCCATCCTCTGGCAACGTGGACTGCAGGCCTGGGCACAACGGCAGCAGCAGCAGCAGAGCGGTCCCCTCTCCGCGGCAGGGCAGGGGCCTTATGTTCAACAGCAGCAGGGGCAGCGCCGGGGCGTGGCCAGTGCACAGGCTGAGCCCAGCACCAGCAGCAGCAATGAGGCGGCGGCCGATGCCAGCAACGGCCTTGGCATTTCTGATGCAGCTGTCCAGCGCCTTAAAGAGCTGCAGGCACAGGTGAGTTGGTCATTGCCTTCCGGCTGTGTTTATTTCGGCGCGCAATCGCAGCCTCTGCAAGCAGAGACGGTGCTTGCAGTGCAGCATGGTGCAACCCTCTGCTGAGCACTAGCATCTGAAGGGGACTAATCAGGCACAAAGCTGCGAGCACTGCCTGGTCCACCCTGCACCCTTCTGCTCCTCGTGCTGCCCCGCAAAGCCTGCACCGTCCCCCGTGCTGTGCGCAGTCGGGGGGCCCCGTGGCGCTGCGCGTGACCGTGGAGGGCGGCGGCTGCAGCGGCTTCCAGTACGAGTTTGCCATCGAGGAGGGCGCAGCGGCCACGGCGCAGCCGGCAGGGACAGACAGGTGCGAACGTGTTGCTGGAGGGGCAGGGGAGCAGCAGGGGGGGGGGGGGGGCGGACAGTTTCGGCTTGTGTGTTCTAGCGCTGCGCCACTGCGCTGCTGCTGCTTGCTGCCCGCCACATGTCCCAGCTCCCCTGCCACGGCCTCTGCTCCTCTTCCGCCAGCCAGCCTGCCCGCCACAAGGCAGCCTGGCAGCCCGCCTTGCAGCCTGATCAGTCCCGCACTCCTGGCCGCTAGAAACCCGGCCTCTGCGCAGGCTGTTTGAGCGGGGGGGCGTGCGGGTGGTGTGCGACGACATATCGCTCGAGTTCCTCAAGGGCGCCACAGGTGAGCGAGGGCCGGGCTCCCCCTCCCCCCCGCTCGCGCTGTTCTGCTGTGCCACGGCGGGTGCAACCATTTGTTGCATGGTGGGGGCATGGGACGGCCCCAGACGCGGGCGGCACACCAGCAGTCCAGCGCTGCCGACGGGGCTGCCGGCATGAGCCCTCTCCTGTCCAGCCTTGCGCTGCCCACACGGCATGTGCGCCGCTTTTGCGATTGACAGTGTGCGCGTCGAACGGATCCGCAGCAGCATGTGTTGACCAGACTGTGCTCCGTCGGGCCCTACACACCCCCCTTCCCCCTACAGTCGACTTTGAGTCGGACCTGATGCGCAGCGCGTTTGTGATCAGCGCCAACCCCAACGCCGCCTCAAGCTGCGGCTGCGGCAGCAGCTTTGTCGCCAAGTGACGACCCCCGCCGCCCAGAGAATGAATGCCTGCGCAGGGCCAGCTCGCAGCCTGCGGCCCTGGAGCCCGCCCATGCAGAATCGCGCTGTCCGCAGCGCGGCTGTCCTGCCAACAAGCAGGGCTCCAGCCCGGCCTGCCCCAGTGCGCGCCAGTGCTGGCAGCATTGGCGGCGAATGGCCAGCCAAGCTGCGCGCACCGCGCTCTGTTGACACATGAATATGCCATAGCTTGTACACTTCCAGCGAGCCTGCTCTGTCTCTGGCAGGTGCCAAGCCATCCAGGCCTGTCAGCTCTTGGCCTCTTTTTGCACCGCATTTCATCGCCCACCAGAGCGTGATACGCCTGCTCTTCCTCATTTCCTATGAACCCTCGCAATGCAAGCCCAACCAACTTGTGGTGCTCCACGCATCTGCTTTACAAGGGGTAGTGGTACATGAGAGGCGCTGTGCAGCGGGAAAGGCTGCGCCTTGATGCACATTCCAGTGCGCAAGCGAGTATCTAGATGAATCGGAGGTTGCATGAGTTGGCAAAGGCTGGCGGACAGTGCTGACGATGCGAGAATGGTACAGAGTGGGGTGTTGTGGGGAGAGCAGTGCCGGGGCTGGCATAGGGCACCCAGGTTAGGCAAAGCAGGAGCATTTGTTCAGTATATGACGACATCTGGTTGGGATAGCAAACGATGAGTGGAAGGAGCAAGAAGCAGGAGGAGACGAAGAAATCAGAGGGATCGGTGTTCTGCTGATCAGAAAATGCTGTCACTCTTTGCTGTGGGCATGGCTGCCGCACTGCGCGTCTGTTTCCGCACTTCTCAATGTGGCGCTTTCTAGTGTTCTGTGGCCACCGCCTCAGGTGAGGTCATCATGAAGCAAAGGAGAAGTTCAGGGCGTCGCACCCCGCCGGGTGCTCGTCCAAGGCTGCACTGGGGCGCAGCGCCGCCGCCACCGCTTCGTGCAGCGTGATGGCAGCTGCTGCCGCCGCTGTGCCGGGTGCCTGGTCAGCAGCCACATCCAGCCGGGCAAGCAGCTGGTCACCCCGCAGCAGCAGCGTACAGGGCAGGCGGCCAATGTGCAGGCCCTCCACCAACTCCTGGCTCTCTGCCGCCGCTGCCGCCGAGGCCGCCACCGGCGGCTGCAGCACGAGCCGCACAAAGAGGGCGGCTGGGTAGCGCCGGCAGGCATCCGACAGGTGGGGTAGGAAGGCCTGCAGCACGGGGTGCACACGTGCAGATGGGCCAGGCTGGTGCCAGCAAGAGGGCATGTTTTGGGGCAGAGGCCACGACCATTCATGCCAGGAAAGTGGTGGCTCGCAGGGCAGAGCAGCAACTCCTACACGCGCTCACCTCGCCGATTGGGCAGTCGGTGCCCACTAGGTGGACAACCAGCAGCCTGCGCTTGTGGCAGGCAAGCAGGTGCCGCAGCTCGGCCGCGCTCTGCAGCTCAAGCACCCGGGGGGAGGTAGCAGCTGCTGCCGGCCGTGCCCGGCCTGGGCCGCTGCTGCTGACAAAGTTGGCCGCGGCTGGTCTGCGGGGAAGTAGCGCGGCGTCCACGTCCGTGCCCTTGTGCGCTAGAGAGGCGCCGGTAGGCTGAGCTGCATGCTGCTGCTGGCGGGAGGCAGCCCCTGCCGCGGCCCAGTCAACATGCTGCGACAGGCGGTCCACAGCCGACGTGGTTTTGCCGGCCATTGCGGCCATCATGCCAGGGATGATTGTGCGCAGCAGTGTCGTGCGCCGGGACGCGGCGGAGCTCTGGGGAGCGGGCGGTGCTGCAAGGCCGGTGGCGGGCTGGCGGTGGGCTGCTGACTGGCTGCGGTTGGCGGGCGGCGCCGCGCCGCCGATAGAAGCTCGCGCTGCGAGAGCCATGGATGTGTGCATAGCGCTGCCCGGCGCGGCTCCGACGCGGAGAGGGCTGATCCTGCGTTGGTTGGTACACTGTCTTTGCGGGTTCAAGAGGAGCTCAGGAGAACCCTATCGATATGAACAGGAAGGGGACAGAGAGTAGGCCCGGGAAGACGCGTTTCCGGCCATGTGCGGGCTGGGCCGCCAGGTGGCACAGCAGCGCCAGCAGCAGCTGCAGCGCTGAGGGACACACAAGACCAGGCCAGATGGGCAGGCTTTGGCAGGTCTTGGGCGATGCTTCGCTGAATACCGTTTCAAGACTCCTCTATGGCCTCCAAATCCTTCCTGCCTCCTGTGTGGGCTCTGAGCAGGCTCTGAGTGCGCATCTGGCGTGCCCACCGGTGGGCATTGCCGGTACCGACAACGCACCCCATCCAGCCCACCTCCGACAGGAGTCCCTTCCAGAGCGAGAGCGACAGGCAGACTTGAGGCTCGTTACACTGATCTGGATGTGAGATCTACCGGTTCTGGGGCTTGGCTGAAGATTGCAAGCTGCACTGCATCAAGCTCCAGCACGGCACAGCAGGCTGTAGAAGTGGCGCCAGCACTTCTGCGGCGCACTGCGCTGCCGAAAGCTTCAATCATGCAGAGAAGTTCAGGGATCTAAAACAACGAAGCCACATGAAAACTGAACTCTGACACCATGCCCCCCTCTGCTGCCGCCTGTCGTCGCCTGCCTGCTGCGCATGCTGCGACTCCGAATTCACAAAGCGAGCTCGGGCGGAATCCGCAGCTGTCTGCCAAGATGGATGACGCCGCCGACAGCCTCGCCGCCTTGTTTGGCAGCAAGCTGTCGCTGCAGACCCCGATTCACGCCACGCCCCACGACAGGCGCAAGTCGGCGGTGGCCCTGCCCGAATCGCACCCCGTTTCACCGGCTGGAAGCGATGGAGGCGCAAGCACCGTTTGCGCCGATGAGTTTGGCGGCAGCGGTGGCGGCGCACACAGCGGCAAGGCCGCCAGCAGCAGCAGCCCAAGCAGCATCCGTGGGCGGCCCAGCCCGACCTCTCCGCCAGCCACCTCACACTTTTCAATCCCTGCCATGCGCGCCGGCAGCCTGACGCCGGCGATGGCGCTGCCGCCTCCGCTGCCGACGGCGACAGACGAGCGCGTGACCCTCAACCTCTTTATCGACGCTGGCACGCCTCTTGCCAGCAGCGGCACCGCAGCCAAGCATGCGGCAGCGGCAGCAGCAGCAGCGTCAGAGGAGGCGTGTCGCCTGCGTGCAGAGCTGGATACCCTTCGGGCGCAGGCGGCGGCGGTCGAGCAGCGGCGGCAGCTGGAAGCTGATCAGTTGAGAGCCGAGCTTGAGGCTCTCCGCGCCAAGGCAGCAGCCGAAAGCCGGCAGCGAAGAATAGCAGCGCCCGCAGCAGGGGAGGCAGGGGAGGCGGCACCAGGAGCGCAGCAAGCGGCGGCTGCTGGGGAGGAGCAGCGGGCTGCAGCACTTGCAGCAGCCGAGCCGACTGCTGGCGTCACGCTAGCCATCCACATTGCTGATGCGACAGCACAGGTGGAGCAGCCTGCGCTTGCTGAGCCGGTGCAGCTTGTCCTGAACATCGTCGAGCCACCGCTCCATACCGCCGGCGCTGACGGCACCAGCAGCGGCAGTGCTGCGCCAGCCGCTGCCGGCAACGCTGCCGCCTTGCAGCAGCAGCTTGCGAGGGCAGAGGCATGCCGAGAGGAGCTGGCGCGGCAGGCGGGGCAGCTCAAAGGGCGCATTGCCAAGGTGGGGGACATGCAGGAGTGCAACAATGGCGCAGAGCCATGCTCTGCCTGCTGGCCTGGCATGTGCCGCCTGGCAGGCAGAGCCCATGCGTGCCTGCCTGCCTTATTCCCCTCCCTGTGCGGTTGTCTGTGCAGCTTGAGGGCGCGGCCCTGGCTGGGGAGAGCCGCGTCAAGGCGCAGGCGGCGGAACTTGAGGGCCTCAAGGCAGCCAACCGGGAGCTGCAGGCGGTGCTGGAGGCGGCGCAGGTGGGGCCCAGGGCTTGTGGCTGCGTGGCAGTCCGAGGGCGCCCGCCTTTGAGTGGCAGGCGGGTGCAGCGCCGGCGTGCCTCTGCACACCACGCTGGTGCCGCTTGTACCAAACGCACTCTGCAAACTGTAACAAAGATGGCCGGACCCCTGCTGGTTGCACTGGCCAACCTGGGGGGGCTTGGCGCATTTGTGCTAATGTCGCCAAGCGCACTTGCTGAGGGGAGCTTCCCTGGGGCATGTGCCTGGGGAGCTGATCAACCCTGGCGTCACCTGCTTGTCCGGCTGCAGGCCCAGGTGGGCGTGACCCCGGAGCGCGCCCGTGCCGAGCGGCAGCGCCTGGTGGCGGCGGCCAGCGAGGCGCAGGCGGCGGCCGACGCGCACGCTGAGCGCGCGCAGCGGCTGGAGGCGGTGCTGGCTTTCGAGGTGCGATGCGAGTGGGCAAGTCTTTGCCCTGACACTTTGAATGGCATGAATGGGAGCCGGAGCAGCTGGGCAAGTCTTTGCCCTGACACTTAACAGGGGAGCCGGAACAGCTGGGCAGCGCTGAGCGGCGCTGAGCAGCGCCAAGCTTGGCGGCTGCCCGCAGGGCCGGGAGCGTCGGGGGCTGGCCGAGTTCCTGGCCCTGGAGCACGGCATCCTGGTGGAGGCGGAGCGCGGCGCGGCGGGGCAGGCGGCGCAGTGGCGCGCCGACGCGGGTGCGGCGGCGGCGCAGCTGGCCGAGGCGCGGCGCCGGCTGGTGGACACCGACGCGGCGCTGCTGCAGCGTGATGAGGAGGTGTGTGGAGGGGGTGGGGTGAGGTGGGGGTTGGCGGGTAGGGGGGGCTCAGGGAGATGCGGAGGGGGTTCAGTATCGGGTCAAGGGTTGCAGCTTGGAGGGCGGGCGTTGGGAGCTGAGCAGCACATACTGTGCGTCCGCCGGATGGGTGAAGCGGGAACTGTGGTTGTCTAGGGCAGCCTTCGCGTCATTGTATGTCCCTCCACCATGCCATGCCCGCTGCCATGCAGGTGCGCCAGCTGCGCGCCGAGCTGGGGTCGGCGCAGGCTGCCACCGAGGCGGCCGCCCAGCTGGCGGGCGAGTGGCGCCAGCGGGCGGAGCAGTTTGACCGGGACCGGCAGGCAGCGGCCGCCAACATCCGGTGGGTGCTGGCTGCGGGCCCAGAGGGGCGATTGCCTGCCAGCCCGGAATGCAAGGGAGCGGCGCGGGGCAGGCAGGCAAGCACGCTCGCGGCAGCAGCCCAGCGCAGCTGGGCCCGCCCACCACCTGTATGCCCCCGGCCCTTTTCTTGCTGCCTTCTGCCAGAACTTGGGCATGCCTGCCTGCAGGGCCTCAACCCCTCCCCCACCGCGCGTCCCCTGCCCTGCTCGACTGCAGCAAGGCGGAGCGCGAGCTGGAGCTGGTGGCCCAGGACAACGAGCGCATGTTCCGCCAGGTGGGCAGTGAGGGCCAGCAAAGGAAGGGGTGAAGGACCGCAGCCCCCGCCAGGGGAGGGCGAGCGCTGCAGAGGCGCTGCCGGCGAGGCAGAGCAGAGCCCGGATGCATATGCACACGTACTTGCCAAGGCGGCGGCTGCAGCGGTACGTGTGGCAAGCATGTACCGCCTGCACGCATGTGCCCCTTGGCACGTCTTGGGCTTGTTCCGTCGGCCTCATTGATGCCTTCGCTGCAGCCATGGCTCTTCTCGGCAGCCTGCAGCGCTAGCGTCCCTGCTGTGCCCCCAGCGGTGCCAATCGCTGCCCTTGGGCAGCTTGCCATGCTCACACTCCTTGTTCCCCAGCCCATGAGCCATCGCCATCAGGCAGCAGCCGGCCCCACCGCCGTACCCGCCACCGCCCTCCGCCCTGCAGCTCAACTTTGTGCGGACCAGGCTTGTGGGCCAGCTGGCGGGGCTGGACCTCAGCGTGCCCGACATCGGCAAGCTGGCGCGGGAGCTGCAGGTGGGTGCTGCCTGCGGCGGTGAGCTATGGTATTGAGGGGTGGGCTGCGGGAGGATGCCCATTGAAGACACGGCGTGCCTTGCTGCTTGGGGCAGAGTATTTTTTAGTCTTTCGATGCCCTGGTGTGCTCACGCCTGCCAGGCTTGCTCAGTGCAGTGCAACCCACGCTGTCGCCCGCCCCTCCTCATGCTGCAGTCATGGTGCGATCGTGAGGCGGCCCAGCGCGCGCGGCCACGGCCGTGATCACGCGTGCTGTCCACACACTGCATGCGACAGCGCTGCTCCATGGGGCAGGGGCATTGGGTTGGCGTTTCCATTATAATCATAATTATCGAATAACAAGGGTGGAATGTGGTTGTTTTTCCTTGGTGGCAAGTCGTCACACAGGATCCAGTGAGGAAGCTGGTGACCTTCGAGCATGCCGACGGTAACAGGCGATGCAGCCTGGTGGCCAGTGCGGAGTGCGAGGGCGGGTGCTCCCCCTTCTCCTCTGACCAGTGCTCTGCCAGGGGCTTGCGAACAATGAGAATGGGGCTGTCACGGAACTAGTTTTCACATTTTGGGCCCGGAGCTGGCGTGGCAAGTGCCACTTTGGCGCGTCCCACCAACTCCCCGAGGTCTCATTCGGAGTCAACTCATCATTGTTCCCGAGTTTTTCGCTGGCGAAGACTTTTATTCAGGCCAAGACCTGCTCCGGACGGGTCTTTGCACGAGTTAGCCGACAATGATGGCCCGGCGGTACCTCGCGCTCACGCTTGCCCTGGCGGTGGCTCTGGCAGGATGTGGTGAGTTTGGAGAGCGCGGTGCGCCGTTTACAGCTGCCTTAGGGAGCTCAAGCCGTGGAGTTCGTGGACGCGGTGCCGAATTCACGAGAGGCGCCGGCCTCAGGGGTTGCCGCACAGAACGTGCCATAAAGGGAGCATGTTGTTGGCCTGGAGGGGTACGGAGCTGCCCCCGCGGCGCAATTAGACACCGCCGCAACCACCCCCGCCGCCTTGCAGCCACGGCCAAGCCCACCCCGGTGAAGCCGTCGTGCGTCGAGGGCGAGAACGGATGCAAGACCTGCCGCAGGAAGAAGTGTGTGGCGTGCGAGGACGGCATGGGCCTCAAGGGCCTTAAGTGTGTGATGGTGCGTCGGCAGCGCAGGGCCCTTGGCACCGCTACTTCCTGTTTCTTGACATCTGGCAGCGGCGAATGTCCGCTCTGGCTGCCGCGCTGGGCGCACCAGCAGACATGGCCTTTACTAGCCACACCTCTCTGGCAGTACCCGGGCTTCCGAGGCTTCAATACAATTGAACTCCTTTTCCCGCCTGACCTGCCTGCCTGCCTGCTCGCCCCTGTCCGTACCGCAGTGCAACGCTGGCGAGGGCTGCCTGTCGTGCAACGGCGCCAAGCCTAACAAGTGCACCAAGTGCGACGCCGGCACTTTTGCGGACGCCAAGGGCGTGTGCAAGCCCTGGTGAGGAGGGCTCGCGGGAAGCGGCAGGGCGCCTGCCCGCTTGAGGGTTGCCAGTGGTGGAGCCGAGCCTGGGTTGCAGCTGAGCCATGCTGTAGCTGACCGACAGCGGCTGCCCTGGGCACGCCTCGCCTTGACTCGGATCGAAAAACTCACCTCCTGAGCTCCCCCGCGCCACTGGGATGCAGCAAGGACGCCAACTGCGCCAACTGCCGCAACAAGGCGGGCGTGTGCACTGCCTGGTGAGCTTCCCCGCGCGCCGACTGGCCGGGGCAGGCAGCGCCAGGCCAGCATGTCACCGCCGCCAGTGGGCTTGGGGCAGCACTCATGCTGGCCGCAACACACCTTTGCGTGCACGGTTCTGCCGGCCTGCCAGGCCATGGCCTAGTATGCGGGCATGTCGCCAAAGAGAGTTGCCTGTCATGGCCGGTTGCCTGTAGCAGAGCGAACTTGCCTCCTCGCCCCCTCACCTCCCCTCTTGCCCACCCCAACACTGCAGCATGCCCGGCATGGCGCTGAAGGGCAACAAGTGCGCAAAGTGCGACGGCGCCGGCCAGGTCGTGGTGCGCGGCCGCTGCCAGCGCTGCCCCCGCCTCTGCAACAAGTGCACCACCGTCTCGCGCTGCGCCGCCGACGGCTGCGCCGAGGGCGCCACTTACAGGGTGCGCAGCGGCAAGTGCGTCGCCGACATCCCCGCCCCGGCGCCGGCCCCCGAGCCTGAGACCGAGAGCTCCAACTGAGCGCGCACGCGAGCCAGGGCCCGCCATCTGAAGGCCGGCGCTTGCCCGCCGCCCAGCCGCTGCGCGTGCACGGCAGTGCAGCCTTCAAGTGCTGGGCACCATTGTCAGAGCCTGCAGCGCTAGTGGGTTCTATCCCTGCCGTGTTTTTGTCCTGTGATCACACCCGAGTTGCCAAATTTGTCAACGGTTGCTGTTTCCTGCGCCGTCAATTTTGCACGTGTGCGAACCTGCTGGTCCTGACCCATCATGTAAGCTAAAGTTGAGTCAACTCGAGTCCAGGGCTGCCCGCCTACAGCCAGCTGGAGCACACTTACCCGCACCATTGATATCATGAGCTGATGGGGGGCTGGGCTTTCTAACGCGCAGGTGCTGGTTGCAATGTATTCGTGGGGCCTGGAACTCAGTACAGCATAGCACTGGCTTTGCCCTCATGTGGCTCCCAGTTGCATGAATCCTTCCCACCACTCTCATCTCCTCGCCTGCACATGCCTGACCCCTGCGTGATGCGGCAACCGGTTTCAGTGGCGTGCAGTACAAAGTAATGAAAGAATATAAAGTTGCAAGAGGTCAGGGTGGTCAAGGTTGCTGGCGGCTGTCGCTGCGTCGCGTTGCCTCGTGCTGTGCCGGCTACGCCCCCAGTCCCTGCGTCGCCGCCGCTGCTTGGGCAGCGCTGCCCTCCTCGCCCGCGCTGGGCCCAAACTCTGCGCCCGGCACGTGCTGCAGCCCCAGCTGCGCCATGGCTTGCAGGAAGTCTGGCGGGACGGGGGAGCGCACGGTGAGGGGCTGCCCGGTGCGTGGGTGCGTGATGGTGATGGCCGCAGCGTGCAGCGCGTGCCGCCCAATCCACGGCCCTGCACGCCAGCGGGGGGGGCCCGGGGTTTGGCCATGCATTGTGGAGGTGGGTTGCTGCATGTGCTGCCCTGTTCGGGCCATGGATTGCGAGCATGGACGAGGGGTGGAGACGTAGCTGCTGGGCAACGCATGCGGCGTCGGGACCTGCCAGGGGCAGCCCAGTGGCCGGCGGTTCTGCGCGGGTGCACGATGCGCCTGCCGCGTGCACCTGTCACGCCGTAGAGGTCGTCTCCCAGGATGGCGTGCCCAGCATGCGCCAGGTGGACGCGGATCTGCGCAGCCCGGGAGCGTCCAGGGCACAGCGCGGGTGGGCGGAAGAAGGATGGGAAGTTCGATAATTTGGCGCAGCAGGGGGCAGCGTCCTTCAGCGCACAGGCAGTGCCCATGGCCCTGCGCTCGAGGCCTGGCAGCCAGGCGCGGCGCCCTGCCCCAGAAACTGGCATGGCTGGTGGCCCTACACCCCTGCCGCAGGCCCTCCCGCCGGCCCACCTGGTGTGTGCGCCCCGTCAGCGGGCGGCAGCTGACCAGGCTCAGCCCACCCGCCTGCAGGGCGGCCGCCAGCGCGGCGTCGGAGCGGGGGGCGGGGCTGCCCTGGCTGGCCAGGTCGGCGCCTGCCACCGACTCCACCACACTGAACTCTGTGAGCGCGGGCTTGCCGTCTGGCAGCACGCGGCGCGCCACGCTGCGCAGCGGCAGGTATGGTGGGGCGCACGCTCAAGGCAGGGCAGGGCATGCGGTGCTTGCAGGCGTGTTCACACCACTCGCTCGCTTGTGGCAACGCAGGCCGACCTTTCCCAGCACCGCCCGACCCCTTGGAATCACAGCAGCCAACTCAATACAGTCGCAACAGCAGCAACAGCTGCAGCAGGCATATGCCAAGTCAGGCCGGCTCAATGTGAGCGCGTGGCTGGTGCGCGCATGGCGGGGCCAGCCGGCAGCTCACACATCCTCGGGGTCGCGCTCAATGGGGGCATCCACAGTGAAGTGGCCCTGCTGCGGTACGCCCACCGCCAGCGCAAGGTATTGCTTGCGCACCGTCTTGCGCCTGCAGGGGGGCAGCGCGGCGTGGCAGTGGGCTGGGCAGCGGGTGATGAAGGGTGACGGCACAGGGGGGGGAGGGTGGGGCGCGCATGCAGCGCAGCGCGATGGAGGCAGGAAGAGGGCAGCAGGCATTGGCCGGCAAGGCGCTCCCTGGGTGGTGCCAGCTGGGGCAGCTGGCAGGCAAGGCTGCCCGGCCCGGGCCTCCTTGTGTGGCATTGCAGCGCATACGCATGGCAACAGGGGCATCCAGGCAGGGCGCCCGCAGGCCGGCCCGTGCACAGCGTCGGGCCGGGCGCACGGGCGCAGCACCCACGCGCCAGCTGGACTGGGCACGCCAACCCGCGCGCCCGGCCCGCAGGCGGGCACCACGCCGCCGTGCACACCGTACGCACCTGAACTGGGCGTGCACCCCGTCCACAATATCCTTCTTCTTGGCAAACAGCACCACCCCCGTGGTGTTCATGTCCAGCCGGTGCAGCGTCAGCGGCTCAAACCCCAGGGTGCCTGCGCCGGCCGGGCAGGGAGGGAGCGCCCTTGAGCTTGGGGTGGGTTTTGTGGAGGGCTGGGGCTGGAGCAGCCCTTCCGGGTAGGCCCCTGCGCACCATACGACGCGCCGCGACTGCGCCTCCAAGGGGGTTGGCGACGGGGGCCAGCAACAAGGGTGGGGAGCAGGGGCGCCTCACCGATGATGCGGTTGACCATGCTGCCGCCGATGTAGCGATGCTTGGGCGCCGTGATCACAAAGGGCGGCTTGTTCACTGCGGTGCACAGAGGGGCCCCGGGCCGCGCCAGTGAGCCAGAGGCCACGGCGCACACAAAGCTGCCGCCGGGCTGCGGCGGGGGACTGCCGGGCTGTTGCCCGGCGTCGCCCGTCACTTGGCCGGCCCTGACGTGCGACCCCCCAGCGCGGCAGGCGCGGGATCACGCGGCAGCAGCCTGAACCGGCCACACGACAGCAGGGAGGAGCAGGTCATCTGCTTGGGGCAAAAAACAAGGCAGCGGCGGGTGTGCTGACCAGCAATGAGGTCATCATCTTCGTACAGCACCTCCACCGGGTGCTCGGTGTCGGCCGCCAGCGGCACCGCGCGCTTGGCCGCACCAAGCAGCGCCGCCGCGCGCTCCGGCGGCAGCCCCAGCGCGGCGGCAATCTCCGCGGGGCCCTGCCTGAGCGGCTCGCCGTCGGGGCCGCGCTGGCGAAAGGCGATGTCGAGCTGCGGGGGGTGCGAGGGGGGGGGGGCCGGGTCAGGGTTTTATGTTGGCGGGGCGGCAGGGGGGTGCGGGGAGGTGGGCAGGATTTCATGTTGGCGGGGCGGCCGGGGGGAAGGGGTGGGCGGGGCCGTATGCAGGATGGGACGCGTTCGGGGTTCGAGGTTTGCAGAAAATGCCAGGAGTGGATGCAGCCGACGGTGGCCAGGGGTAGGCAACGGGGAGCGCAAGCTGAAGCGCGCCTGGGTGGCTTTGCGCTGCCAGGATGCAGGCCCGGCGGCATGCTCAGCATGGCAGTGTCAGCGGCAGGCGGGTGCAGCCGGCAGGGCAGCTACCAGGCACGGTAGCGCAGACCTACGGGGCCTGACCATGCCTCTGTTTGCAGCGTGGGCGGGCACCGCCCAGCGCTGCTTGCCACGCCAGCAAGGCGAGGTCAGCATGCGCAGCAGTAGGCTGAGGCAGGCACCCACCGCCTTGGTGCGCTGCTCCTCCTCCCGCTGCTCCACGACCTGCAGCCACTCCCGGATCGCGGCATCCGCTGGGTGCAGCTGCCACGTAGGCCGGCCTTGCTGCTGCTGCCGCGAGCGGTCGGCGCCGTCGCTGTCGCCGTCGCTCCCGCTGCCTGCCACCGCCTGCTGCCGCTGCTGCTCTGCCTGCCCGTCTGCCGCTGGGCCTGCTGCCTGCTGCTGCTCTGCCTGCTGCGATTCGGCACCCTCCAGCAGGCGCCGCCACTCCTCGGGCCGGGCCACGTCGGGGCAGCAGCGAAGGATGTGCACCTCAAAGGCTGGCACCTTGTAGCAGCACTGCCCGCAGGCGGGGCAGCGGTACGAGGGGCGGTCCTTCCACCACAGCGGGGGCCGGCCGTTGCGCAGCTCAGCAGCCACCTGCCGCGCCCGTGCCCGCTGCTTCTTGCCTGCTGGCTGCTGCTGCTGCTGCTGCTGCTGTGGCCCAGCCGCAGCCTGAGCTTGTTGCTCCTGCTGTTGGTGCTGCTGCTGCGCATGCCCGCTGTCCAGCGCTGTGGCTGGAACTGCTGCAGTTGCCATTTCGGCAGCGCTGCTGCCGCCGCCGCTGCCGCCGCCAGTCGCGGCACCGCGGACCACCGCTGACGGCTGCCGCTTAGCAGCGAACCCCTTGAACTGATGAAGGCTGGAGAGGCGCAGGCAGGTGGAAGAGCGGCTCAGGAGGGTGCAACAAGCACGCTGCATAGGCGCTTGTGGGTCTGGGCGAGCGTGTTGGTATCTACGGGCCGCTTATGTAATTAAGAACTGTAATGATATGCTTGCAAGCTATTTCAGCTCGATTCAGACCCAAATTCCGCAAAAAGAAAGCAGGTCTCGGTGCTGAGTCTGCATTTCTTCTTCCTTTCGTCACGTTCATCGTTGCAGCAGCAGTGATAGTCGCTGGGATTGTTCCCCCCGCCGTTCGGATCCTCCAGTCGCAGAAAGTCGCGCGCGCTCTTCGCTGTGGGTCCTAGCGGGCGGTCCCGCCCGCTCACTGCAATGTCGGAGGGTGGTGATCAAGTTGCCCAGCCGCCCACCGACCTGGGCAAGAGTCTGCGCTGCTGTGTACCATGCCGCCTGATCAAGTCGTTCGACCAATTTTATGAGCAGGCAAGAGACGACAGCGTCGTTGGGCGGACGTGAACGCACGACGGATCAGATTCGGGAGTCGGGCACTGCTTGGTGGCTCCGTTGCCGCCGCCGCCGCTGCCGCTGCTGCCACTGGTGCCGGTGCCTTACGTTTCCTTGCCCTGCAGGGCTGCGAGAATTGCCCTTACCTTGACATGGAGGGCGACCGGGAACGTGTGTTTGACTGCACCACCTCTGAGTTCAAGGTGGGGCTGCTCGGTGTAGGGCACCCAGGCTGCTGCTCTGCGCTGGTTGCTTGAGCTGAGGGCATGCATTGAGGCGCTCCCGGGCCACCCAGCTCGTGCACAACACTGCTGCGCTTTGCGGTGCAGGGCATGGTCAGCGTGGTCGACCCCAAGACCAGCTGGTGTGCCAAGTGGCTGCGTCTGAAGTGAGTGCGCAGCAGTGTGCTGCTGCTGCCAATAACTCGGGGCTGCTCAGCGGCATGCCCTGTGCGTTCGCCAGCCTGGGTTTTGGGCAGTGAAGGCCAGGCTGGCCGCGTGGCACCGTCCAGGCAGCGCAGCAGGCGGCGGTGCTGCCTAGGCAGCAGCCCCTGGCACGGCCCAGCGTTCCCCGCCGCCCACCCCTCAACCCCCCGCCCTGCACCCCCGCAGGAAGTTTGTGCCGGGCTGCTACGCCCTGAGCGTGCAGGCGGAGCTGCCGCAGCACATTGAGGACATCCTGGACAACCGCGGCATCAAGTGGCGGTTGCAGGACTAGGCAGCGCCTCGCCGCAGGCAACACCGTGCGCATGCCAGCGTCAGCAGGTCTGGCAGGCAGGCAGGCAGGCAGGCAGGCAACCTTGACAGCGCACATGGCGCACCTCCCTCCGCCATGATGTGGATTACTAGCGACTCTCTTCTTGCTGACACCACTTCTTTAGGCAGGCTGCCCCCAGCTCAGCTCTCATCTCTTGCTCCTCCAATGCTGCATGTTGCTTTCTGTGCTCCACCCCTGCATGCTTGACGCTGCTCCTGCTCATCCCTTGAGAGCTCAGCCTTAGTGTTGCCTCGCACCTTGAGGCAACTGAAAATTTTTCGTGCTCTACTTTACAGAGAGGGGCTGCCCGGCTGGGGCCGACAGCTGGCGCTGGTAGGGCTCCAGTGGGCGCTTGGCTTGGAGAGGGTGCAGATGCAAGCACGGGTTGCATGCAGGTGGGGTACACGCAAGGCCACTCGGGCCCAGGGATGCAGGCAGATCCCGGCCGTGGGTGGGTGCTTGCACGGAAAATCGGATTGGGGTGTCGATCAAATACGGTGCCGGCGGGAGAGGAAGTGTTGTGCTCGGGTGTTGATGTGGGGTAGTGCTGATATTGATTTACGAAATGGGGCGGTGCTGAGGAATCAGGTGCTGTGAATTATGGCTCTGTGAGGTTTGATAGAAGGCTGCGGCGGTGCAGCGATTGAATCAGACAAAAGGCGCAGCATGCACTGCATGGACAACGCACGGACTGGTGTGCTGCATGCTCTTTGCAAAGGTATGGCGATCAGGAAGCAAACACAACCTTCCAAGGGCCCTGGGCGGAACATACCGAGGCTGGGGGCAGCAGCTCACGGTCTCGCCATACACGCTGCGGTATGATGTGAAACAGCTTGAAACATGAACATTTTCCCTGGAATGCTGACGTGCTTGAATTGATGTGTCAAGTTTGGTGTTGGCCAAGCGTGTGCTCCTGGGGCAGGGGCTCAGCCAGAGGCGCACGATTTGGTGGCCTCCAGCGAGGCGCGGAACTGAGGCGGTGCCTGGAATGCGCGGCAAGAGGCTGGCAAACACTTGAGCCTTGGGGTGGAGGGATGAGCGCGTGGCAGCACGCGCTGCAGAGGGCCTGCGCCCCAGCTGTGGCGGACCTGTGGCGGACCTCCTCAGACCTGGGCGGCGGCCTCATCGGCCTCGCCGCGCTGCGCCGTGGCGCAGCCGCCCTCAGCCGCGCCGCACGCGTCCTCTGCCGGCGCGGGCTTGGCGGGGGCGGGCAGCAGCCCGCTCTCCAGCATCTCGGCAAAGCGCTCGGGGGTGAGCTGGCCATAGGCGCGCAGCACGCCCAGCGCCAGCGGTCGGCTCAGGCTGCAGCAGGAAGCGCAGGGGCAGAGCTGGTCAGGCGCACGTCTTTGAATTTGCTCAGCAAGGTCAGAAAGCGCTGCTCATGCAGACGCGATGGCAGCCCACAGCTGGCAGAAGCCTCACTGGGTCCACCCACCACTGGGGGTTGCAGCAGCGTTCCCACTCGGCAACCCCCACTCCACACACCACACCACGCCACACCACCCCTCGTTCCTACCGGAACAGCTGCGTGAGTGCGGCGCCGGCCACCGCCTGCCGCTCCACCGGGCCCAGGCTGGGCCAGTGCCCGGCCGCCGAGTGCATGAGCTCAAACACGAGGCCAGCCAGGCCCCAGGTCAGCCGAGCCGCGGCCCGCAGCAGGCTGCGCTGCTCTGCGGCCGCAGCGTCGGCGGCGCGCGCATCAGGACTGCTGCCGCCGGAGCTGGCGGCAGCTGCGGGCGTGGATGCGCTCGAGCCTGGGAGCAGCCCAGCGTGGACTGCCACAACCATGAGCGCCTGCACCTGCACGCCGCCACGCCGCACGCACGTCAGCGGCGCTGACGCGCCATCGGCCTCGCCAGGGGTCACCCGCGGGCAGCTGGCAGCTATCTCTGCCAGGGACAGGCCGTTGATGTGGGTGATCCCGTGGCTGCCAGCGCTGCCAGAATTCCCTGCCTCAGTTTGCACCAGGGCCAGAGGGCCCGGGAGCCTGCAGAGTGCAGGGGAGAGGAATTCCAATGAGCGTACGTGGCAACCAATGTGATGATACGCTGTGATCAGGGCAGGAGCAGCGGGAATGGGCAAATCAGAGAGTCGCAGCGTGCACAAGATGCGCCCTGCGTCGGCCTGGGCCGCTCAGCGAGCGACGGCGGCGCCAGCGCCAACTGGGGCCAGACTTACCGGAAGCACCCGTCGATCAGCGTAACATAAGCGGGGATATGTCCTGAGCAGTCTGCAGAGGGCGCGGGCTGGCGCATATGGCGGAAAGCGCTTGTTCTGGAAGGTCGAGTCTGTCGGGCGCGTTGTAGGTTGACGCACTGGAGGCCGAGAGCGGTTTACGTGCAAGATAAGAATGGCTATGGGGTGGAGCGCTGGGATGTTGTGGCGGGAGCTTCAGGCGCGCCGCCGCTGGGCGTGCTGCAGCGGCAGCACCACCAGATCCGAGGGTTTGTCGGATTGAATGCCAAGCTTCAAGCACAATGCCGCTGAGAGTTACATCAGGTGTTTCTGAAAGTACAGCAGTGCTACACATGCAGAGAACTTCAAAGCTGGACTCGCAAAAAGGCCTCCCGAAGCATGGCCACCACCGCTGCTGCAGCCTCGGGCGCGAGCGGCTGCGGGGGGACAGCGCCATAGCATGGGCCCGGCCAGGCTGGATCCGTCTGCAATTTATGATCAAGGCGATCTGGGCGTGAGAGTCAGATTGAAGGTGGGAAGCCAACGCCATGAAACCAGGGCTTGGTCTTCCAGTCGGGGGCCCCTCAGCCGCGCACGAGGATAATGGAATGTTGGCGGCTTTTAGCCGAGCCCCTGTTACGGCTTTTCTGATGCAATTTCATTTCCAGCCTCGGCCTGCAAGCACCCAGCATGAACAGCCCCCAAGGCACCCCTCCCAGCCGTACCTCCAGTCTTCCAGTGATGTGCACATGCAGCTGCGAGACGATGTTGCCAATGGCTGCAATGTTGAGCTTGAAAGGGCGATACAGGTCCTGCAGAGGCAGTGAGATGGAGACGTGCTGCAAGGAGGTGGAAACAGCATGTGCCATGGCAGCACCCACTCCCCACTGAAAGAGGTGCCCTTTCCTCCTTCCGCCAGCCCACATCCATTGCCAGAGGCTTGGCTCCTGCCGCCTGATAACATGCATCACTAGGCATGCAGGCATCGCAATCCTCTCGGCCCCACCTGCAGCACCCGCGCCGCCGCCTCCACCTCCCGCCACAGCTGCGCCCGCTGCGCCGCATCCAGGTCAAGCACCTCGCGCGCCCGGTTGACCCGCGGCACCAGTACCAGCCAGCAGGGGTAGGAGGCATCGTCGCAGACCAGCACCCGGCACAGCGGCAGGTCGCACACCTGGCGGAGGGGTAAGCGGGGGCGCAGGCTGGTTGGGGAGCAGGCACTGGGCGGCACCGGCAGCGGCAGCACACTGGCTGACGAGGAATGAAGCGATCGATGCTGGCGCCTCACGTGATGCTTTCCCTGCAGCAGGCGCTCATCCATATCAAAGAGGGCGGCGCCCTGCGCCGACTGCCGGCGCCCAAAAAGCAGGCGCCCCAAGGCCAGCCCTGCAGCCAGGCAGGCCGAAGCCAGCAGGGGGACAGGAGTAGTCATGGCGATCGTTCATTGGCGATCGCCGCCAGTCGGCTGCAGCAGGCTGCCAGGGCGGGTGCGCTGCGCATGCCGCGGCGGCGCACCAAAGCTGCCAGTGAAAGCCAACCCCTTAACCTTACTTGACACCTATGAAAGGCCAGGTCAACACAGATTGAGGTAAGCACAAGCAGGGCCACTTCTCCCCCCCATTACCATTGTCATCATGTGAGCCGCACGCACACCACGCCAGCATCCGGTTCCAGCCTTCTGCTTCTGCCGCTGCTTTCACTGCTCTACTGGAGCACCAACGTACGGGACGCTTATTACATGCGAAAGAATCAAACACATGTATGAGGTTGCAGGTCGAGCAGGCAGGGCAACGGAGCATGCAGTGGTGAGCGGTGGGTTGCAACAAACAACATGAGCCCGGTTCCCCGTGAGGGATGGCGCACCCTGCCGATAGGTGCCCGCGTTGTGCCGCCCTGTGCATCGTTTCCATGATGGAGCCCCCAAGACAGCAGCCCAGGCCTGCGGTGCTCAGCAGTGGCACTCTGCGCAGGACAGCAGGCACTCCACCTGGCGGTCGGTGGCGCGCACCAGGCCTGCCGGAGGGGTGGGTGGGTGGGTGGGTGGGGGGGCTGGTTGAGGTGCACGCAGGCAGGCAGACAGGCAGGCGGGCAGGCGGGCCGACAGCAAGAATGTGGCCAGAAGCATGCAATCACACAGCGCTCACATATGTCTCCCGGCCTGGGGCTGGTCACGAGCAGCGCAGAGTAAACCACAGCCTGCAGGCAGGGCAAGGAAGAACTAGCGGGCAGCCTGGGTGCACCAGTGGCAAAGTGACACCAAGTTTGGCAGCGATGCAGTAAGCAGCAGGTTGGCGACGGTGCCGAGGCAGCAGGCAGCAGGCACCTTAGCCCTCCCCTGCCTTACCTCTGGCTGGCCCCCGTACACCCTCTCAAACGCCTTGGCAGCCGAGGGGGTAGCAGCGGCGAAGCACTGTGCGCTGATGGGGGTGCGGTCAGTCACAGCGGCGGTTGACACTGCAGCAGGGACGACGGGCGAGAGCGGGCTTGAAAAAAACCCAACACCCATGTGCTAGCGCCTGATGCGCCACGGCTTGCTTTGACTCTTGCCCCCCCCCCCGCCCCCCCTGGCAGGTGCAGCCGCGCGAGCGGCTCTGCGCCCTCACCCTTGCAGCTGGTGGCCTGCCGCGCGGCGCACTCAATGGTCGTTGGGGTGCTGCCTGCCGTCAACCCCTTAAGTGCCGTGGCCAGGCTGGGCTGCACGTCGGCCACGTGGATGTGCAGCTGCAGAGGGCAGAGTGCAGGGCAGGAGGTCAAGGGTTGAAAGCTCGCACCACTGCAGGTGGGTGTTTGGGAGCGGCGGCATGAAACCAGGACATGGTTGCAACAGGGTGCAACGGGCGCAGTTGCTTTGTGGCCCCAGCCGGGGGCGGGAGGTGGGCAGGGGATGGGTGGGGCCACCATCGAATGCTACACAGGAGCAGGCGGCGGCAGCTGGCAGCACGACGGTCATGCGCGTGCCGGCACCTCTGGGAACCACACGCCTGCCCCGGCAACACTCTTCATGCACCTGGTGCTGCGTGCGGCGGTGGTTGCCGTTGACGCCCAGGCCCTTGGTCGCCTTCTCCGTCCCGCTGAGCAGGGCCCAGGCGTAGTCCAGGGCAGCATCACCGGGGCCGCAGGCAGCCGAGGCGTACATCTCGACGCCGCTGCAGGGCTTGGTGGGCAGCACCTGCAGGGGGCCGCGTGTGTGTGTGTGGGTGGGTGGGTGGGTGGTGGTGGTGGTGGTGGGGTGGGGGGGGGGGGGGGGTCACTGCCTGTGCATGCATGCCTGGTCGGCGTGTTTACGCCAACCTACGCTTACAGTCTGCCCAACTGCAGCACGGTGTATGAACGGGGAGGCGCAGGCAAAGGGGCGCGCTGTGCGGCCTGCAGGGCGCACTGCCCCTGCCTGGGCACCTGCGAGGGTCCTGGCGCTGCTGCATGGCAAGCCGGCTGACAGCCTTATTGCAAGGTGCGGTGCAGTGCACACGTGGGCCCGCTGTGGCGCACCAGGAAGTGGTCCTGTGCGGGGGTGCCAGTTGCCACAAACGAGCCGGGGGCTTGCTCAGAGTAGCGTTCGTAGAGGTAGCAGGCGGGGCAGTAGTTGCCCGTTGCGTCGTAGTTCTGCATTGGACAGAAGGGGATGGCGAGGGCGCAGGGGAAGGTTGGGAAGGGCAAGGGGCACGTAAGCTGGGCTGGCGTGTTGGGCGGCAGCGTGGCACAGGCTGGGCAGCAGGGACAGCAGAGGGCAGGCTGTGCGAGGCAGCCTGCAGTGACTCGTGCAATGGCCTGATGAGGACAGGTGCAGCGCACGGCCGGGAGCAGGTGGCAGGTGGCACAAGCGGGCAATTCTGTCAGGCGGCGGCTGTCCCTCACTGGTCCGCCCTTGTAGCAGGTCATCATAGGATCCTTGATCTTCTCGTTTGCTGCAGCCGGTAGGAGCATGGAGAGAGTCATGCAGGGGCACGAGGGGGCGCCTGATCGCAAACCAGTTCAGCGCTGCTAGACACTGTACCTGCGGCGGCCTGATTGGCAGTGTCCTCCCTCAGCGCTTGCAGCACCTGCCCACAACCTCGGCAGGTCTGCACTCACCATAGGCAGGCCCGGTAGGCGTCGGGCATGTCACCTCAGTGTTCAGCAGCGCCCTGATGGCGCCGGCGCCTGGCCGCGCTGCCAGCCCGCCAGTGACCGCGCTGGCGACCAGCAGCAGCGGCAACATGCAGGCTGCGCGAATCATGACGCTCGCTGGTTCCGAACAACAGAGCAGGGAAGAGGGGATGGGAGGCACAGGTCCTTAGCGCGCTCAGGGTCGTTTAGGCGCGTAAGGGCTCTGAGGGCTAAGGGCTTCCTGCACGGCAAGTGGGCATGTACAAAGGTGTAAACGCGGCGTACAGACGCCGCTTTATTGGCACTTTACCCCAGCTGGCACTGCCGCCACCTGGTACCGCCAGCTGGGGCCGCTCTGCATCGTGGCTTCTGACACCTTCACGCAGCCTCTTCAAGCTCTGCCCATGGCTTAATTCACACTTGTGCAATGAAACCAGGAAAACAGCAGAGGACAGTGGAGGCAGAACAGGAGGGGAGTGAGAGAACGGGATGGCAGGCATAGCACGTGCAGGCTGCGCGCTACGCTGAGCGCTCCAGCCTGCTTGACCGCCCGTGCCAGGCCGGGCAGCGTGCTCAGGGCCCCGCCGACTCCCGACGCCGTTGGTCGCCTGCTCAGAGCTTGACAGACTTGGACACGCGAGCCTTGATGCCGGTGGCCTCTCCACCGTACGAGCCGCCCGCCTGGCGCACCTCCTGCACCTGGCCCTTGCGCCGCACCGTGGCCTGCGCAAACTTGACCCTGCAGGGAGGAGGGAAAATGGGGAAGAGAATCGCAGTGTAAAGCAGGCTGGTTGGGCAGCTGGGGGCGCACGCTTCTGTCCGCCAGGCTGCACAAGGCCCTGCCAAGGGGCGTGAGACGAGGGGGCACGCGCTGGCTGGGCGGCAGCACACAGCATGGTGCACAGCATGCAATGCCCGGACAGTTGGGCAAGCGCATGAAAGGCGGGGCGTGCCTGTGCTTCTTGCGGGGGTTCTTGAGGTCCTTCCGGCGGTGGGGGGTGAGGCCGCGGTTCTTCTCGATGTCTGCAGCAGGGGGGTGGGTGGGATGGGGGGGTGGGGTGGTTGGTTGGCATAGGGGCGCTTGCCGGGCCGCGCCTGCGTCGCAGTCTTGGTTGCCAGCCCTGGCCCGTGCCGCGTCCTGCGATTCCGCCCTAGCCGGCACAGGCGGCTGGGTGCTCACCCCGCGTGATTCCGCGCGCCCCCGCCGTGGTGGGGTCCTCCAGCGGGGGCAGCACCTCGGGGCGCTGGTACGCCTCCTTGCGCCGCTGCTTCTTGCTGGCTGCAGGCGCAAAAGGAGGGGGTGGGGGGCGACACTGGTCAGGCGTTGAGGCGGCACGGCAGGGCCGAGGGGCGATGCAGCTGCTGCAGGCCCCAGGCTCGGCAGCCGCGCTCGCAGGGGCGCGGCGCGCCTGCCCGCCCGGCCCCAGGCCAGCGCGGCCTGCCCACCGGCGCCGCCCGACCAGCCGCCGCCGTGGCGGCCATCGACGACCCCACATGGCCCCAGGCTACGCCCCTCCCGATGCTCAGGCTGTGCTGTCAAGAGGCCAGGGGAGTGCCACGAACGGCAGCACCCACCCGCAGCTGCCTTGGCCTCCTGGTAGAACTCGTCCTCCTCGCCGCCGCGCCGCCGCTTGCCGCCGAATTCCTCCGGCCCCTCGTCCTCCTCCAGAGCCATCTGCAGCGGAGCGACAGCTCTGGGGCTCGACACAGCAGGCGGGCTGCCACCCCCGTAGCCCGCATCGGCGCGCGCCGCCGTATGCCCCGCCCGCGCCCCCCAAACACGTACACACCTGCTGCCGCGCGCGCACAGAGTCGTACTTGGCGCGGCGCTCGTGCAGGGGCTCCTTGGTGGGCAGGTCGGCATCGCCAGAGCGAGGCGCCTTGCGTGCAGCCGCCATGGCCTGCGGCAGGAGGCCAGGTGTCGGCAAGCGGGCGCACAGGTAAACTCACGTCGGCGCTGCGGCTGCGGCTGCGCAGCCGGCGCCTGCTGCGCTGGCGCGGCGCCTTCTTGACCGCGCGCCGCGCGCCCCCAAGGGCCGTGCAAACGGCGCGGCTGGGCGCAGTGCATGCCCCCCCCCCCCCCCGCACCTGCGCCGCCAGGTCGGCGCCAAACTTCTGTGACGCCTTGTGGCGCTGGAAGATGGCGTCGATGCCGGCGCCGCCGTCGGCGCCCACGATGTCGGCCACCTCGTCTGCAAAGTCGTCCAGCAGCGCCTTGCCGCTGCGCAAGGTGGGGGCGGGGGATGGTGTGTGTGTGTGTGTGTGGTGGTGGTGTGTGTGCGTGTGGGGGGTGCGGGCAGGCCAGCGGGTTGAGGGCCAGTTGCTGAGCCAGGGGCCCAGCAGACCAGGGGGCTGGCTGGCAGCACCGGCCAGGGGGGTAACAGCCAGCCAGGCGGGAAGGCAGGCAGGCTCGCAGGCAGGCAGCACCTGCGAGCGAGCCGGCGGGAAGGGGGGCCGAGCAGGAGGGTGGGCAGCGGGCGGCGGGCGCGCACCTGAGGCCCTCGCGGCGATGCGCCTTGAGCCGCTTGCGCTCTTCCTTGGACAGGGGCACGCGGATCTGGGGGTGGGGTGGGGGGGTGGGGGGCGCGAGGAAGGTTTGACAAGAGGCTGAGGGACACAGCGCAGGGCAGGTCTGCAGGTCTGGGGGGCGGCGGGGCGGCGTGCGGAACGCAGGTCCACCGCGCTCCTCTCGCATCTGCATTTGCCCCTGACGCCCGCCCGCCGCCCCGCCCCCTGCAACCCCCAACCACCCCCTCCAGCCCCCCCCCCTCCTCACCATCAGCTCCTCCTCCACGTCCTCCCGCGCCGCCAGGCGCTGCCGCTCGCGCAGCGCCGCCGCCGTGTCCATGCCCGCCGCCGCGTAGCGCTGCTCCTCGGGCGCGCCCGCCAGCTCCGCCGCCAGCTCCTGCGGCAGCAGACAAGGACGCATCGGCCTGTGAGGTGAGGGCCTGCCCTTCATTGGCAGCAAGGGAACGCAGGGGCAGCTGCCGCCAACTCGATGGGAGTCGACCCGCAGCAGCCTGCTGCCATGGCCCATGCCTTGGGGGCCGCCATGCAACTCCCTGTGAGGCGGCAGGCACGCGCGCCACCCGCCGGCCAGCCCACCTGCACCAGCCCGCTGCG
>KQ481970.1:75390-90838 GCA_001430745.1 Auxenochlorella pyrenoidosa
ACCACCCACCCACACACACACACACATACACACACACACACACACACGTGTACCCCCTCAGGCCCGCACCTGAGGCGCATGGCATCGCCCTCGGTGCGCTCGGCCAAAAAGGAGAGCTCCCGGCAGGCGCCTCCCACGGCAAAGTCCACCAGCGTCAGGCGCAGCACACCCCAGTCTGCAGCGAATGGCGGTTGGAGGGCGCGACAGCGGGGGCGGGCCAGGCTCAGGGCTGGGCGGTGCATTGCAGCACCCATGCAGCGCCACAGCCAACTGCACCTGCTGGCCGGCGCCGCCCCTGCCCAGCCAGAAGCGGCCGCGCAGCATGCAGCAGTGGGGGCGATCGCAGTGTGGCAGCGGCGGCGGCGCTGCGAGCCAAGCAGCCCGGTGCCCAGCCGGCCCGGCCTTCCCTGCTTACCTGCATCCCGCGTGCACTCCCGCCCCGCCACCACAACCTCCCCCATGAGGCCGAACGATCGTCTTCTGCCGCCACCTGAGAGCGCAGAGGGCGCGCACACGAGGTGGCCTGCAGGCAGGCAGGCAGGCAAGGTTGTCAGGAGCAGCAGGCCCTGCTTTGCAACAGCACCTTATGCCAGCACAGCAGGTCCAGCATCATCATTCCTGAGGTCCAATAGTTTGCCACTGTGCGGCAAAAGTTTGCATGCAGATGCGCCTCCTGCCGCACGGCCGATGCACTGCGCACTATTATGGGCAGCCTGCTCCTACGACCACTCGCCTGTGATGCTGCCGTTGGGGAGCAGCGCCAGGTACGCTGTGCCCTCCAGCTCTGCGGCATGCTCGCCTTGCTCCGCTGCCGCAGCATCCGGCTCCCCCACGCTACCGCCGCGCACGGGTGGCGGAAAGGCGCCGCCGGCCGGGTGCGCCGCCGCCGACTCGCCCTCGCCCGCCTCCTTGCGTTTCTTTGTGAGCCAGCCGTCGCCTGCAGCGGGTGCTGCTGCGGCAGCCGCTGCCGCACTGGGCAGCCGTAGTGGTTCTGCTGCGTGTCCTTCCGCCTCTGCTGCTCCGATTGTCATGGCATCCGGTTGCGAAACCGTGCCTGCAACCGGTGCCGACGGCCCGCTGCCGCCGTCGACGTCGCTGCGGACAACGAGCGGCATTTCCACGATGCTGTAGCCCGCTGGCCCCTCATCCGCCTGCCTCTGCTCCTCCCGGTCCTGCCAAGGGCTGACAGAGAAGTAGCTAGGTACGCCGATCGCGGCTCTGGCTCGGGGCTTTGGCATAGGCGCCGGATTTCGCGCCGCGCAGTGATGGCTAGGGGGATGGATGCGATGAGAGCGCGCAGAGGTGCGCAAAGGGATCGATCGGCAAAGGCACAGGCAGCAGCGGTAGGCGCGCGCTGGGCGCGGCAGGCGGGAACACAGGGGTCAGCCGGGGCCTGCATCTGCTGGGCATTCCCTGGTGTCGGTCCTCATGTGACATGCTCGTGTGAAGCATGGTGTTAAGTGCACTGCCTGCCTTGAAACCCCGCACAGCAAGCCTGCCAGCATCCTCGATGTCAGTTGGCTTGCCTTCACAGTGGCCGCATGGGTGCTGAGCTGAGCAGCAGATGAGCAGGGTCATCCACCCCCCCGCCGTTGTAAATGGTAGCGACATGCAACAAACGCAAGCGTTGTAATTCCAGCAGGCATCTATCAATCATCAGTGCAGCCCCTCAGCCGATATAGCAAAACTGTGCACCACCCAGCATGAATCGCAGACTTGGCAGGCGCCGCCGCAGCTGCTCCACCAGGCCCCTGTTGCTTTGGGTGCCACCCAGCGACAGGCAGCGAAGCCGCGGCAGGCCGGCCAGCACATCCACAGGAGCCTGGGTCAGCTGCAGCTGCTCATTGTCTGCCAGCAGCAGTCTCTCGAGGCGGCTGGCTGCGGCAAGGTTTGGCGGCAGGGCAGTCAGGGCGTTGCCTCCCAGGTTGAGCTCTGTCAGGCCTGCATGCGCGGGACAGGCGGGCCTTATGTCGCCTGTTAGTGTGTAAAGCAGCGCCAGGCATGCACACCAGGATGCGAGTTGCCAGCGGCTGGTGGAGCATGCAAGGGTCTGCAATACCCCTCCTGGACGCCCCTCACCTGCCAGCGGCAGCCCCTCAGGCAGGCGGGGCACCCCGCTGAACACCACGGCCAAGTCCTCCAGCTGCTGCAGCGTGGTCACTGCTGGAGGCAGTCCGGAGCGCAGGCAGCACATCGGCCCGTTGGGGCCCCCCCTGGAGCCGCCACCCACAAAGTGCAGGCGGCGCAGGCGGGGCGTCAGCGACAGCAGCGCGCCCAGAGCGTCGCGCAGTGCCCCGTCTGTCCCGACCGTGTGCTCGAAACAGTCGTACAGCATCAGGTGGGTGAGCGGCGCCAGCAGGGCGCGGCAGGCGCCGCCAAAGCTGCCGGCTGTGAGGCTGCAGTCAGACAGGTGGAGGTCTGCCAGGCTGGCGCCATGCGGGGGCAGCAGCGCTTGCAGCAGGGCGGGCAGCACCCCCTGTCGACCAAGGTTGGCGCTCCGCAGCGTGATGCGCGCGCGGGCTGGCTGCCCAGCCTGCGAGGGCGGCCTCAGCTGAAGCTGTGCGTGGTTCCGCTCGACGTCATCCTCCAGCTCATCAACAAAGTGGCACACCAGGCCGCCAGGCAGCTGCAGGGGCAAGGGCTCAGGGGCAGCGGGGGTGAGCAAGCCAGGCAATGCTGGGTTGCAGCATGAAGCATTCAATCTCTTTCTGAGGCTGCGCATGTGCAGGGAGCCTGCAGCAACGGCGCCTCTACCTGCACCCACTCACCCGCATGGAGCGCGCATGCAAGGTGATCCGCTGAATGCGAGGGAAGGTGGATGCTGGCAGCAATGCCAGCCCTGCTCCAGAGCTGTCTTCTTCACACAGCTTCAGGCAGGTGAGCTGCCCAGAGAGTGCAGCAAGGGGCTGGGTGTCGTGCAGCGGGCGATCCGAGTGCAGCTGTAGTGTGTTCAGCGTGGCAAGGCCGCCGATGGCAGCCAGCACACCAGAGGGGATGCTGCGTGCAGACAGCTTTAGCTGGAGCAGGGGGAGGCGCGCGAGCAGGGCTGGCATGCCCGCTGGCAGGCTGCAGCCTTCAGCGTCGATGGTGAGGGCCTCCAGCTGGCTGTGGCGGCGCAGCTCTGACGCCAACGCCTCTGTGAGGCGCAGCCCGTCAAGGGTGAGTGTGCGCAGCGACGCGGGGCTCAGGCTGCGCAGCACGCCCGCCAGGCGGGCATCCACCGCGGCTTCATGTGCCTGCTGCCCAAAAATGCCGAACCCTTCAAGCTTGAGGCGCTGCACCAGGTGCCCCGTGCGCTGCAGCTGCCCTGCCAGTGTATCAAGCCGCCGCAGCAGCGCCTGGCCGTCTCCCCGAAGCTCCAGAACCACATGCAGGTCGGCCCACACGCTGTGCTCGCTGAAGAAGACGCGGCACCAGCGCTTGCACACCAGCGCCGGGCTGCTGGGATAGGAGGAGGCACCCAACGCGCAGGCCGCCTGGGTGGCCGTTCAAAGGGTCGCCTGCCTCCCTGCCCCCCCTTCCTTCCATCAGATCAGGGAATCTTCTGCAAGGCCACCCACCTTGCGTGCCGCATCGGCATCCTTTCAGTCGTCGCCGCCAGGATGGCTCCCAGCAGGGCGTCAGGCAGCTGGTCGAAGGGGTTGCTGCCGCGCTGCAGCTGAGACTTGGCAGCCACCAAAGGCTGCTGCTGCGGCGGCGGCGACTGGGTCAGCATGGCTTTGCTCGCAGTGGACATGCTGCGACAGCAGCAGCAGCAGCAGTCCCAGCCGGCCTAAGCCCACTGCCGTTGTGAGGGGCAGGCAGGGAGCAGCAGAGGGGTCTACGGCTAGTGAGGTTGGGCTGCCTGGGCTTTGGACGGGCTTGATGCTGCCTCAAACGTTGCTGCTGCCACAGTCAGCTAGATTGTGGAGGCCCTGCTTGCTGGCTGATGGGGAGGAACGCAGATGGCCACAATGGGGAGGAGCTCAGCTTCCTGCTCTGGCTGTTGTGTTGCCCGGCTTCTGGCTCTGCACTGCTTGGCCATGGCAGTGACCAGGAGGCCAGTGCCTTTAAGAATTCAAACCTTGGTTTCTACCGTTTCTGGCGGCCAAAAACCCTTGCCTCCGTGACAAGGGCTGGTCCTGCTGCCATGAGCCCGCCAGCACCTGGCCCCAAGCTGCGACGTCCCTGCGGCGGCACAGCTGCTGCTGCTCCCGGGCGCCGCGCTGACCTCCGCATCGAGTCTCTGCCTGACGAGAGCCTGGCATTCATCTGTAGCCACCTGTGTACTGCGTATGCGCAGCAATCTATGCTCCCCTTCCCACCCATGCTTCCATTCTTGTTGCAACACGCGCCCTTGCCCTTCCCGCGTGACATAGCTAGCGCCGGTGCTCTTTGCATGGCTGACCCAGCTGCAAGCACTGGAGCTGTCAAGTGCCCCATCTCCCTAAACCTATGTGGCGTGCCCCCGGCCTCCCTCACAAAGCTGTGGCTGAGCTCCCTCGACTAAGAGCCGGCGGGCAGAGCAGGTGGGTTCAAGGGGATGGGGATGAGGCGTCGCGTCATAAGCCCCATGAAAGGCCTCCCAGTATGGCTGCACTGAGCAAGCTAACCCGAGTCTGCATATGTCCAATCCTGGCCTGACCATGTCCACCTGCGGCTGTTCAGCTCGCTGGTCGACTCGGTGCTCTCCTACGGCACCGAGGTGTGGGGCATGCAGCTGGCAGCCAAAGCAGCCACAGCAGGCGGCAGCACAGGCTGCGCTGCAGAAAAGCTGCACCTTGACTTCCTCCGCAACCTGTTGGGCGTGCGCCAGAGCACACCCAGCCTCGTGGTGCTGGCTGAGACTGGTGAGCGGCCGCTGTGGGCGCGCTGGCTGCTCCGGGCTGCGCGCCTGTGGAACCGGCTGCTGGCAGCAGGGAACGGCAACCTGGCGCAGCAGGCACTGCTTGCCAGCGCGGCCCTAACCGTAGCGCCTGGCAGCCGACAGCCGGCGCGCCAACCTTGGGCCCAGCAGCTGGCAGCAGGCCTAGCAGCAGCAGGGGTGCAGCTGGACCTCACCAACCCCCGCCCAATCAGCCTGGCAGCGCTCCGAGAGGGCTGCCAAACGCGGCAGCTCCAGCAGCTGCAGGAAGCGGCCTCTCGCCCTGGCGCCAGCAAGCTGCAGCACTACATGCTGGGCGTGCAGGGCAGCCAGCTGGAGGCAGCGAGCGTGTGGAAACCTGCAGCCTACCTGACCGGCGTGCGCGAGCGGTGCCGCCGGGAGGCACTGGCCCAGTGGGTCACAGGCTCCCACTGGGGGGGCCGAAGAGACTGGGCGGTACCAGCACCTGCCCCGGGAACAGCGGCTCTGCCCCTGCTGCTGTGGTGGCACAGAGACGGTTGCACACATGGTTTTCCACTGCCCACTGTACGCAGCCCTGCGTGCCCGCTTCTCAGTGCTGTTTGAGCCTGGCCACTCCACACTGCATGCTTTCTTCCAACAGTCGCCCCCTCACCTAGCCAGCTTTGCTGCCGCCTGCCGCTGCCTGTGGCAGGAGGCCGCCTCCGCTCTGGGCGACACATACCCTGTACCCACCACTCACAGCCCACCCCCTGCAAACCCACTCACCCCCACCTTGTCTGAACAGCCCCCCACATCGCCCCCCACCTGACCCGTTTTGTGTACAGTATGAGCTTTGGACTCCACTGCGTCCCCTTGTACCCTGTCCCCCCTCCCTTTGTTCTCCCCAGTCCCAAGCTGTCTCTTGGGGGTCTGTGTCGCAAGTTCCGTTGCGGATAGACAGACTTTAAGCCCAAACAAGCAAGCAAGCAAGCAAGCAAGCAAGCCTGCCCCTTGCCCACCACACACCACCCACGCAGCTGGAGGGATCTGTCCGGCTGCACACGCTGCACCTGTCGGGCATACCTCCAGCAAAGGTCCTCAGTTGACACACTCTTTTGAAACATGACATTTAGTGCAATGCCTGCCTTTGAAACCCCGCACGCCAAGCCAGCCAGGATGTTCGTCGTCAGATGGCTGTGTGGTACAGTCCAGCAGGGGTCGATCACCGCCAAATTTAAGGGTAGTGACTTACAGGAAATGCAAGCATTGAACTTGAGCAGGCGTCTGTCAATCATCAGTGCATGCCTTGAGCCCAATATGGCATTCTGCAGACCCCTGCAGGATATCCAAGTCTGGCGAGCGTCGCCGCAGCTGCTCCACCAAGCCCTGGTTGCTCTGGCTGCCATCCAGCTTCAGCAAGCGAAGACGTGGCAGGCTTGCCAGCACATTCGCTGAAGCCTGGGTCAGCAGCAGCTGCTCATTGTCTGCCAGCTGCAGTCTCTCGAGGCGGCTGGCCGCGGCGAGGTTTGGGGGCAGGCCAGTCAGCGCGTTGCCTCCCAGGTTGAGCTCTGTCAGACCTGCATGCGCGAGACCAGGGGAGTGTCTGTTGCTTCTGTGTGTGCAATGCACCTCCAGGCATGCAAACCAGGATACAAGTTGCAGCAGCTGGTGGAGACTGCTATGCGCTGGCCCTCCCAGCCCTTCCCCTCACCCGCCAGCAGCAGGCCCTCGGGCAGGCTGGGGATCCGGCCGAACACCACGATCAAGTGCTCCAGTTGCTGCAGGGCGGCCACGGCTGGGGGCAACCCAGAGCTCAAACAGTGGCCCGGTGCGTCGTCGCCCCAAGGGGAGCCGGCGCCCATAAAGTGCAGGCGGCGCAGGCAGGGCGTCAGCGAGAGCAGCACGCCCAGCGCGCGCTGCAGGGCGGCGTCTGTCCAGGCTGTGTGCTCGTAACAGTCTTTCAGCATCAGGTGGGTGAGCGGCGCCAGCAGGGCGCGGCAGGCGGGGCCGGCAAAGCTGTCGGCTGTGACCCAGCAGTCGTCCAGGTCGAGGGCTGCCAGGCTGGCGCCACGCGACGGCAGCAGCGCGCCCAGCAGGGTGGGCAGCGCCCCCTGTCCATCGAGGTCGGCGTTCTGGAGCAGGACGCACGCGCGGGCTGGCTGCCCAGCCTGTGGGGGCGGCCTCAGCTGAAGCTCCACGTTGTTCCACTCGTCCGTGGCGGTCGGCACATCCCCGAAGTGGAACGAGCGGCCGCCAGGCAGCTGCAGGGGCGAGGGGTCGGGGCCGGCAAGGTTTGCAAGCTTGGCTGTTGAGGTGTCAGCAGCGTGACGTCTCCCTCCGAGGCTGCGCATAGAGCCTGCAATGACGATTGATGCCTCTACCCGCACCCACTCACACACATGGAGGGTGCGCGCAAGGTGAGCCGTTTGATGCAAGGGAAAGCGGACACCGGCAGCACTGCCAGCCCTGTAGCAGAGCTGACTTCTTCAGACAGCTTTAGACAGGTGAGCTGCCCAGCGAGTGCAGCAAGGGGCTGGGTGTCTGGCAGCGGGTCCCACGAGTGCAGCTCCAGCGTGTCGAGTGTGGCAAGGCTTCCAATGGCAGCCAGCACACCGGAGGGGATGCTCCGTGCAGACAGCTCCAGCGAGAGCAGGGGGTGGGGTGCAAGCAGGGCTGGCATGCCCGCTGGCAGGCCGTAGTGCTCGCTTTCATAGAGGGTGAGGGCCTCCAGCTGGCTCTGGCCGCTCAGCTCTGATGCTGCCTCATCTGTCAGGCGCAGCGCACAGAGGCTGAGCGTCCGCAGTGAGGCGGGGCCCAAGCATCGCAGCAGGCCCGGCAAGCGGGCATCGACTGCGGCTTCGTGCAATGCCTGATGCCTGATGAAAATCCCATCGAGACTGAGGCGCCGCACCATGTGGCCTGTGCGCTGCAGCTGCCCTGCCAGCCTATCAAGCTGCCGCAGCAGCACCCCAATGTCGCTGGCATCCATCAGACACACATACAGGTCGGCCCACACGCTGTGCTCGCTGAAGAAGACGCGGCACCAGCGCTTGCACACCAGCGCCAGGCTGCAGGGAGAGGAGGAGGCACCCACCATGTCAGGCCGCCTCTGGGCCTGCTTCAAGGGTGCCCGCCGCGCGGCCTCCCTTCCATCAAATTCGGGATCTCTCTGCACAGCCGCCCACCTTGCGTGCAGCGTTGGCACCCATCCAGTGGTTGCTGCGAGGATGGCTCCCAGCAAGGCGTCGGGCAGCAGGTCAAAAGGGTTGCTGCCGTGCTGCGGATGAGGCTTGGCAGGCACCAGAGGCCGAGGCGGCGGCGGCGGCGACTGGGTCGGCGTGGCGTTGCTCGCAGTGGACATGCTGCGACAGCAACAGCAGCAGCAGTCCCAGCCGGCCTAAGCCCACTGCCGTTCTGAGGGGCAGGCAGGTAGCAGCACAGGGGTCTACGGCTAGTGAGGTTGGGCTGCCTGGGCTTTGGACGGGCTTGATGCTGCCTCAAACGTTGCTGCTGCCACAGTCAGCTTGATTGTGGAGGCCCTGGCTGCTGGCTGATGGGGAGGAAAGCAGATGGCCACGATGGAGGAGCTCAGCTTCCTAGCTCTGGCTGTTGTGTTGCCCGGCTTCTGGCTTTGCCCTGCTTGCTCAGGCTGCAGGCAGTGGCCAGCAGGCCAGCGCCCTGGAGAACTCAAACAATGCAAACAGAAGACGAAGGTCTTCTTTTCTACCGTTTCTGGCAGCCAACAGCCTCGCCTGTTGCCAAGCGCTGGTCCTGCTGCCCTGAGCACGCCAACAGCTTGCCCCAAGCCGCAGCCAGCAGGCGGCAGTGTCCCTGCAGTCGGCCGCACTGCCGCCGCTTCGCCAGGCGCCGCGCCAATCTATGCATCGAGCCTCTGCCCGATGAATGCCTGGTATTCATCTTCAGCCACCTGGATACGTGCGGTAGATCTTCCTTGTTGTCCTTCAATTGTGTGCCGCAAATGGGCGGCAGCCTCCGCTTGCTGCCACACCCATCCTCCCTCCCTCCATCAACCTGCGCCCCTTTCCCCTTCCTGCATAAATAGCAAGTGCCGATGCTCTTTACATCGCTGCAGCTGCAAGCGCTGGACCTGGGGGGCTGCCTCCTCTCCCTAGGCCCCCGTCCTCCTCGCGAAGCTGTAGCGTCGCTGCCCTGACCAAGAGTAGGCGGGCAGAGCAGGTGGTCGCGGGGTGATGAGGATGAGGCGCATGCGTCGCATGTCATGAGCCTCATGAAAGCCCCTCAATATGGCTGCACTGATCAAGCCGACCCTGATTTGCACATTTATATTCCTGGCCTGGCCCTGTCCATGCACACCCGCGCATCTGGCAGCACTCATCCGGCTGCACGCCTCCACCTGGCGGCTGTGCCACACGGCGACTCTGCCTGCTCTGCACCGACAGCACTGGCCAGCCTTAAGCTGTCACCCTCCTGCTGCTCCGCGCTGCCTGCCTGCATCTCTGGGCTGCGGCAGCTGGAGTCGATGTGCACCTACGACGTGCATCTACGACCGCCTGGGGTGTCGGCTGCCATCCTGGCGGCAGGCGGTGCTACCGTTGGAGAAGCTGAGGCAGCTGGAGCTGCAGGGCTCCCACTGGGCCCTGTCTTCGCAGGCCCTGCCTGCTAGAACCCCTGCCCTGGCGCGCCAGCCTGCAGAGCCCGCCGCTGGCTGTGGATGCCCCTGCCGTCATCTCCATATGCCCCCCCCAACTACAACTTCATCTGTGCATGATGCAACCAACTGAGCGGCAACCTGACGTCAGTGCAGCTTTGTACGTGCCGGATTTTGGCAGCGGGTGGCGCCAGCGGGGACAAGAGGCCTGAGGCACTGCCCGCAGTTCACATGCCCATGCGGCAGGGACACGCGCAGTTAGGCTGTGCAGCAGATGAGTGCTGCAGCCGGGGCTGACGACTGCTTGACTGGCCACCGTACCAGCGCAATTCCACGGGGTGCGAGGGAGCCCCTTGCATGACTGCATGCATTGCAGAAAGCCGGCCTTCGGGTTTCTTATGCTTGTCATGGCCGCTGGCAGGGCTTCAAGCCCGCCCCGAGCTTGCTCAGAATTCAAATTTTGAGCTGCCGGGGACATGGGACTTGGCACATTTTTGGCGACGACAGGTCAGCGTTGCGGCGGTGCATGAGGATAAGAGCGGCGAGCACGCCTGCCTACGAACTCTACTGCTCTCTGCGCTGTTGCTACTCCGTCTCTGCCGCCTCCCTGCAGCAACGCACTGTCATTTCTCTGCTCCCTGTCGCCCAACTCACGCAAACTACAATGGCGCGCACCCTGACGTCGACGATTGGCTTCCCTCGCATCGGTGAGAGCGTGCAGCAGCGTGTTGTGGCCTGCGCCCAGAGTTGCCACCCCGACTCCGACCATGCAGCCAGAGGCGTACGCCGCACCGCCTGTCTCCATGCCATACGGGCCGCCGGTTTTGCTTGGGGTGCCCGCAGCAAGGGTGCTGCAGTAGCAGCACTGTTTGCCCCACGCCGCCCTCCCGCGCCGGCCACACGCCGGGCCACCCTTCTTCGTCAGCCTCCTTTCGAAACCTCCCCACGCTTTTCCCTCAGCTCTGCCCTGCCTGCTTCTTCCGCCCACGATGCAGGCCCCAACCGCGAGATGAAGAAGGCCCTAGAGGCCTACTGGGCGGGCACGTCCAGCAAGGATGAGCTGGCCGCCGCCGCTGCCGCCGTCGAGGCTCGTGCCTGGCGCGACCAGGCGGCCGCGGGCATCGACCTGATTGGCCTGGACGGCACCCTGTACGACCAGGTGAGCTATCAGATCGTGCAGTCGTGCTGGTGTGCGGAATTGCCGGGCCCTTTGGATGTGTTGCAGAGCTGTGGTGTGAGGAGTGCACTGCCTGCTGCTCCCTGAGTGATGCTCCCTGAGTGCTGGCCCACTGACCCTACCACGCGCCTGTGCTGGTCCCCGCAGGTGCTGGACGCCACCTTCCAGCTGGGCCTCATCCCCGAGCGCTTCCAGGTGGGGGTCGCTGCTGTGCTACAACGGTTCACATGCCCCTCGCCGCCTGCCTGGTCATTCAGCTCAGTCAGCAGCATTGAGCCGGGCAATGCACCTTGTCTTGCTATCCGCACGTGGCTTGGCACGAGAGAGCCCGCCTCGCCCCTGGTCCCAACCCCTGGCAGACCTCTACTGCCAGCTGTGCATCTGGCTGCCATCTCGAGCAGCCCCCCTCTCACCCCACGCCCCCCCCTCTCAACCCCCCTCTGCCTCCCCGCAGGGCCTGGGCCTGTCGGGCGTGGACCTGTACTTTGCCCTGGCCCGCGGCGTGCAGGGCGCCCCCGCCTGCGACATGAGCAAGCTGCTGGACACCAACTACCACTTCTTGGCGCCCGAGCTGGCCGCCGAGTCTGGTGAGCTCCGGAGACGGTGGGGGCCAGGCTGCACGGCCCGGTGGGCTGCAGGGGTGCTCCAGGTCTTGTGAGGAGTGTGCGCTGAGCTGCAGGGCCAGCTGGGCTGCAGGATGCACTGGCGCAGCCCCAGCGCTGCCCGCGCCACAATCACCTCTCGTCCCTGGCAGCGCGTTACGTGCGGCACTGCACCCTTGCCATGCTCTGCTGCACCCCCGCTCAACCCCCCGCCCCCCCCCCCGCCCGCCCCTGCTGCAGAGCCGCGCCCCGACTGGTCGCCGCTGCTCGACCGGCTGCAGCGCGGCCAGGAGGCTGTGGGCAAGGAGCGCGCTGTGCCCATGGTGGTTGGTGAGCATCCAGGGCAGCTGGCTGGGCGTGAGGCATAATCAGCGGCTGGGCTCACCCCCCTGGCTGCCCTGCCCATGCTGCTGGCATGCTCTCTGCCCAGCGCGTCCCGCCTGCAACCCCTCTCTGGTGACTCTTCCTGCTGCTCACCAAGGCTGTGCCTACTTGCCTCTGTTTTGCGCCGCAGGACCCGTCACGGTGGCCTGCCTGGCCCGCGGCGACTTTGACCGTGCCGCCATGGTGGCCCGCCTGGCGCCCGCGTACGCCGCGCTGCTGCGCCAGCTGGCACAGCGCGGCGTCCCCGAGGTCCAGGTGTGGGCGCCCGCCCAGGGGTCCTTGGGGACGAGATGTGCCGCAGCCTCAGTCGTTTTGTTTGGTGGCTTGTGTTGGGGATGGGCACGTCTCGTTGTGTTGGCTGGGAGGGTGGCAGGGACTCACCCGGCTCAGGCGGTCTCCGTCAGCTTTGTGCTGCCCTCCTTGCTGCCCCAAGCATGCATGCTGACTGTTTCCTCACATGGCCACACACACACACGCACGCACGCACACATGCAAGCATGCATGCACTGCTTCCCCGGCACTGTGGTGTTTGGCTGACTGGAAAGCGCCCTGTTTCACCAGGGAAGAAGGTGGTTCGAATCCACCAACACCGACTGCCTCACGCGGGACTGCTGTTGCTGCTGCTGCTGCTGCTGTGGAGGTTGCTGTGCTGCGCCGGCCTCGTTTGTCCCACTTGAGGGAGTGAACGCATGGGTTGGGAAGGAGGCTAGAACCTTAGAGAGCAGTTGGCCCACAGGCTTGAGCTGGTACGCTGTGTGGCAAATGCGTGGAGAGCCAGCGCCGCTGATCTCAGGCTGGGAGAGGTTTGTTGAGGTCAGGGTTGGTCAGGGATAGACACAACAGCACTGGGCAAGCAGGAGAGCAAAACAGTAGACGGTGTGAAGCGCGCATGGTTCATGATGGTCAATGGCGCACAGAGTTTGTGAAGGACAGACATACAGCCAGGGTCGTCCATACTGGCTTTGCAGCTTCTGTTTGCATTTGCTGAGCTCATGAACGACCCCTTGGCACGGAACTTTTTCTTCTCCTGTCACCGCGTTTTTTTTGGCTCACAGGGGCACAGAGACTTGTTCCCTGGCATGCTTACCTCTGCCCCCTGACGTCACATCACCACTCTGCGTTCCCATTCACTGCTCATCCGCCTTGCACCTCCTTACTGTGTGGCGTCCCTGCCAGTCAACCCACACCCCATTGATCCCTCTGCCTCGTGGCCCGGCCGGCCACATTCACTGCAGACCCGTGTACACAACTTGCTGTGATGCTCCTGCCCAGGCCTCCGCAGCCCCTTGAGTTTGTCCCGTCCTGCTTGACCTGAGCCATCCCCTGCAGATCCACGAGCCCGCCCTGACTTTCACGGGCTCCGAGGCCCTGGGCGTCGCCCTGTCTGTCTGCTATGCTGAGCTGGCCGCCGCAGGGGCGCTGATCAACGTGGTGGTGCCGTACGACGATGTGCCCGGCAAGCATGCTCGCTTCTTTTGTTTGCTGTTCATTGGGGCCCTGTGTTTGCACGCTACCTGCTCTGCTCTCCTGCTGCCATGGCCATTCATCTGTGGTGCTGGGCGCTTCTGTCAGCTCCCAACGCTGCGCGCCTTTGCAGCATAGCTGTTGCATTATGCACACTGCAGTGCATGCACGCATTTGCCTCACCTGAGCAAACCGTGCCCCACCCCCAGCTGCCCCCACCTGGCGCTTCACAGCGGGAGCGCACGACGAGCGCTCAGGATTTTGTTCTGCCCCTCCCTCCCCTGCCGCCGCGCCTCCCCCTCAACTGCTGCAGAGGAGACCTACAAGTGGCTGGTGCAGCTCCCTGTGGCGGCCATCTCGCTTGACTTCCTGGGCGTGCCGGGTGGGTCCCCCCACCCGCATCCAGGCGTTGGTTTCTACTTGCGATTCTATTTGAATTGTGGCTGGCTGTGGCTGCGCCCACCAGGCCGTCGAGGTCCAGGCCACGGCAGGGCTGTGCCACGCGCCCCCAGTGCGCTGCATCTTACGAATCCCCGCTGCCTGTGCCTGTTAACACCTGGCCAGCCTGATGCTGTGACTGGTCATGTGCGATCACGCGCCGCTCTGCTGTCGGTCCGTGCCGCAGGTGCTGACTACGGCAGCCGCACCGCGCAGCTCATCGCCAAGCACGGCTTCCCAAAGGTGCGGGCCCAGCCTCACGAGCTGTCGTGCTGTCGTCGCCGGCAGCGCTGTGCTGCAGGCCCAGTTAGGGAGGGGCCAAGTAGGTGTTGACAGGCAGCTGCGATGCACCGCTTGCGGGGGTTGCTTGGACCCAACCTGCACCGGCACCTGCCTTGCCCGACCTGACAACAGCCGCAGCGGGGCACCGTACAAGCTGAACTGAGGGATTGCCTGCTCCTCCACAGCCACTGCACGTCAGCCTAATTTCCCAATGTTCTTCTCTCTGGCGGCAAGCATGCTGCCCTGTCGACTCCACCTGCCACTTCCACCCGTCCGGCCCGACCTGTCTGTTCAGAGCAAGCGGCTGGGCGCGGGCGTGATTGACGGGCGCGGCATCTGGGCCGACGACGGCACCGCTCTGCGCCTGCTGTGCGCTCTGCGCGACCGCCTGGGCGCCGACCAGCCCATCTCCGTGCAGGTGTGCATGGGCCCAGCAGCTGCGCTGTCCTTCCTCTGCCCTCCCCTATGCGGACTGGCTCAGCCCTTGCGAGGGTCGCGCCTCGCAGCCGGCCCGCCTCCAGCACGGCGCGATCCTGCCTGCCGCCCCCGCTCCGCCTGCCCCCTGCAGACCTCCACCTCCCTGCAGCACGTGCCCTACGACCTGTCGGCCGAGCCGGCTGGCTCGCTGCCGCAGGCGCCGCCGCGCCCCCTGGCCTTTGCACTGCAGAAGCTGGGCGAGGTGGGTGCCTGCGGGCAGGGTGCCCCCTTTATAGGGGTGACTGTTGGTCCTGTAGGGGTGCCGCGCAGGGCTCGTGTGGGGCGCAGGCCGCCCTTGTGCCCTGCATTCTGCACATGCCTCGGGGCGCTGCGCTCCTGCACCGCTGGGAGGGTTGCATGGCCGGGAGCATGCAGCCACGAGCGCTGGCCGCCGCCAGCTCGGCGCTGCGCACACGCGCCGCCGCACTGCCTGGTGCACAGCTGCCCTGCCAGGGGATGCCCTGAGTGCCGGCGACTGAATTCCCGGTGAGCCTGCCACGCGCCGCTCCGTGCAGGTGGTGGGCGCGGCCCAGGCGCTGGGCGCCGCCGCCCCCGGCGCCGCCTCTGAGCTCGACCTCTCTGCCTTCACTGGCGCACCCCCCACCAAGGCCGCACAGCTGGAAGCTGGCATGTTCAGCCGGCCGCAGCCGTATGAGCAGCGCAGGTGGGCCCTGGGCTGGGACTGTGGGAGGGCCGAGGCTGTGGTGCAAGGCGGGCGCACCCTGCCCCAAGCCTCGCCTGCATAGCGTGCCGCCCTCATGGGCTGGGCCTCTAGCCTGGCTGTGAGCGGGGGGTTGCTGGATTGCCGCAGCAGCGCCTGCCGTGCCTGCCCGTGCCTACGCTCCGCCGAGGGGGACCCTGTCCTCGCTTGCATGCACTTCCTCCCCTGCGCGTGTCCTGCCGCACTCCCGGCGCTGCACGCCCACTGGGAAGCCCCCTGCTGCACCTGCCCCCGCCCTCCCTGCAGGTCGAGCCAGGTGCAGTACCCCGCGCTGCCCACCACCACCATTGGCTCCTTCCCCCAGACCCCCGCCATCCGGCGCAGCCGCCTGGCCTTCAAGCGCGGGCGCATCAGGTGCGCGTGCGCTTGCGCAGGGCCAGCGCGCAAAGTTGCGCGGTGAACCCAGGGCAGAGGGAATGTGGTTGGGGGGTTTGCTGCATGAGTGTTGGTGCAGGCCTTGACGCGCCCT
>KQ481970.1:93943-107080 GCA_001430745.1 Auxenochlorella pyrenoidosa
CCCCCCCCCCCCCCCCGCGCCAGCATGCCAGTACGTGTGTTCCCCTTGGAGCGCCCGCTCTGCCAGCTACGGCGCGGCGCATATGTGCTTTCTGCCCTGTGCGTCGTGGTGATGCCGACGCTCTGCTGGCCCCTTCCCGTGCCCCGGTTGCAGTCTGGCCTGCTGGGCGGCGACGCCACGCGCATCCACGTGAACCCTGACTGCGGCCTGAAGACCCGCAAGTGAGCGGCAGCAGGCGTCGTTGCACACTTGAAGCTGGCGGGAGCTCTGGCGTTGCGGCCCTCGCGCTGCGCATGCACGCCGCCTGCTGCCTTCCCGCCTGGCTGCTGCTGCTTGCATGCAAAGCGTCCCTCCCCATGCCCCCGTGCCTGCAGGTGGGAGGAGGTGCTCCCCTCCCTGCGCAACATGGTCCAGGCCGCTGCGCTGGTGCGGGCTGAGCTGGCGGCCGCCGCTGGCGGCAACGCCAGTGCCGACACTGGTGCCCAGGCGGCCTCGACGCCGGCTGGCACGGCCCAGCAGAACGGCCAGCGCGGCGGCGCCTGCGCCTGCTGCACTGCGGCCGAGGCGTGAGCAGCGAGCCCTGGAGCTGCCAACGGTGTGCACACGGTGGGCAGCGCCTCTACGGCCACTGGTGGTGCTGCCCAGTTTGCAAGGCACTGCCCATCAAACAAGGGCATCTGGCCCAACTTTCCTGGCTGAAGGACGCCCAGCGAGTAGCGTACCCTTTTCCCGTCAGGCTCGCCCACGGAAGGCAGCCCTTTTTATGCGTTTTGCTTCATTTACCGCCAGCAACAGATTCCATTCCAATATCCGCATGCACATTTATGGCTCTGGTCATTAGGGATGCCTCTGGCTATTGATCGGTCATGCATTTTGCCACAAAAGATGTGAGCAATAATCTCGCACAAGAAGGGGCATCGCAGGGGTAAGCTCCTGACGTGCGGGGTCAGCACCCAATTTGAGATGGAAGGCTGCACCCAGCACATGTTGATGCAGTGCACTTTCAATATCTACAGGGCAGCACTTTGATCAGACGAGAGATAAGAGCCCTCATGTACTGCTCACTGGCTGCATACTGCTCGCCCTGAGTGCAATGCACCGTGCAACTGTTTCCATGGTGGTGAAGTCAGAGCTGGATGAAAGCACAAGGATATACTGGTCAAAGGAAGTCACATAGCGGACATTGGTGCAATTGAGCTGCCCTGCACTTGCACGAGAGGCGGGTGCCTGCGGCTGTGCTCCACCAGCGTTCTGCGGCGCCGCGTGCGCCGCCATGCGTTGCACGCCTTCCCCAGCCCTGCATTGGGTTGAATCCGCTAGTGAATCCATCAGCGATCGGGAAATGTTGTAGCCAAGGGCCTGCCTCATGCAAAAGTGGGGCCCCACCTGGAAGCCGCGCCCAAGCGCTCTCCCTATTCGTCGTTGCTCTCGGTTTCGTCAAATTACGCAGACCTTCAGATCGCTCATCCACGCCTGTGAGCAGAACTAGGTGCCTCGCCAGGTGCAGCGAGAGCCCCTTCCCCACGGTCGCAGCCTGCAGCGCCCTGCACGCTCTCCTCCGCAACCTCCAGGTCCCTTAAATCTCGCCCGACACCAGCTTGCAGTCGCGCGGCCTGGCACCGCTGCCAGCGGCGGCGCCCTGCCGGCGCCTGCTCGGCCTCGGCCTTGGTGGTTTCCCCTCTTGCCGCATTGACAGGGGTTGCCATGCCGCCAGCGCCCTCGCCCACAGCAGAGGCTGCAGGCAAGCACCCCCAGCTGGCAGCTGTCTGCCGGAATGAGCCTCTCAGCCTCCAAGCTGGTGGACAGGCAGCCAAGTCGCTCTGCTGGCTGCAGCCCATCCACCTGGCGGCGGCCATGGGCCGCGACCGCTGCCTGCGCTGCCTGCTAGACATGGGTGAGTAGTGTACAATTGAGCTGGCGCGTGGCCCTCGTGTCCTTTGCTGCACGATGCATGCCCCAACCCGCCTGAATTGCAACGGCACAGCCGCGTTTTGCGCTCCCCACATCCCCGGCCTGCTGCTTCCCCTGGCATGCCACCCAGGTGCTGCGATGCATGCCCCACCCCGCCAGAATCGCAACGCCGCAGCCGCGTCTTGCCCTCCCCACATCCCCGGCCTGCTCCTTCCCCCGCCATGCCACCCAGGTGCTGACCCATCGCCCTGGACCGTGCCGCCGCCAGCACCCGCCAGCGCCGGCGGCGATGCCGACGAGGACGACCCGGCTGCCGCGGGGGCAGAGGCTTTTGCCTCTTACGAGTCGGTCTGCAGCAGCCCCGTCTACCGAGAGCTCAAGGAGCTGCTGCCGCCCTCCTCCGAGTTCGCCCACACCTTTGCGCTGGCCCAGCTGCTGCTGCGCGCGCCCTGCACCCCGCTGCTGCTTGCGGTGCGCTTTGGGCGGCAGGCCGCGGCGCGCGCGCTGGTGGGCGCCATGCTGGCGCGGGAGCGCGCGCGGCAGCGGCAGCAGCAGCGGGAGCAGCAGGAGCGCCTGCAGCAGCGCCGCGAACGTCACAGCAGCGAGCAGAGCGAGGGGGACGGCGCCGCGCTTGCGAGCCCCTGCTCAACCGCCAGCGACGGCACGGCAGCCTCCGCCATAGAAGAGCCTGCAGCAGGGCCAGCAGGAGGGCGACCCAGCGAGGCTGGTCGACCCAGCCACCGGCTGCAGTGGGAGCTGGACTCAGCGCTGGGCGCCTGGAGCCTGTCCCCCGAGCCTCAGGCACGCAGAGCTGGCTGTGCCTGGCAGCCCTTGCTGTGCAAACCCAGTGCTCCCCACCGGCTCCCGCTGACCACCACACAAGCTGCCCTGAAAACCATACTCCCTCGCCAGACTCGCCGCACTGCCGCTGCCCCTGGCCTGCAGGTGTCGCTGCTGCGTCGCCTGCTGGGCGCCGGCGCGGACCCGCTGCCCAGCGCGCTGCGCGCCATCCTCGCGCGCTACTCTGGCTGCTCCCCCACCAGCGGGCTGGCCGAGAAGATGCGGGCGGGGCTGGAGGCGGTGCTGCAGCACCTGCTGCCGCTCGAGGAGGATGAGGGAGGGGAGGAGAGGCCCCGGGCAAGGTCCGCCCCGCCCAGTCACGGCGGTGGCAGCGCCGGTGCTGGCGGCACCAGTGCCCAGCCAGGGAGCCCCAGCAGCAGTGCGGGCAGGGCTGGCAGCAGCGACAGCAGCAGCAGCGATGATGATGATGACGATGATGAGAGCGATGAATCCCCTCCTGGCAGCCCTGGCACCACCGCCAGCAGCAGCAGCAGCAGCAGCCGCGCCTGGCAGGCTGCCAGGGGGCGCAGCACCAGCGCTGCTGCTGCCGAGGAGGCGGCCCGCTGCCGGCGGCGGCGCGTGCTGGGCAGCGCGGAGCACCTGCGAGCCCTGCTGGGCGCCGCCATTGCCACGCGGGATGCGGCGCGCTGCGGCGAGCTGCTGGCCGCGCTGGGCGCGCCCAGCCTGGATGCGCCGCCCTGGCTGAACTCCACCGCCAATGCCGCTCTGCTGGTGGGCCTGCGGGCAAGGCTGCCTGTGGACAATGCTCTCTGTTGTTGGCACGTTGCGTGGAGGTTTGAGGCTCAGGTTGTGATGGCACCATTCTCCTGCTGTCACCTGCCGACACTCCACCGCCGCCATCTGCCCCGCTCCAGGTATCGGCTGCTGCGCACGACATGCCGACGGTGGTGGCCCACCTGCTGGCCCTGCCGCCCGCCCCGGGCCTCGCCACGCCGCCCTTCCAGCCCAACATGTGAGCTCGGGCGGGGGGGGGGGGGGGGGGGGGCGGGGCGCGCGCGCGCGTGCGCTGAACTTGATGGACATGTGCGGTTACATACCCCCATTATCATCAGTCGTGTGGCTCAGACCTTGGTGTGCACCTCTGGCGCTTTCCCATGGTGGCCCACCCCGCCCCGTGCAACCCTGCAGGTGGGGCGAGGACGGAATGAGCGCCCTCATGGCGGCCGCCCACCGCGGGGCCCTGGGCTCGCTCGAGGCCCTGCTGGCAGCAGGTGCGCGGCTGTGGGGATTGTGTGCCCGCGCAAGGCGCGCTGCATCGCGTGGCTGCCATACCTGCGTGGCGGGCAGGGCAGCAGGTGGGCAGGCGGCGTGGCAAGCGCTTGTTTTGACGGCCTGGCCAGGCCTTCTTGTTGACATCGTGTCAGGCATCGAGCTCTGCCTCCTGCAGCTGCTGGCACCGAGCAAGTTGTGTTCAACAGGGCGTTGTTGCCGGCTGGCTGACCGCCGCCTCTCTGACACCCTGCAGGCGCCACCATCAACCTTGCCGACGAGTTGGGGGCCACCGCGCTGCACTGGGCGGTGGTGGGGGGCCGGGAGGCAGCTGTCCTGCTCCTCGCGCAGGCGAGCAGACATGGGCTTGGGCGAGGGCCAGGCCTTGGGATTGGTGGGCACCCTGCGTTCGGAGAGGCGCTGGCGCGCAGTGCGGGCAAGCGGGTGCGTGTCCCCATGCACGGTGCCACCGCATCGCGCAACCACGGCGCGCCGCCCTCCCTGCCCTGCAGCACGGCGCCGCCGTGGACCAGCTGGCCACAGTGCATGAGGAGGAGGAGCACCTGGAGGTGCGCCCGCCTGGCCAGCTGGCCATCCTGCTGCTGCGCTGCAGTCTGTCTGTTGCCTGACGTGCCGCCAGCTGTTCACCTGGTTTTGCTTGCCCGCTGGCAGCGTTTCTACTGGGCAGGCTGCCCGGGGGGGTGACGCTTGCCCCGCAACTGCTGGCCTGCAGCGCCCGCTGCTGACGGCGGCGCACTCGGGCAACCTGTCGATAATGCGCCTGCTGCACCAGGTGGGGGCTGGCAGCAGCTCTCTCGCTTTCCCACCTGCCTTGCAAGGGCTGCATGTTTGCAGCTCCTCGCAGCCAGGTGCACTTGCCAAGGCGTTTAGCTCCCGCACACAGTCGGCAACCCAGCCATGCACTCGTTCTTCTGACATCTCACCCCCCTTGTCACAACACTGCCTGCGCAGCTGGGCGCCAGCCTGGACGACCCCTCTCCCTGCGGCTACACCCCTCTCTCTGTGGCCATCTGCTGGGAGCAGCAGGAGGCAGCGCGCCTGCTGCTGAGCCTGGGGGCAGACCCAAACCAGGTGCGCTAATCTGCTGCGTTACGTGTGCTGTGCACCTCTGTGCGTTGCAGATGCCGCCGCGCTGTGCGCCGGCCTCCTTTCCCAAGGAACGCGCTGTCGCTGTGAGCCACGACATGACAGCCGAAAGCTCGACTGCCATTTGCTCGACTGCCCGCTGCTGCAGGTGCTGCCCACGCATGTAAATGGCGGGCTGTACCAGATGTGGAGCGAAAACTACAGCACAGAGGAGGCAAGGCCCCTGCCGCCCCTGCCGGGAGGGGGCGGCACGCGGTGTTTGTGGTGTGCGGCAGGCGGGGCGAGTGCGCCGGCGAGCACGTGTTGGCCTGCCTGCCTGCCTGTGGCAGCGACATCTGGTCAGTGCTTGGCACCTTGTTGCGGCGCTCCTCGGCTCTGCTGCCTCACAACCCGCCTGCTCTGCCGGTGCAGGCGCGCACATTGCTGGGCATCGCTGCCTCGCGGCTGGACTGGCGCGAGTTTGTGGAGCTCATGCTGCAGGCGAGCGCTGCATGCAGAGTGGCACTCTGGCGCCACGAGACGGCCATTTCCGCAGTGCTGTTACCGGGCCATAGCGCTTTGTTCCTGTGGGGCAAATGTGGCATGGCGTTCATCCTGAGCAGCAGGCACCTGTTGAGGGCTCACAGCTCTACCGTTCCAGAGCCGTCGCACAACACCGCCGGGGGCGCTGCACCCTCACCTGAAACCACACCTGCAACACGCGCTGCTGCCCGCAGTCTGGCGCCGACCCCACTTTGCGCCATCCCTTGACGGACCAGACGCCTGCGGCAGAAGTGGCGGGGTTTGGTAAGTCGTTCATGGCGCCTGCATGCCGCGTGTTGCATGGGGTGCACATTGGACGCTGCGTCGGTCTGTCTGCCAGAGGTGGCTTCTTGCTCCCTGCGTGCGCGTTGCTGCTGCTGCTTCCCCTAAGCTTGCGCTGAATGTTTCGTTGCGTGTGGCAGGGGCGATTGAGGAAGCCGCCCTTATTCTGGAGCTTTCGACCGCCCCAGAGGGGTCCTGGAGCCTCGAGCAGCTGGACTGGGCAGGCGCCATGGCAGAGGCGGTGAGCTGCCTGGTTTGGGGTGGGGGGTGGGGGGTGGGGGGTGTGTTGTGGTGGGGATGGTTGTGGTTGTGGTGGTGGTGGTGGTGGGGTGGGGAACCTCGTTTGTGCATTCTTTGTGGTCAAACGGGCTGTGCCGGCGCAACACGGGAGCGCAACCTCGCAAGCCAGTGCCCTGGCCCCGCGGCGAACGCGGAGTGCTGCGCTGTCCCGTGCTGGCCGGGGTGGTCGGCATCCTGCACTGTGCCCCTCGATGCCGGATGGGCGGTCGCCACCCGGCGTGCGCGCTGCTGCAGCCCTCCCTGCTGCCCCGCGCGACGCGCCCGGCCCCGCCCCCGCTGCCCGCCCTGCCCGGCTTTACTTGCAGGCCCGCAGCTTCTACTTCTACGCCTGCACCGCCCCCACCGACGACTCCTCGTTGGATCCCCTGCTGGACCTGTGGAGGGCGCGGGGGGCGGCGCGCGGCCCGCCCTCGCCGGCCGCCTGCCGCGCCATCGTGGCGGGCCTGCTGCGCCACCCGGCGCTGACGCTGCGCGAGGGCAGCACCCAGGCGCGTCCTTGTTCCCAGCCGAGCTGCCTGGGCTGCGGGCCTGCAGGGGATGTGTTCAGGCAGGGGTGTGTGCCGGCCCGCTGCTTCGGCGCCATACTATGCTCGCAGCAGCATGCGGGGGCGCAGCACGGCTGCCGGCGGCACGCTGGACAGCCGTCCGAGCACCTGCCGACACCAGGCTCCCTCCTGATGCTCATGAGCTGATCAGCCAGCTTCCTGTGCCAGACCCTGCCGAAGACCTTGCAAACCCCCACTCGCCATGCGCAGCTGGCGGCGGGTGCTGAGCTGGCTGGAGTGATGCAGGCCGAGCGGCTGGCGGCTGTGGGCATCAGCGCCGACCTGCCAGATGAGCAGCTGGAGGGGAGCCCCTGCAAGTGAGCAGGGTGTTTTAGCTGGAAACGCCATGGTGCCTGGAAGCCAGCGGCACGGCCGCTTCTGCTCATGCGCACCGCTGCCTGCCAGGCGGGTCCCATACAGAGTGCGACGCTCAAGCCCCTGAGGCTCTGACGTGCGTTGCCCCTCCTTCCCTGGGAGCAGGGCCGTGGTGCTGGCCGCCGCGCCGCCCGGTGCCCGCTGGTCTCCCTCCCGCCACCGCTTCTTCCCCCTGGCCTTCAAGCAGGCAGCCCGCCAGCTGCTGCTGGCCAACAACCGCCTCCTGGGCAGCGCGCCTGCCTTCAAGGCGGCCGCAGGTGCTGCCGGGCCAGCCGACGTGGTTCAGGTTGCGACCACCGGCGGCGCAGTTGGCCCGTGCAAGCGGGGCTTGCTGACAGAAGCCCTGCCGGCCTGTCAATCCCGCGGGGCCGCTGCTGGTTGCGCGAGCGATGCGGCAAGCCCTGCCGGCAAGGACAGCAGCACCAGCAGCGCCAGCGCCACTAATGGCGCCGCGCCGCCACGCGGGCTTCCGCTGGACGCTGTGCACGAGGTGCTGCGCCAGCTGGCGTCCTTCCCGCTCTCCTTCTGGATGAGGCAGCCGGCTGCAGCGCCCTTCCCACCCGCTGCGCCGCCACGCACGCCACCGGCAACAGCGGTGCCGCCGCCGGGCCCGTTTGGGCCAGTGCTGCCACCGCCAGATGCACCGCATGCCGCGGCGGGTGCCTTGCCGCCGCTGCCGTTCCTGCACCCCATCAACCCTCAGCCCGTGGTGCCAGCTGGCAGCATCCCAGCGCCAGAGGGGCCACAAGGAGCTGCTTGAAGGTGCTACCTGCGCCCCTGTGAGCGCATGCTTTTTTATTACACATGTGCCGCCATGTACAGCCAGGTGGCAGCTGGATCAGCAGCTTCCGCCCTCCCAGAGCCTGCTCTCCTAGGCCCCAGATCAATACATCCCTGTACTTTGCCCTGCACTGTAGCTGTCGCCTTCTGTAGGCCCTCTTCCTTCCATGCCATGGTAGGGGGCTCCCCTCCTGCCTTCACCAGTTACCTGTTTTTCCATACTGTCCTTTGCTAGAGCACATTGCCTGTGGAGCGCGCTTGCCTCCTCTTACATTACATGCAGGGACAGCTGGTTAGTGACGATGGTGGCACCAGCTGACAATCCATGCAGTCCCAGCAATCCTGCACCAGCAGCGACTGTCAAGCCTGGCCGCCTGCCGGTGTATTTGCCTGTGCTCGGCCTACTGCCCCGGCTCTTCCAGCTCTTCATCTTCCGAGTTTGCTGATGCACCGCACATTTGCCGCAGAGCGCGCCGTGCCTCGCACGCCAGCTCCTCCATGCCGCAAGCCTCTAGCATCTGCCGCGAGGGACGGGGCAACAGTGCATGTCAACCAGTGTTCTGTTGTCTGCCGCTCGCTCGACATGCCGCAAGCAGCGTTGAGCAAAGACGTCACGTGAGGAGCAGCGCAGTGTGTGAGATGCTCCGGGGGGCTTTGCATGTCGAGGGCAAGGGCTGAAAGAATGCTGGTGTTTGCATCACCCTGGAGTCTCTTCCCTCACCCCTTCTCGTGCGGCGAGGTGCACCTAGCTTGTCAGTGTGCATGCTGGCAGGCCGCAACCAGGATGTTGCAAGGGGTGCGCATGGGAAGGCTTGCCTGGATAAAAGAGCGCAGCTTGTCCACACGCTGGATGCGCCAGATGCGCGTGTGCAGCGCCTTTTTGCTCATGCTGCAGGCAGGGGGAGGCGACCCGCGTCGCTGCCGCCCTGCAGCTGCCTGGCAAGCTGCGCCGGCGCAGGGGGCTGGCCAGGGAGGCAACTGCTGCGCATCCCTGCGTGGCCCCGCCGACCCTTTGCTGCTCTTGATAGTTTGGATAGTCTCGCAACCGCACACAGCGCATCCTAAGCGGGCCCTTGGCACGTGCAGAGCGCGGGGCACGCACCTGCGTATTCGCATGAGGTTATGCGAGTCAAGCTGCTCCGTCTCTGCCGGCTTGCACTTGCTGCTGCTGCCGCCAAGGCCGCTGTCGCGCACCACTTCCCGCACCGCACGGCACAGGTGGTGTGCGGGTGTGCTACAGGGGCAGGTTGCAAAGAGTTGCACAGCGGCGGGTGCATGCGTCAGTCAGGAGGTAGCGCCTGAATGCAACATGGCATTCAATGGCAGCCCCGCACGCGCTTGATTGGCCCAGCCGAAGGATCGGCAAGTGTCACGGTTGTGCTCACTTCTCCTGCTCGTCTGTGAAGCGCTGCAACCTCGCTGCCTCGGCGCGCTCGCCCCGCAGGCGCCGCGACCGCCGTGTTGGCTCTGCTGCCTCTCCTGCTGTCGGCTCCCGCCGATGGCGCTCCGCTGCCCGCTGCTGTTGTTGCTGCTGCTGCGCCGCCCTGGCTCCCAGTGGATGCTCGATCAGACCAAGGTCCTGCAAAAGTGCCTGGTTACGCAGTATTCGCTGCCGGCGCTCCTCCTCGTAGGGATTCGTCTCTGGCTGCCCTGCATCCTGCAGCTGCATGTTGAAACATGCACTGGGCGATCCGAGTGTCGAAACCGGCTCCCGTTCTGCGCCAGCTGCCATTTTGCATTTCAGCAAAACACAGCACGTGCTACGTCGTGGGGCTCTCTCATGTTGATTCGAGCTCCTGTGCACATCACAGCAGCCAACAGACAGACATCGAAGAGGATACAAACCCTCGCAGTCCTCCCAGGTTTGCGCTCCATAACACCCTGGCTTGTCAGCGCGTTTTTCCCGTGGCCCGGGTGGCCTCCTCGCCCCTCCAGGCGATCAATCGGGGCCTCCGGGCATCGACCGCAAGGAAGATGCCCAGTGGCAGCGACAGCAGTGGCACGGTGGCGGCGGTGGCAGCGGTGGCGGCGGTGGCAGCGGTGGGCGCCGCTACGAAAGCATCAGTTGCGGCAGCAGCACCTGTGGCAACAGGAGCAGCAGCGCCAGCAGCAGAAGGCGGGCTAGGGGCAGGGGTCAAACTCCTGACGGTGAGGCGATTTGCCGCTCGCCACATGGATGCCAGCTGCCGCGATCCTAGGGCCATCTGCTGACCGCCCACCCACCCCACCCCGCCCTCCCGCCGCTGGCAGCTCGTCATCCCGCACATTGACGGCCGCCTGCTGCTGGGCAAAAAGCTGCGCGGCTTTGGGGAAGGCTATTTCAATGGCTTTGGCGGCAAGGTGGAGCCGGGCGAGACGATAGAGGCGTCGGCACGGCGAGAGGCAAGCGCACCCTGCTTGCGGCTGTGAGGAGCAGGCGGGTCATTCGCCGGCATCGTGATGCTGCGTGCCGAGCTGTGTGGATCAGTCGGCCGCTGTGTGCCACGAAGGGCTGCGCGCCCCCGGCGGGTGCACGACAGCGCTGCTGAGGAGCCAGGCCCTGCATCCCCGACCCTGCAGCTGTTGGAGGAGGCGCACATCAGGGCAACTGCCATGGAGCACGCCGGCGTCCTGCACTTTGTGTTTGACGACAAGCCGCTGCCCTGGGAGGTGCACGGTGGGCGGGCGGTGGGCGGCTGCGCAGCGCTGCGAGCATGCCCTTGCACAGGGCGCCAGCAACCTGCGCACCAGCGCCGCGCGGCCTTTGCACAAGGGCCGCGCTGCGAGGCGACATGGCCCCATGCGTGGTCAAACCCCACCCCTCCGCTCCTCCAAGAGGCCGACCAGCAGTGCCCGCCCCTGCACCCGAGGCTGCAGTCTTCCGCGTGACGCGGTTTGAGGGCGCCCCGGCGGCCAGCGACGAGATGGAGCCGCTCTGGTTCCTGCCAGAGGAAGTGCCCTACCACTGCATGTGGGCAGACGATGTGCACTGGTGAGCGCGAGCTTGTGATGACGTGCTGCGGCAGAAGCAGTACGCGGCACCGGGTCAGGTGCGGCGGCAGCGCGATGTGACCACCCCCTGCTTGCTGCCGCCGCGCTCCCGGCAGGTATCCGCTCTTCCTGGCGGGCAAGCTCTTCCGCGGTACCTTCCACTTCAAGGACACCCACACGCGTGCGTGGCCACGCCTGAAGGGACAGGTGGACTGCACACAGAGCCTGGCTGCCTGGTGCCGGCAGCGCAGTGCGGACCGGCCAGCCCGCCGGCCTTCATGATCTGTCGAGATGTGCTGAGAAGAATTGCAGTGTTTGAACATCCCCGCTCTGACTGTCTCCACGCCTAATTGACCGCCTGCCTGCCTGCAGTGGTGGAGCACACCTTGGAGGAGGTGCAGCAGCTGCACCTGCCGACAGCGCCCTTGTGATCCAGCCGGTTTTGAACGTGCGACAGCTGGCAGGCGGTGGTTCCCCTCTGCATCTGGCTCTCCTGTATCCAATGCTCACATTGCGTCTCGCACACCTTCTGCACCGAGAAGTACGAGAAGGAAAGACATTTGTTCTTGGAAATGCAAGCACACTTGCGTTCCGAGGATAGTTCCGAGGATACTGCCCGAGCAGCCCGAGTCGGCGCACCTGCCGTGCTTGCGTCTGCGCTGGCAAACACGCTACACCATCCAGGCCTAGGGCAGACGGCGTGATTGATGTGGAGCAATTTCTTTCATTCTCACTGGATGCTGGTGATGAGTGAAAGGTAATCTGAAAGGCGAGGGGGATGTGCAACCATCCTAGGTTGGAGCAACATCCCTGGCGCAGCGCAGCGCAGGTGGCCAAGACAGCCACTCTTGTGCGAGGCCACGCTCATTCTTATGAGAGGATGTGCCGCCGAGGAGCTGCGGCCTTTCTCTTGCTGCTGAAGAGCGAGGCCCTCGCTTCTCCTGCTTGCCCCCGCCCAGGCTTGCACTAGGGCTCTGGACTGCGCTCATTGCCATCTGTGAACCTTCTGATCGTCACTGCCGCAAGCAAGCCGGCTGTCCAGCGTCTGGTGCCCCGGTGCTGAGCCAGCGGCCTACCTGGAGTCCGCCCTGTGCCTTCTCGGGCTGCCTCCCTGATGGGAAGCCCCGGAGTGGCGTCGGGCAGCTACGCCGACACAGCAAAGCGGCTAGCGGGCCGCTCGCTGTTGGCGGCGGCGTCTGGCCTCGCCACCGTCGCCAAGGGCGTCTCCAAGGGCGTGTCTGCCCTCACCACCAGCAACAGCGACAAGGAGGCGGTTTGCTGCTTCAAGTTTGCGGTGCTGGAGTGGTCCGATGTGACAGCGGCCGGCGCAGATGCGCCCTGCTGCGGCGATCAGCCGCTGCTGCATCACCGCCTGCCTGCGCTGCTCGTCGGCCTCGAGTCGGGCTTCCAGGTGGGTGGCCATGGCCATGAGAGGCGATTAATCTATGATCCAGCGAACTGCTGGCTGTGTCGCAGCTTGCAATCTGAGCACCGTCACTTTCCGGCGCAAGGCAGCTGCCCGCCAGTGGAGCCCGCCAGACGCGCTGCCAGCAAGTCCCGTCTGCACGCTGTGCCTGCCCCTGCTGTCGCAGGTGTGGCGGCTGGATGGGGTGAACCCGGCTGAGCTGGTGTCACGCCGCGATGGGCCAGTCAAGTGAGTGGGGCCTGCCATGGCAGCAGGCTTCAGGCTCCCCATCCTCCCTGGCAAGATCGTGTCAGGTCCAGCTGCGCCCCCTGCGTGGCTGACAGGCTGCCCTTGCTGCGCCAATCCTCGCACCCTCTGCAGGCTGATAGAGGCTGTGCCCGAGCCGCGGGTAGGCCAGGTGGACGGCGCAGAGGACGAGCTGTGCAGCGACCGGCCGCTGCTGGCGGTCGTGCCTGCAGCTGAGCGGCCCGCGTCGCTGCCGCCGCTGGCCGGCGGAGGGCAGGGGCAGCAGCCAGAGGCGGCGCCGCCGCCGCAGCAGCACACCCTGCAGCTGTACAGCCTGCGCTCGCACGGCTACGTGCGCAGCCTCAGCTTTGGCTGCGAGGTGCTGGATGTGCAGGCCTCTGCCCGCCTGCTGGTCGTGGCGCTGCCCGGGCAGCTGCAGGCATTCGATGCCTGTACGCTCCAGCACACCTTTAGCTGCGTGACCTACCTGCCGCCCGCGCCGGCACTGCTGCCGGCCGGCAACGGCGGGGCGCGCCGGCAGCAGCAGCAGCAGTTTGTCACTGCGGGCCTGACCAATGGCGGCGCCAGCCAGGCCCCGCGCCCGCCGCACCAGGCGGCGCCGCA
>KQ481970.1:171967-185011 GCA_001430745.1 Auxenochlorella pyrenoidosa
CCCCCCCCACCCCCCACCCCACCCACCCACCCAGCCACCCCACCCTGCATTCACCTGTAGAGGGACACGTAGACCTTGGCCACCTGCAGGTCGTTGGTGACGTGCACCTCTGTCACGCTGGCCAGCGCCGACAGCGCGCCGTCAAAGCCGCGCCGGCGCTCGGGGCACACCGCCGCCTGCAGCAGCTGCGGGTCGGGAGCGGGGGGCCAGGGCAGGGCGGGAGTTGGGTGGGGCCCCCACACGTGTGCGCCGCTCGGCACGCGAGGCTGGACGCCTGCTTCCTGCGCGCAGCCGCCTGTCAGCTGGCAGGTTTGGCGGCCTCCTCGACGCCAGTGGCATCACTCCGCCTTGTTCACCTCCCCTGTGCATGCAGCTTAGGAGCTCACTTTGTCTGTGATGAGCAGGTTGCCCACCTCCCGCTCAATCTGCTTTGCTACCTTGGCCACGCGGCGGGGGTGCGCCTACAGGGGGGCACGGAAAGGGTGCTCGCATGCAACAAGTGAGCAAGCTGACGTGCAAATAGGCACACAGGCTGCCCGCAAAGGCGTTGCCAGATGCGGCTGCGTGGCCACAATGCCGAAAGTGCAACACCAGGGCATGAAGCCAAATATTGGGCTGCAGCAACCTTGGCAAGGTGCAGCAGGAGAGCGAAAGGAATGCAAGGCGGCAGAAGGCGGCGGCGGCAGCGGCAGCGGCGGCAGCAGCTTGCCCTCACCATGCAAACCACCCGGCTGGCCACCAGGCGGTTGTGACCTGCATTTCACAAGTCAGGGGAGCTCGTCTGTGACGCATGCGGAGCAACGGCTGGACGCAGAGTGTCGCAAAGGTGCTGCACTCACCCTGGGGCCGCCTGAAAGCCACCTGCACGCGCTCTGGCGCAATGGAAGCCGCGTGTATCATGCTGGTGCAGCCGTAACACCCCCAAAAAGTGGTGCTGTCGAGGAAGGCACAGCGGTGGGTGCTGCAGCGCTTGATGGTGTTTTTTCCTTGCCGGAAAATGGGATCATAAAGTCCTGCAAGCGCATGTGAGCCAAATGTGCGAGATGCCGCGACTGCTCAGCGAGCCCAGCAGGGAGGCGAACCTGATGGTCCGATGCAATTCCAGACAAGTTGTCAGCTAGAACAGTCCTTCCTTAGCTGCTAAAGGCCCCTGAGGCCGGTTCAACGCCATGTCCCTTCCTCTCTGCCGACTACGCTTGCGGTTGTCCTGATTTGCCATCGCACGTCCTGAAGTTCCGGTCGTTCCGATCAACGGCCAGCAGCGCCGTGGGGTGCCCCTTGGGGTCGTTGGCTTCGGACCTGCCAAAGGCGCTAACGCGGAGGGGCCATGGACCGCTCGCAGGACAACATCACGTCTTGGTGAGGCTGGAAGCAGCCAGCCGCCGGGGCTGCTAGGCCTGGCAGCAGAGCCGCGCTCGCCACTGTCCCGCCGCTGCGAGGCACGCCCGCAGCTCCCGCCCACAGCTGGCAATCTGGCCTGCACACGAAAGCAGGAGTGAAGTTCGCAGGCGTGGGATGTGGCCGTGAACGTTGGGTCTTGAAGAATCCTGCAAAACAACTTGCACCCATATGCAGGTTTGTGCGCCGGCGCCTGGGAGCTGCCGCCGGTGCCGACGGCAAGCCTGCAGATGGCAAGGCTGCCAAGCGTGGCAAGCAGCAGCCCCGGGAGGAGCAAGCGGCGGCAGCAAAGCTGAAAGAGGTGGGCAAGGCGCACAGCGGCGAGTGCAAGGCTGGAAAGCCACAGGCGCCGAACGCAGCGGGCGGCAAGGCGGCACCCCAGCACAAGCAGGAGGCGGCCCCCACCAAGCCGCCCCCACAGCCATCGCAGCAGCAGCCAAGGCAGGAGCCAGGCAAGCAGCCTGGCAAGCAGCAGCCAGGCTCCACGGGTGGGGATGAGAGGCGGCACCACCCGCATGGCCTGGTGGCTGCCGCTGCCGCTGTTGCAGACCGTGCCAAAGAGGCGGTGAAAACCGCAGCTGCGGCGGCAGATGCTGAAGAGGAACGGCAGAGGCAGCAGCAGCAGCAGCAGCAGCAACCGCAGAGGGCGGCTGAGACGACGCCTGCGACGGCTGGGCAGGCGCCGCCATGCGCCGACTCTGGGCGCGAGCGTGAAGGCGAGCAGGGCCCAGGCGGCGGCAGCGGTGCAAGAGCCGCTGCTCACAAGGCAGCGCCAGCGACAACTGCGCCAGCAGCAGCAGACAAGCCGCCTGCGCCACAGCGGCCAGGCGGCCAGCAGGCCGAGGCGCAGCAGCAGGAGGAGGAAGCAGAGGACCGGCCGCGGGTGGTTGCTTATAGTGACAGCGACTCAGGTAAGGGCAGAGAGGGATGGCATGGGAGAAAAGCTGCGCTGCCGTACGGGCAGGCCCATGTTTTTGCAGTCCGCGGCGCCGTTGTCTGGGCAGCCTGGTGCCGCCCTCTTCCCTCTGCTTCCCGGAGTGCTGCAGCTTGCTCTTGGCGTTGTGCTTTCGCATTCACCCCACCACCTGCTTTTGCCTATGCAGATGTCGAGAGCCACATCCAGCGGGTGAAGCACCACCTGCTGCCCTCCAAAGAAGAGGAGGAGGCAGCAGCTGCGGCCGCAGCCGCTGCAGAGGCCTCTGCCGCCGAGGCGGCGGCAGCGGCCTCCGCAGCAGAAGCGCGCCTGAAGGCTCCCCTCCGCCGGCTGGGGCGCGCTGGGGCCAGCGCGGCCGGTGTTGCGGCGCATGCAGCAGCGCAGCATGTTACCCCAGGCCTTGCTGTGCGGGCGGGCAGCCTGCTGGCGCTGAGCCGCGCAGCCCCCAGGGCTGCCACTGCTCTTGGGGCTCTGGGCATTGCAGCGCCGCTTGTGGGTGCTGCTGCGGGCCGGGCCGGGCTTGACCTAGCGGCCGCACTGCCTGCCCCGCTGCTGATGGCCGGGCAGGAGCTCGGGCAGTTTGGCAAGGCAGCAGCGGCCATCGCGGCCACTCGGTTGCTCCAAGCTGGGCTGCGGCAACGGCGACGCTCGCGGCAGCGACGGCGCACCCAGCAGGCGGCTGCTGCGGCAGCAGCAGCAGCGGCAGCGGCAGCAGGCGCCGAGGCACGCCGCGATGCTGCTACTGCTGCTGCTGCTGCTGCTGAGGACGAACCATCTGCGGGCCGCCTGCTGCGACACAAGTCTTCGGTGAACCGTGAGTGCCTTGCATCTGAACCGCATGCATGTGCTGCCGTTTGCCTTGATAGTTGTCCGCAGCCTGCTTTGTTCTAACTTTCGCTCCGAGTTCCACCTTCTTAGTGCCGCAGCTGCGCTGCTGAGTGCAGCCCTCCTCTTGCTTGATGCTGCTATGATCCTGTGCAGTCGCGGCGCTGGGCGCCTTCTCCGACCTGGGTGCTGCCATTGAGCAGCGGCAGCCGCAGACAGCGGCAGAGTGGGCGCAGGTGTATGCTTCCGAGCTGGCGGAGATGCGGCGCATGCTGGAGGTGCGATGCTTGGTGGGGCCGGCTTTGAGTTCGCTGCCGACCCGGCAGCAAACAGGGCGGAGCGCCTCTGGGCCTATCTGGGCCTTGCACCCAGAACTGTGGCTTGCACCACCAGCGCCTCATTCCTGTGCGCCCTCATCCCTCTGCGGCTCCCTGTGTGTCGCGGCAGGAGAACAAAGTGGATCTGCCCCAAGACCGGTTTGACGCCACCAACGCCGAGCTCATGCGCTTCTGCAAGGCCTGCGGCCTCCTGGAGGCAAGAGCGGCTGCTTGAAAGCTGCTGTCCTGGAGCGTGCCATCCCGGCTGCCTGCCTGTGCCTGGGCATGTGTGGCACGCAGTATGCCAGGTGCCGACAGCTGGCTGGCTGCCATCCTTGACAAGTGCGCCCCGCCCCGCCTGGCCCTGCCTCTGTTGTGTGCAGGCCAAGACCCCGGAGCAGCGTGCAGCGTCGGTGGAGGCCGCCTTCAGCCGCGTGGTGCACACGGCAGAGTGGGTGGCGCGCCAGCGCTTCTTCACCCCCCGCGAGCTGCGCAAGTGGGACCGGCTGGTAGCCTGGAAGGCGCACGACGCGAGTGAGTGGGGCCAGCAGACCTGGCCGCGGGGCGCACCCCCAAGGTGCAATGCCTGCCTGCCGCAGGGCCAGCTGGGAAGCCGGTCCGGCAGAAGCTGCCTGGCGTATCCAAGCAGCATGCGGGGGCGCCGCCATCGCCGTCCAGCGGGGCATGCCCACCTCGCCAGCGGGCGCCCTGGTGCTCTGGCCCCGCCCGGTCGCTCAGCCCGCGCCCTTGCACCGCCCCCTTCCCGCCCCTGCAGGCGGGCGCCCCATCCTGCTGGCCCGCCTGGGCCGGGCGCAGCAGCTGGTCAAGCCGGAGCGGTACGACGAGCTGGCCAGCGCGCTGCTCACGCTGGTGCACCGCGGCCTGACCGGACAGCTGTCCAACGCCGCCGGCGCGGCGGAGCAGGTGACTGCCCGGCCTGGCGGGGCTGCGCCAGAATGATGTCGGGCACAGGCAGCACTAGGGGTGATGTCGCTGGGTTCAGCAGACGGCCGTGCAAACCAGGCGCTGGGGTAGAGGCAGCTGTAGCCACCAGGTGCCCTCGGTGTGGCCGAGCGTCCGCTGGCCAGTTGCCTGAAAGCCCCATTGAGGCTCTAGAGCTGGTAACGACGGCTCGGGCCCTCCCTGGGCGTGCCTGCCTCCACGCAGATGGTTGTGGTGCTGGACTGCCGCGGCGGCAGCAGCATGGGGCTCACCCGCCACATGGGCCTGCTCAAGCGCCTGGCCATCACCCTGAACGAGCACTACCCGGTGAGGCAGCCCCGCCCCCAGCTCGCAGCACTGCTGCTCACACCCCAATCAGGCGTGGCCGTGTTCCGGCTGGCGCCCGCAGGTCGTAAAGCTGATGGACTGCTGTCAGGAGTGCCCACCCTGGGACTTGGCTAATGCGATGTCAGAGCTGTCTGGACCTGCGTGTGTTTCACAACGTTATCCGCCGCCCCCCCCCCCCCCCCCCCCGCCCCCCCGCCTCGCAGGACCGGCTGTTCAAGCTGCACCTGCTGGAGCTGCCGCTGCTGCTGCGCTGGGCGCTGCACGGCGTCATGCCGCTGCTGCATCCGCACACGCGCAGGCAAGTTGCTGGGCGACAACGGCGCGGGCGTGTGTGGGGCTTACTCCAAGCACACATGCGCTGGCAGCGGCCTGGTGTGGCCATCCTCATCGGGGGTGGCGGCGGCGCGCCTGCTTCCCTGATTCCCCCCTGAGACATCCCCCTCCCCCCCCCCCCCCCTCGCAGCAAGGTGATCATGAGCAGCATCAAGGACCCGGACCTGGCGGTCACTGTTGCCTTCCTCACCAAGCGGTGAGGCGCGCCTCGTTGGGCGGGCAGGACGCCAGGTTGTGGGGCGCGAAACCACAGACCTTGCTGCAGCGGACACCAATGCGAGCACCGCTCAGCAGGCATGGCAGTTCCATCCGCCACCCTGTATTGTTTCCCGACCCGGCTCCCACCCTGTGCTGCCCCGCCGCCCCCCCAGCAGGCGCTCCACCGCGGCCAAGGCCACGCTGCGCCGCACGCTGAGCAACTGCTCCTTCCTGTCCAGCGGGGACAGCACGCCCGCGCTACTCTCCCCCCAGACCTCCAACCTGGGCCAGGAAGCACAGGGCCTGGCGGCAGCGGCGCCAGCGGGTGCTGCTGCCGCCGCCGGCGGGGCGGAGCCGCGGCACCGGCTGTCAATTGGGCAGGCGGCCAGCGCAGAGGTGCGCATCGAGGCGCCCCCGCCGGCGCTGCCGGCGCCGCTGTCGCGGCCGCAGGGGGAGGGCCAGGGCCGGGAGCAGCTTGGGGAGGAGGATGTGCCGCACACGCCGCCCCCCACGCTCAAGGGCCCGCAGTCGCCACGTGAGCCCTCCCTCAGGGCCCGCCGCCAGCTGCAGCACAGGCCTCAGCAGCAGCAGCAGCAGAGGCATGAGCAGGGTGGGCACCTCCACCCTCACCGCCCTGCGCACCACCCAGCGCCGCACCACGACCGACCCGAGCACCAAGCGCAGCATGCGCAGCACTCCCACCACCGGCCTGCGCCAGCGCAGCAGTTGACCGGGGAGCACCAGCAGCACCACCAGCACCAGCAGCAAGTCCGGTTTGAGCAGGGGGAGCATGGCCAGGCGTGCTCGCAGCAGCAGCAGCAGCAGCAGCAGACAGCGCAGGCTGCAGAGGTGTCGCCGTCGAGGAGCCCGATGCAAGCAGGCGGCCTGCCAAAGGTGGAGCGCCCCTCCCCTTTCGACTCCATTCGGCGCTCGCTGGAAGAGCATGTTGCAATGTGCCCCCTGGTGCAGCAGCCTGGAGGCTCTGTCCCCTCGGCGGCAGCACGAGGCCAGCAGGCTGCCAACGCACCACACCGCGCCGCAGCCTCGGCGGCGGCAGGCCCCAGCAGCCACGCCGTGCCATGGTCACCCGGCATGCACTCCCCGCAGGGGAGCCTGAGCAGGGACTCCTCGTTTGGGGAAGAGCTGGTGCCTGCAGCCAGGGCCAAGGCTGCCGCCGACGCAGTGCGAACATGGGAGCAGGGTCAGGGAGCGGCCGCGGCAGCTGCAGCGCAGGCACGGGTGCCACCTCTGGCGCAGCAGCACGCGCTGCTGCGCACAGAGAGCAGCGCTGCGTCATCGACCGGCTCGGCAGCCAGCGGCGCCGCGCAACACTGCGGCCACGCCGCAAGCGCCAGCGGGACGCTGGCCGGGCTCTCTGCCATGGTCGCAGCGCTGCTGCCCAGCCGGCGCGGCAGCGGGCTGCCGCCACCGCGCCAGCAGGGCCCCCAGCAGGCGTTGCCGCGCACCTCATCCCACCTCTCCTTCGGCAGCGCCGGCGACAGCCCGGGCACGCCCACGAGCGCCCGCCGGCTGGATGGGCTGACCGACCTGCCCCCGCGCCCTCTGGGCAGGTGTGCCACCCTGCCGAGTAGCTGCTGCTGCTGCTGCTGCTGCTGCTGCTTGTGATTGGCGGTGCATGCGACTGCCCTTGGAGACGACACGGCTCTCCAGCCCCACGGCCGAAGCTGCATGCTGGCAGCAGACGTGTCTGGTGCAGCTTCTGATCCAGCATGCTGAGTCTTCCCTGGACCCTCGCCCTCCCATGCTGCAGGGCTCGCGGCCTCACCCCGCGGAAGAGCAGCCTGCGGCGCAGCCAGTCTGCCGACTCGTTTGGCGCCGCCTCTGGGCGTGGGCTGGGCAGCCACCCGCTGCGTCGGCAGTCCTCGGGTGCGTCCCCGTGGCAGCCGCAGCTGGCTGGCAGACGGAGGGCTGGCATGCTGTGGCCTGCATGCTGGTTGGTGTGGGTCGAGCAGGGGGTGTGGGGGGCAGAGCCAGAAGCGGTTGTGCGCCCTGAAGCGCAGTCCCTCCCCCCGCCCACCTGCCCAGCTGCTTAAACCCATTTCCCCGACTGCTGCACGACGGGCCAGACGAGCTGGGGGCGCCCTCACTTGGCTGCCTCGTGCAGGCAAGCCCTCTCCCAGACGCAGCCACCCCGCCCCTTGCCATGCCCGCCCTCCTCCCCCTGCAGTGTCCTGGGCAGAGGAGCTGGAGACGGTGAAGGAGATTGCGCCGCAGGAGGCCTCGCCGGCGGCCGGTGCGGCCTCCCCACTGCGCGCGCGCCTGTCGGCAACCAACCGCCAGCACCTGCTACTGACCACCTTCTTCCTGGTGCTCATGATGGCGCTGCTGGCGCACCGCCTGGGCCTCAGCAGCATGCTGTGAGGCCGGCAGCCATCCCTGTGCGGGCCGGCCTTGCTTGGTCACGGAGCGGTGCGCAGCCCGATACCAAGGTGCGGCAGCTCTGGGCCGCAATGCGGCTGGCGCTGGCAGCTCGTGCCCCGCGGTCCTACCTGGTCTGAATGTGCTGCAGCCGGCCACCATGTGTCTTCCCAAAGAATGCGAGACGTCTGAGTGCCCTCCACAACCACCCATCCACGTATGAAGAAGCCGGGCGATACATGCCACAGCGCTCCTCTGCAAGCTGTACACGCGAATCTGTACGCACATGTCCTCTCTAAATGTCGCCGTATTATTCATTTTCCATTCTCCATTCATCCCGAGAAGACAACTTTCCATGCCTCGCACAGGCACTTATAGCCCATATGAGTGAATGAACTCGATTCTCTTGCCCTGCAATAGTGCAATGGGTGAAGCAAAGCCAATGGGAGGGATGTGTGAGCACCTCAAGTGAGGGGGCACTCGTGAGCTCATGGGCGCATGAGTACTCAGGTCGCCATGGCTGTCGTGAGCTGGCGCTGCGTGGCGGGACTGCAGCCCATTTCAATTTGACACTGTTCCGCTCGCTCTCGGCACTCCCCTAGCCCTCCGAGCCTTCGACCACATCCCACAGAAAGCGCTGGGGTGAAGCAGAGAAGGCCGCGTCACGACGACCTCGACGCGGCTGCGAAAAGCCATGCGCAGTAACCGCAGACGCGTGCTTGCAAGCTATGAGGAGGATGAGGCGGACTGTAGCGGCGGAGAGGACCTTGAGTGGCAGCCCACGGCGGCGGTGGCAGCACCAGGGCGGGCCTCTTGGCGCGCCTCTGGCGATGACGACGGCGAGCCGACATGCTCTGCAGCAGCTGCAGCAGCTACAGACAGCGGCGAGCAGCACCAGATACCAGCAGGTTTGGAAGAGTGGGAGGAGGAGCAGCTACTGGCCACACTGTCGCCCGAGAGCCAGAAGCGGGAGCGGCGGCGCATCGCTAATCGCGACTGCGCGCGACGCATCCGGCAGCGCAAAACGGTGCGCGCTGGGGCTCTGTCGGCAGGAAGGGATGGGGAGCTGCCATGTGCATGCCTGCAACATTCCTGACGCAGAACGCTGTGCATGCACGGCAGCCCCACGCACCCGCTGCCGCTGTGCTCCTGTGCGGCTGCAGGAGCTGCTGGCTGACCTGACCGCAAGCGTGGAGCAGCTGCAGGCCGACAATGCGCGCCTAGTGGCCACGCTTTCAGGCACGCCTTGCTGCTGGCACCTCGCCCCGCCTTGGCGGGCAGCCTCCATGTGCCGCGCTGCCTGCAGCCCTGTCGTGTCCACGGCCGGCTGCGACCGTGCATGGCCCGGCCTGCATGCCCCAGCATGACGCCTTGCCATCACCCTCGCGCCGCCACCCGGCCGGCCGCGCGCCTTGCGCCTGCGGGCCTGGTGCCGCGCGCCCATGCAGCGCCCCCTGGGCCCCTCACCACCCTGTGCGGCCCGCCACTGGTGCAGAGGTGACGCGCTGCTGGCGGGACGCCACCCTGGCAAACTGCGAGCTGCGCGCCCAGATCGCGCTGCTGCAGGCCGGCGGCAGCGGCGGCTCCCGCTCGTTGGGTGCGTGGGCGGGCGGCGCCGCCCTGGCTGCGCCTGTGCCTGCGCGCCGCTACTGCCTGTGACGACGGGATCACGACGGTGTTGAGCGCCCTAGGATGCGCCAGGATGAGCGCAGAGCGACTGCAGCCGTCAGCGCACATGCCCTGGGCTGTGGCGTGTGCGTGGGGGTGTGCATGCGACTTCAGCTGAACATGATCCATGGGTGTGTCCCGCTCTGTGCGACGCAGGGGGGTGCTCCTCTGGCGGCACCGGCGGCGGCAGCGGGCTGCCCAGCCCTGTGGGCCTGGTGGCCCAGCTGGGCTCGCCCGGCTGGCCGTCGCCCATGGTGCTGTGAAAAAACTGTGCCTGGACCCCTCGCAATCTACACTTCCCTTCACAAGCAGGCTGATGCTTGCGCATCACCCGTACTTCATGTACCGGGTCGATCTATTGTCTGCTGCTGTTGAAGTCTGCGTTGCCCTCCCAAGTTGCTGCGTTGCACCCGTTGTATGCTGCCTGTTGTGTAGTTGTGCCTTTCTGCAGCGCCGCGTCGTCCCCTTGTCCACATTGGCGCATGCTTGGCACCTTGCCCTCTCCCTGGGCGCGCTGCTCTGGCCTCTTGTGTGCCTCAACCACCCCCGTTGCCCCTTGGGCAATGTGCTGCCTAGGGGGATGTTACACAGCCATTCACTTTGCACATTTATTTTGCTGCACCGCTCAGTCTCATTCGTTGTGGGCCGAGGTCGGGGTGGAGCGCTGCTGCAATTGACGCTGAGGGCAGTAGGCTGGGCAGCGTGCTGAGAGGGGCTGCTCAGGTTGCACCCCGAGCTGAAGCCGCGAGCGAGGCGCTCAGTGGTCAGCCCGCAGCAGAACCGCCCAGCTGGGCACTGGGCACCGTCGTGCTGCGCCCCGGCTTGTTTGCTCGCCGCTGCTGCCAGGCTGCCATGGCGCGGCCGCGGCTGCAGGCCTTTGCCGCGACTCGTCCGCCCCTGCTGGTGCTGTGACAGTCGGCCGTTGTTGTGGTGCGAAGGCGCACCGGCTTCACCGCTGGGCCTCCTTGCCAAGCTGCGGGTGCATGTCTGGGTAGCACCAGGGCGCAAAGCCTGTGCCGCACACCTCATCTGGGGCAGGGCGGGTGGGGTGGGCAGGGCAGCCGGCAGGCCAAGTTGAGCACAGCTTTCGTGCGTCGGCCGCCCAGGCACTGCAGATGGCTGCGCTGCAAGGCAGGGAGCGGGGTTTCCCGGCAGCGCCGCCCTCTTGCGGCCTTGGCGGCAGGGGATCCCCAAGGCGGCAGCGCTGCGCGCCCGCTGCCGGGAGCGGCGCCGCCGGCCCACCAATCTTCACACCTTCCGACTTGCTGGGCGGCCGCGCCTCGAGCTTCAGGTACTCGCCCGTGAACTCGTACTGGGGGCACTCCTCGTTGGAGTACTCGCCCGGCAGCACCTCTGCGGGGGGGGAGAGGGGGGTGGTGGGTGGGTGGGTGGGTGGGTGGGGTGGGGTGGGGTGGGGTGGGGTGGGGTCGGGAAACGGGGGCTGCTGTGTGAGTACGCAAGCATGCAGAAGAAAGGAGGGGCAGTGCACTGGAGCAGGGGCAGCGCTGGCTGCCGCCCGGGCTGGGCAAGCTGGTTCCGGCCTGGCGTGCTCACCGGCGTCTGCAGGCAGCGGTCTGAACCAGCGCGGCTGCCAGCTGTCGCCGCGCTTCTCGCGCTCCTGCATGGGGCGGGCCCAGGGCACGATGCATTGCACTGTGCAGGGGGGACGCTGGGCCTCCACCAGCCGGCTGCCCATGCCAACGAGGCGCACGTCCCGCCTGCAGCTTGACCGGCCTGCAGGCTGCGCAGCCAGGCGCATGGTGCCCCGCTGCAGGCCATGGCAGGCGCCGCCCGCAGGGCGCCCGCCAGCGTGCACGACCAACGGCGGGTGCGAGGGGCGGCAGGTGCGAGCGGCGGCGGCGCGCGCACCTTGCGCTCTGCCCGCTGCATCTCCTCCAAATTGTACTTGGCCACCGCCGCGTCTGCGGGCAAGCAGGAGCGCCAGCAGCGCATGCGTCACAACGGGGCGCCGCAAAGCAGCAAGGGGGCCGCCGGCCGTACAGGCCAGGCACGCTTCAGGCAGTGGGGGTGGGTTCATGAGGTCGCGGCCCCGCGTCTGCCCCCCCCCACCCAACCCCCAACCCCCAACCCCCACCCCCTGCGCCCCCCCACCCGACGAGTTGCCTCCCTCGAGCAGCGCGCGGTCGGGGCGGCGCCGCGAGTCCGAGGGCAGCGGGTTGATGCCGTCAGCGCAGCTGTTGAGCTTGTGTGCAAAGTGGGTGAAGCCATAGGGGTCGTCCGCTGGCTTCTCGGTGCACTGCAGGCGGCGCGGGCGCGTTGAACAGTGGGGCCACACCTGACGCCGTCGCTTTCAACAAGGCGGCGCGGGCGGCGCGAGCCGCAGGGCTGGCACGTCAGCGCATGGCCAGGCGACAGCGGCCGGCGACGCGCCTGGTGCGCCAGCCGGCACAGCCTGCACTGCGGCGGCCAATGGCAGCGGCACACCGCCGGCTCTGCCCGTGCATGGCACGGCACACGGGCGCGCGGGGGGCGGCGCAGCGCCGGCAGCCCAGGCGGCGGCCTCACCGTCCACAGCCGCAGCGGCTCCTCTCCGGGCAGCGGCTCGCCCTCAGCGTCGCACTTGACTGTGGGGTGGGGCGGCGCAGGAGGGAGGTGGCTGGGCGGGCAGGGTGCAAGGCGAGGGCGCGGCCCGGGTGCGCAGGGCGCGCGACATGCAGGTGCATGCGGCAGCGTCTCTGCGGCGCTACGCGCCAGGGAGCAAGGGGCCGCGCTGCGCTCCGCGCCGCCGTGGCGCACCCTCCGGCAGGCAGGCAGGTGGTCCCAGCCGCCGCATCGAATCCACAAATCAAAACAAGAGCACAGGCGTCACGCCGTGCGGCCGCGGGCTGCCGCCCAGCCCCGCCCACCTGCATCCAGGTGCGAGTTCCACTTCCCCTCCAGCTTGTACACCGGGGTGCCGTCCTCTTTGCTGATGGTGCCGCTGATCTGCGCAGAGCACCCATGGGCCAGGGGCGCGGGGCGCGGGGCGCGGCTGCTTGCGGCACTCCCGCTGCCGGCCCTTCGGCGCTGCCATCCTGCCTGCAGGCTGCGGCACCGTGGTGGCGTGCCGTCACGCGCTGTGCCCAGCCTGCCGCGCGCGTGCCAGCAAGGGCCCGCCCGGCGCCCCGCGCACCTCGTAGCGCCCGGCGCCAAACCAGCCGCAGGGCTGGAAGAACATGTAGGCCTTGGCGCCGGTGGTGGAGTTGAGCAGGGTGTAGTCGCCATAGGTGTCGATCCAGGTCTTGCCTGCGGGGGGGCGCATGCCGGGCCGGCAGTTCTCAGGCGCTGGCGACGACGGGCCGCCACCAGCCAGGGCCGGCGCACGCTGTGGCTGTCAGATGCCCGTGCATCGCCCCAGGGAGGTGCCGCAGTGCGGGCCCCCGTCCCCAACTGCGGCGCAGGCGGGCCGAGCAGAGGCGCGCACCCAGGATCACGTTGTTGGCCTTGGAGGTGGGCGGCACCAGGCTGAACACCTCGCCGGTGGTCTTGAGCCGGATGCGGGTGCGGCCTGCACGCGGGAGGGCAGGTGGGGGTGGGGAGGCTAGAGCCGTGGGCTGGGCTGCAGGGCAGAGCAGCAAGCGGTCGGCCAGCCCAGCAGGCTGCCCTTTGAAGCAGACAGACAGACAACAGGGCACCTGTGCTGCCTTGGAGGAGAGGCAGATGTGTGCGCCTCCTGCTACAGGCTGAGCCCCCAAAAGGCCC
>KQ481970.1:200500-214315 GCA_001430745.1 Auxenochlorella pyrenoidosa
GCCCACTTGGCTGGCTGCGTGGCCGGCGTACCAGCGCCGCGCAGGGGGTGATCAACAAAAACAAGGCGCTGGAGGGAGGGAGGGCCATGAAGGACACGACCAGGGCCTGGCCTCATGGCAGCTGCACAAGTCCAGCCAGGGTTGCGGGCGCGGGTACCCAGGGCACCGGAGGGGACATTTGCCCCGCACCCCATCGCCCAGCACCTGCCCGGTGCCTACCTGTGTCGATGTACACAGCCTGGCCGCCCACCCCGCCAAAGGCCCGAGGTATCTGCACGTCCAACGCCAGCTGCATGCCCAGCTGCGTCTTGCCCACGCCCGGCACGCCGCTGCGAGGCGGCGGGGCCAGGCAAGGCGCCGGTGATGGCGCGGCTGCAGGCACGTGCACGCAATGCTGCGCGGCACGCAACACTGCAGCGAGGGCGGCGCAACATGCTGCATGACATGCCTGCCTGCGGCTCGTGCTCCGCCTGCTGACCACCGAGCTGGCCACCAGTCCGGAGCACCCCCCTCACCAGAACTCTGTGATGGCCCCCGTCTCCACCCCCCTGCCCAGCACGGCGTCCAGCTCCTCGGCAAATGTGATGATGCGCGTCGCGCTCTCCTCCCTCTCCAGGATCTGCCGAGCCGAGACGGCGGCGGTGGCAGCGGCTGCGCCAGGGCCTGCCTGCCCGCCGCCGCCGCCTGGCTGACCAGCTGGACCCACGCGTTGCGGCGCTGCGAGCTTGAGGACCAGCAGCGCCTCTTCATGCGTCAGTTGTGCTTCTGCAACAAGTGGATGGGAAGCAGGTTCGAGGTGGTGCCGCGTGCAACATCGCTGGCAGCAGAGTGGCGGTGGCGGCAGCAGTGGCGGCAGCAGTGGCGGCAGCGGCAGCGCCCACAAGCAGCTGCCTTCGCCGATCGCCATTTTCATTTGTCGAAAAGAAGTTTCCACACCAGTCGCAAGCTCTACAGGGCCAGCAACGCCCGCCAGTTCCGCGGTGGTCCGAAAGCCGGCGCACTGCAGCTTGTGCCGCACGCTGGGACTGAGCGGCAGGCCCACAATGTCCAGCCGCGGGTCCATGCTGCCACCACGGGTCCCCAGCAACAGCCGATCGCTTCTTGTTGTAAAAGTTGTAAAAACCTCTGGCAACTTGGTTATTGCTTTTTGGCAGGCAACAACAGCACGTCACAGATGGAGCTTCAGGCGCGGATTGCAATGCAGCCATTCGTAATTGCATGCAAGAAGAGCTGGCTGGCAGCTGCCGCCAGCTGCAGCGAGGCATTGGTGCCGTACTCGTCAAGCTCCCAGCACCAGTTCAATCGCCTTCAACATGATCAGTCTGTTACACACATTTCATGAGCAAAGGAAGCCAGAGATTCATAATGGAAGGTGCTGCATTCCTCTCACCACTGTCCTGGCCCACCCGCAGATGGGCCCATCAGTGGCACCCCTTGTGGCCCACTGCCGTGGCCTCCCCAAGCACCCTGCTGTGGCTGATAGTAGGCTCCGGCCTGTGCTGGTCCGGTTGGCGCCTGCCAGGCAGCATTCTGCGCCATGGGGGCTGCTGGCATGCCCTGAGCAGGCGGCCGCACCTCGTGTCGATGCTCCTGCTGCTGCGGCTGCTGGGCGGCCCCGCCCATCAGGCTCAGCTCCTCCATGCTCTGCGGGAGGGGCGGCGCCTTGGACGCTTGGCGCGGCTGTGTAGATCTGGATACAGCTGTGCCATGTGCATCCCAGCCAAGCAGATGGCCAGCCCACGCACGCGCTGGCGGCGCCCATGCATGTGTCCCCAGTGCCCACCTGCACCACCCCCTTGGGCAGGTAGCCCCTCAGGTGCCCCGCCTCGCGCAGCAGGCGCTGGCGCTCCGCCGCCACCACCGCGGCCTGCCGGGCCTCTGCCTCCGCCTTGCGTGCCTCCTCAGCCGCCTCCTCCTCCTGCAGGCAGCCCTTGCCAACACAGGAGAGCAGCTCAACACACGGAATGCTGATCCAGTGCACCTGGCAGCAAGAATACACTTGCAGCAGGAAACCTGGGGGCATGCACACACGCGCTGGCCGCTTTGCATGGGCCGGACCCTCACCCGCATGGCCTGGTACAGCTGGCGGCGGTAGGCCAGCAGTCGCTCCACCTCTCGCATGTGCTCCGCCTGCTTGGCGCGCCGCCTCTGCAGCAGGCAGGGGCAGCGAGGCAAAGTGTGCCTGCGATGGATATGCGTTCTGCCTGTACAGCCTGCTGTTTCCCACGCAGCTAGTTGTGTCGCACACGCCTTTTCCAGGGTGCAGCATTGCCTGGTCGCATCACTGGTTATGCGCGTCGGCCCGCTCGCTTTCCGCGCATCCACACCGCCCCCACAAGCCCTGCCAGCACCCGCCTGCATGTTCATCTGCTCCAGCCGGTCCTCCTCCGCAAATCGCTCCAGCATTCGCCGGCGGAACTCCTCCTCGTTGGCGCGCTCGGCGGCGCGGCGCTCGGCCTGCAGGAGGGAGGCCGGGGCACAGGGGCGGGGCGGCGCGCTGCACTTGCGACAGTGGGTGGTGCGCCAACATCCACATGGCTTGCAGTATAACCTCGCTCCTGCCATGCAGGCTAGATATTGCAGCTAGCGGCCAGTGCACTGTGAAAAGCAAACATCTGTTTGCCTGCCCTCACGGCCAAAAACAGCACATGCGGCACACGCACTGCCCCTCTTCCCTGCCCCTCACCTTGAGCCGCATCTGCACCTCATTGCTCTTTATCATCTCCGCTCGCATCTCCTCCTGCCGCTTTCGGCGCTCCTCGGCGGCACAGCGTGCGCGCTCCGCCTCCAGCTCAGCACGCAGCAGGTCCAGCAGCGCCTCCTCCTCCTCCTTTGCACGCGCCGCCTCCTCCTGCTGCGCCTTGAGCAGCTCGTACGCCCTGGCACCCACGAGCAAGAATTGAAGCGCAACCGAACATGGTGGATGTAACCAGGCTGTGCAGGAAGGCACACACGCAAACAGGCAAACAGAGAGGCAGGGAAGAGCTGCCAATTCCTGATGTGGGTCCTGCGAAACTTCACGCATCAACCCTCCCCCCCTTAAGCTGCCTCTCCATGATGGAAGCATGCATGTCCAAGGCGCCCACCTGTCCTGCGCCTCGCGCTTGGTGGCCTTCCTGGCCGCGTCGGCGGCCTCCCGCTCCCGCCGCTTGCGCATGTAATCCTGGATGCTGCGCTCCTCGGCAGCCTCAGCCTCGCGCTGCCTGCATGCAAATGCAGTAATCAGGGAGGCAAGCCCTCTGGGCAGATGTGCGTCAAACGCGATGACGGGCTGCATCAGCAGCGTCGCTTCCATTGTTTGGGCCGCCGAAGACTGCGGTGGTTGTCTTCCTGCGGTCGCCGGCGCCGCCCAGGCCTGCCCGCACCTCCTCTTCAGCTCCTGCTGCTGCGCCAGGAAGCGCTGGATGTCGGCCTGCGTGTCGTGCTGGCGGCGGCGCGCCGCGCCCGCCGCGGCCGCCTCCTCCTCCTCGATGCGCCGCATCACCGCATCCACCATGGCCCGCTCCCGCTCATACTCCTCCTACGGGTGATGCACGCAAGAAAAGGGTCAAGACCGCAGCAAGTTGCGCAGCTGGCGAGAGGATCCCAGTGCCTCCTTGGCTGCCACATGTCAACGAGCAGCCGGACCGCGGTCGCCCGCAGCAGCCTCCTGCCGCTTGCGCATGCACCCACCCTGGCCACGTGCTGCAGCTCGCTGCGCTCCTGGAGCTGGCGGTCGAGCGCCTCCCGTGCCGCTGCGCCGGCGGCCCGCCTGGCCGCGGCCTCCTCCGCTTCACGCGCAGCCGCCGCCTCGTGCTGCGCCGCCATGGCCGCCTCGAGCGCGGCGGCGTACTCGCGCTCCCGCGCCGCCAGCGCCACGCGCTGCTCCTGCTGCTGCACCCGCTCGTAGTTGACCTCTGCCGCGCGCAGCTTCTCCTTGAGGGCGCGCAGCTCGGAGGAGCGCTCCAGCAGCGCCTGCACCTCGCGCTGCTGCCGCGTGGCCTCCCAGTTGGCGGCCTCGGCGGCCGCCGCGGCAGCTGCCTCCTCCTGCAGCCGCTGACGCGCCTGCTTCTTCAGCTGCTGGGCCTGCAGCCCAAGAGCACAAGTACGGCTGGGTGGGTAGGTGGGAACAGAAACACAGACAAGCTGGGTGCTGAGGCACGCTTGAGTGGGCAACCAACTGCACGCCTGCGGCATACAACCTGATCTGCTAGGTGCAGGTTGCACAAAGACACCACAGGTGGCTGCAAAGACAGCACCCACCTGGTGCCAGGCAGCGATCTCTCGCTCCTCCGCCTCGCGCTCCGCCCGCTCCCGCTCCGCCGCCACCGCCAGCAGCTTTTCCTGGTGTCGTGCTGCTGCTGTCATGGTGCGCTGCTCGGCCACATAGCCCCGGATCTCCTGGGCACGGGCCTCCTGCTGGCGGGCCCGCTCGTGGCGCTGCTCCATCGCTGCTGCAGGCAGGAGGGCGGCGGCAAGCGCGAGTGGTGGTTTGACGAGCGGGCTGGCGCGCTGCGGAGTTGGGCACGTGCCATGTGTATTGTGATGCTATTTCGCGGACAGTCAGGCGGCGACTGACGCCTCGCTTGGCAGGCCAAACGCCCGCGGACTCACCCCTCCCGCGCATAGCTGCAGAATATTAATATTTAAGCCACAGATGTCCGAAGGAAGAGGTACAAGGCTGATCGTAGCCCCCTGCAGAAACGCCATGCACTGCCGCTGCCACGCTGGCGGCGCCGGCGCCTTGCAAGTTGTTGATGTCAACCATAGGCACGGTGCCTCTTTGCCCCACAAGCTCTTGTCGGTGTCCCTGAGCTTCCCTAAAGGTATTATAAATGAAAATTATTGGCGCAATGCAGTTCGAGGGCTCTGCGCTCGTCACAGAACTGACGGCAGGCCAGCAATAGGTATCAGCCCGTAGCGGGCAATGCTTTACACAAGTGGTCTGCAAGCAACAGCACCCCAAACAATCTGTATGATATCAGGATTGCTGCAGAAGTCCGTCCAGATGCTTGCATTCTTGGGATGAGGGCTTCCGCCTGAGGGTGAGAAGCCAAGCAGGCTGGCAGCTTCCATGCACCGTCAGCCTGTGCCACATGAGCTGTCAGGGGCCCTGATTCCTCATTGCCCCTACCTCTCTCCGCTGCTGACCGTTCCCTAATTTAGAACAGCTCACCAACTCCTGGTAACACGACAGCCCTGGGACCTCGTCCGCTAAGTGAGCCTACTTTGAGGGTGTGCAGCTGGTGCCTGGGCCTTGGTAGCAAGTAAATGTGGGGAGATGGATACGCACTGGGACTGGCGTTTTCACCTTGGGGAGACCAGCGCCAGCCAGCGTCCTGCAGCAGCCTATCGGTCGCCTTGGGCGAGGCTGCAGGCCTGTTTGTGGCTTTGTGAGCTCCAAACTAGCACAATTACAGCATAGTTAAGGTTGAAAGTTGAGAGTCAGAGCGGCGGCAGCTCCAGCTCGCAGGGGCACCTGCGCGTCAGCACTTGCCAGCTGGTGGCCCTCTTGCAAAATCTATGCCTGCCAGCTGTGTATGCCCATCATACAGGCGTTGCAACAGCCTTTTTCCAAAAAGTACTTCTGTCTGCAGGGCCTGACCTGCCAGCCCACACACCTTGCCAATCGGCCAGCGGTTTGCTCCAAGTGCGCATCTACTGTAGGTGAGCTGCTGGGGCTCTTGCAGCTGTGGGTGCAGGCATTTGACAGGCCTTTTAACGCGAGAGTAGCAACGAATGCAGCAAGCTTTGAACTAGTGCACTGGCTGTCCTGGAGGGCGGCATCTGCCCGACACAGAGCTGGAGGCAGCGCTGGGTGGCAGCTCAGCGGGCACCCGCCAGACACCGAGACAGTTGGAGCCTTTAGTGCTGGATGCCAGTCAGGGCTGTGCCTCGCTCACACTTGTGGGCCGCCCTGCCCTGCAGAGCGGCTCGCCAAACACCAAGCATGCCCTGCACTTGAGCCGCTCTTTCCATTTCTTCCCGCCAGAGCGGCACCATGGCGGGAGGAGGGGTTGTTCTCAATCGCGCCTCAATGGCGAACATCCAGGCAAGCAAGCCAGCGTTGCTTGTGCTAGCCTTCTGCTCCCGTAGTCAATTTTACAAGTCCAAACACTGGGCCACACCCAGCATTCTGGCAGTAAAGTAGCTTCAGTTTCAGCACTTCTGTCATTTCGAGGCCATGCAGCCGCGCCCGCGCCCACTGCACACTGGCGTCTTCCCGTTCGCCACCCTGCGTCCTTGTGTTGCCTTGCCCCCCCTTGCAGGACTACCACGGACGGCTGACCTTTTATGTCATCCTGGTGGCGGCGGTGGCGGCGGCAGGCGGCCTGCTGTTTGGTGAGGCACGGACAGCGCCTGCTCGCCTGACTGCACCGGCGGCTGCGTGCCCAGCCGGTTGGCAAGCCCCCCCCCTCCCCCCGGGCGTGCCAGTTGGGGCACCTCATGCATGAGCTGAGGGCCAGTTGCGCTGCCTGCGCTTGTGCCGCCCAGGGTACGACATCGGCGTGACTGGCGGCGTGGAGGCGTATGACGAGTTCCAGGTCAAGGTGAGGGGAGGACCGGAGCCTGCGGGCCCGTGTGGGCAAACCTTCCGGCACCGGCCCTCCCTCCAGCACCCGCCTGTGAGGGCTCCCCTTCTGTGCTCTGTGGCTACCTCCCGATGCCCTGCTCCCAGCATGCAAGCCGCTTTGCTGGCTGAGCACCCACTGGATCCCATCCGCTCTTTACCCCCGGCAGTTCTTCCCGGATGTGTATGAGGCCCGCCACGACACCACCACCAGCCCCTACTGGTGAGGACCCCCGCTGGCGCCCGCGCCGCAGCATTACAGTGGCAGTCAGCCCCCAGCTGAATGCAAAGCCCTGGCAGGCAGAGCTGTGCAGCCAATGCACCAGCCCGCGGCCTCGCCAGCTTGCCACAGCGCAGTCCACCACTCACTGAGCCGGGGCCGGGGCCGGCTGCAAGGCGCCCTGCTCAATGCCCTGCCTTCCCTCCATGCTTGCTTTTGGCCGCCCCCCTGCAGCGTCTACGACTCGCAGAAGATGCAGGCGAGGGGCAGGGAACTGCCTGTCTTGTGGCGCGTCTGCTGCCCAACCAGACCTCGGCGTATGCGGCACGCCGCCGCTGCAGGGAGGGCGCGCGCAGGCCTGCGTGGCCCCCGGGCTCACCTCTGCTCTGAACGGCGCCCCCCGCAGGCCTTCACCTCCTCCCTCTTCCTGGCCGGCCTCTTCTCCTCGCTGTTCGCCGCCAAGATCACCCAGACGTGGGGGCGCAAGGCGAGTCCGGTCCCGCCGGCCTGCCGCTGCAGTGCATGAACCTCCATTCACCCTATCACCACCATGGGTGCATGGCCCTGGCCCATCACAGCTTCAGCGCTGCTGCCGGCAGCAGGGCCCACCTGGTGGCCCGAAGCAAGGCTGCCTGGTTTTGCGCTGCTAGCGCTGCCGGCTGTTGCGGCGTGTGCCCTAACCTCTTGCCCCCCCTCCCGCTCCTGCCGCAGATGACCATGACCCTGGGGTCAATCTGGTTTCTCATCGGCGTGGGCCTGACCTCTGGCGCAGTCCATATCGGTGAGTTAGCCAGAGTGCGTGGCCGGCAGCCTGCTGGGTGCAGCCTCGGTGGGTGCTCATTCCCCAAGCTGCCTGGTGTGCCCTCGCTGATGGGCGCCGAGCAGTGCACCCTGGGGGTGTTAGTGATGTTTGAAAATGGCATGCGTGCTGTCGCCGTCTCTGCAACCTGCAGCCATGCTGGTGGTGGGCCGCCTGTGCCTGGGCTTTGGCATTGGTGAGTGAGCACCCCACCAGCTGGCTGCAGCTGGCAGGCGTTCAGTTCCAGCGCGCTACGCATGCAGCCGCAGCCTGTCTGTTGTGAACTGGAGCTTACCTTGCATGCAGCAGCTGCAAAGCCCAGGTGCAAGTGTGTCAGCTTGCAGGAGCACCATGTGGCAGCGAGTGAGGGCGAGAGGTTTAAATTCTGGTCGCCTGAACCCAGAGTCTGCATTCCCTGCGCCTGCCCCTCCCTCTACAGGTTTTGTCAACCAGGTGGCACCCCTCTATCTGTCTGAGATGGCGCCCGTCAACTACCGCGGAGGCCTGAACGTCTGCTTCCAGGCGAGAACGACACCCGCTTGCTAGCTGCTGCGCTGCCCCTGTCGCCATGCAGCGCCCCGCCTGAGCCTGGGATGAAGGCTGTGGCATATTGCACACAGCACACCTGGTCTTACCACCCTTCCCTCTGGCCCCTCCTGCTGCAGCTCTGCATCACCATCGTGAGTGGCAGCCGATCCATCCATGCAGCCCTCCCTGCGAGCCGGCGGTTCAGCGGGCCCCTGCAGCTGTCACCCTGGGTTTCACGGGTCATGTGGCTGCATTGTGGGCATACACCAGTGACACAGGAACGTGTATGCAGCAGCAGCTGTTTTTCCACTTCTAAGCCTCCGATCCGCTGGGCGCGCCTTGCCGCAGGGCATCCTGTTTGCCCAGCTGATCAATTACGGTGAGCACGCCAGGGACGTATGTCCTCACCTTCTCCTGCTGCTGCCGGGACCTGAAGACAGACATTAACTGTTTGAGCTGCTGCAGTGGCCCGCTGCACCATTTCCTTTGCCCGGTAACTGCGCGCATGATCCCTACCCTCCTGTTGCGTCCTCCCCACCTTGCCCCTGGGCAGGCATGCAAAGCGTGAACCACGGCTGGCGCATCTCGCTGGCTGTCGCCGGCGGCCCAGCCATCGCCCTCTTCATCGGCAGCCTGCTGCTGCCCGAGAGCCCCAACTCGCTGGTGGAACGGTGAGCCCCCCCTATTGATTTGCCCCTGTGCTCCCCCTGCCACACTATCAGTTTACTGCTTTCGCTGGCGCAACGATCTGCGCCAGAGCAAAACTTTTCCTTCGTGCTTGTCCTCAGCCCAGATTGCTGGAGGCGCGTCGCCCCCGTTCTTTCGCTCCCAGCATCTGCACAGGGAACCTGCGCAGGGAACTGTTTCGCAGGGTATGCTGAGGTCCAATTGTTTCATGTCGCTGTGTTCTCGTAGGGGCCGCCCGGAGCAGGCCCGCCGCATCCTGGAGAGGCTGAGGGGCACCCCGCAGGTGGATGCAGGTGAGGTGGCGGGCGCGCGTGGCGGGCAGCTGCTCCGCAGCCTAGGTGCCTTGCCCAGCTGCTTTTGATGTGCTGCAGATGTGATGCAGATGCATGCACGAACAGAAGAGTTATTATGGGGTGTGCATGGCATAGCTTTATGCTCCCGCTGCTGTTGGCCTGCAGCCTGCGGGAGCCGGTCCTGGCCGTGCCGCGCCCGCCACAGAGTTGCATGTGCAGCACACCTGACGGCGCAGTTTCTGCCCACATTGCCCCTGCCATGCCCGCTGCGCCCGCCCTGCCTGTTGTGCAGAGTTCAACGACATTGTGCAGGGCGTGGAGAGCTCCAAGAACATCCGCATGCGAGAGGCAAGCAGGGCGGGCCCGGTTTCCACCTGCACTGCAGCGGGTTGCTGATGCTCAAACCACAGTCCCAGCTGAGTCAGATGAGTTGTTTGAGCCCGCGTCTGCTGGTCTGCTCTGGGCAACTGGCCGCTGCTCCCAAAGATGCCCTCCCTCCGTCCTGGACACGCGCCCAACAAGCGCTCCGTGCACTTGCATCCCCGCCTGCAGTCCTGGGCCCTCCTGTTCACCAAGCGCTACTCCCCCATGCTCGTCGTCACCATCCTCATCAACATGTTCCAGCAGTGGTGAGGGCCAGGGGCAGGCAGGGGGGCATGGCAGGTGTGGGGGGGACCGGACGCGCAGGCACGGACGTGCACAAAGCTTGCAGGCCGTCTCGCAGGGCGCCTTGGCATCCCTGCGCCCAATCCATACCTCCACTTTCCCAATCGCCACCCCCCTGCCTGCCCTGCTGCCCATGCACAGGACCGGTATCAATGCCATCATGGCAAGTCTGCAAACTGGTGTCTACATGTCATGCTGGTTACGCCTGCAGCGCAACTGGCATCTTTGCGCGTGCATGTGCACTGGGATGCAGCTAAAAACTCCCCCCTGGCCCTCTCGTTGCCCGCCACCGTGCCAACTTTGCTCTCCTCTGATCCGCGATGCACCCTGCTGCAGTTCTACGTGCCCGTGCTGTTCTCGTCGCTGGGCACTGGCAGGTGGGCAGCATTGGGTGGTGGTGGTCTCGGGGGATGGGGTGGGGGAGTCCAGCCGTTTTGCACCAAGCAGGCCCACGCAATGCAGTAAGCTCGGCCCGAGGCAGGGGCCGGCGTCATCGTCAAGGCTGCGCAGCCGTCTCCCAACGATTTCCAAACGATCTCCGAACGATAAGTGAGAGGATGCCATTTGCCAACCCCCGCCCGCCCCCCCCCCCCTCCGCAGGAGTACCGCGCTGATCAACACGGTGGTGATCGGCGCCGTCAACGTGGGGTGCACCGTCATCGCTGTGCTTGCGGTGGACCGCTTTGGCCGCCGCTTCCTGCTGGTGGAGGGCGGCATCCAGTGCTGCATCATGATGATCATCGTGGGTGAGCCCAGACCCCCCGGCGCACAGGTTCCCCCTGGCTTTTGCCTCCCCGGCCGCCGACGCAGGAAGATCCCAGCGGCTCCTACCCTGCCGTGCCCCCGGGCAGCTGCTGCTCGCTCGGCTCTAGCAGGGTGTGCAGCAGTTGCTTGAAGGATGGACTGTCAACGAACAGTTTGGCCTGGCCCTGCCTGGCCAACCGCCCCTGATCAACTCGTTAACATCTTGCAGGCGTGGTGCTGGGCGTCGAGTTCTCGGCCGTGTCTGGCACCATCCTGCCCAAGCCCGTGGCCCGCGGCGTGCTGGCCGTCATCTGTGAGCGCCGCGCAGCGCTCAGCCCTGCGTGGATGCTTGCCGGCTGCCGTACCAGCTGCAGATGCTGAGGGCCAGAGAACCAGGCGTCGGCCTCCTGCATGCCGGGCCGTGGCCGGCGTTCCTGCTTGGCCTGCCGCCGCCTGCCTGCCTGCTTGCCGGGGACAAGGCTGGGAGGACTTTTGCACCCCCACCCGCCCCCCTGCCGCCCGCAGGCTTGTTCATCGCCGGCTTCGCCTGGTCCTGGGGCCCCCTGGGCTGGCTGGTGCCCTCCGAGATCCAACCCCTGGAGACCCGCTCGGTGAGGCTGGCAGGGCCCTGCACACTGCCGTCCACGGGTGGCGCTTTCCTGGGCGCCCAGCCTCCCCCCAGCCTTTGCTTGTGAGGCCGGCTGGTGTGCAAGCAGTGTGCAAGCTGACGGCCGGTGTGCAAGCTGACGAGGTGTGCTGCACTCCCCCCCGCTCTCATCCCCTTGCCCGCGGGTCTGCGCCTCGGCACGGACACGGCCGCCTGCGGCACGCCGTCGGATCTGCACAACGCAGGCTGCTTCTCCCCACCCCTCTTGGCGCAGGCCGGCACCGCCGCCGCCGTGGTGTCCAATTTCCTGTGGACCTTTGTGGTGGGCCAGGTCTTCCTCACCATGCTCTGCACCATGCGCTTCGGCGTGTTCCTCTTCTTTGCCGGCATGGTGCGCCGGGGTGGGGGGGACAGGAGGACAGGGGGACAGGGGGACAGGGTGGACACGCCCGGCTGTGACTGCCCTCCTGCCCGTCTGCTGCCCAACGGCTGGGCAACCTGCATTCCTAGGCCCGCTGCACAACCGGGTGGCATGCCTGCATGCGCCCTCCCGTTCGTCCTCCGGGCGGCCCAGTGCTGCCACTGCACCCGGCCTGCCCGCCCCGCAGCTGGCGATCATGTCCGCCTTTGCCCTGTTCTTCGTGCCCGAGACCAAGGGGCTGCCGGTGGAGCGCATCCAGGTGCTGTTCGCGCGCCACTGGTTCTGGCGCAAGTGAGTGGCTGTGTGGGTTTTGGGGGGTGGGAGCTAGGGGGGATAGGGGGTTGCTGCGGCGCGGTGCGATTTGTTGAAGCAAGGCATGCTGGCATCTGCAGCGAGAGGTCCATATCCGCTGCGGGCGTGAGCTGCGGGCGCCTGCAGCTCCACATCCATCTGCTGCGCAGAGAGCGGAGGGGGCGTCGGCTTCTTCAGCTGCAGTGCCACACAGCTGCCGCTGTCCATGTTGCACACATGAGTGCGCGCCCGCGCCCCCCCCCCCCCCCCCCATGCAGGTGGATGGGCGAGGCGAATGCCGAGGACATCATTGCCAAGGAGGCCGCCCGCTCGGCCGCCCGCAAGGGCGCCACCGTCGAGGGCGGCGCCGGCTATCCCGCCGGCCCCACCGGCCCCACCGTGGCCCGCAAGACCCCCGCAGCCGGCGTCGCGGTGAGCGCAGCCTCCGGGACTTACGCAGGGACCGCTGCATGCATGGGGGCAGGGGCTGCGGCGTCGCTCGCCTGAGCATGCGCCGGCCTGCTTTTCCCTGAAGCCCTGCGTCGAGCCCTCACCTTGTCCCCTCTGCCACCAAACCGCCCGCACTCGCAGGGCCTGCTGGAGCGCGCCTCCCAGTTCTCCTCCGGCTGGGCCCCCACCGAGCAGCAGTTCATCGTGCCCGGGGACGAGGAGGAGGTGCCGCCCACCAAGTGAAGGGAGTGAGTACTCACCCTGCACTATTGAGCTTAAAGTATCACATGAGCGGCCCGGCTCTAGAGGCCGCTGCTGGGTTCCCAGGTGCCAGGGTGCCAGCTGGGCTTGCAAGCATGGCGCTGAGGAGCGTGCAGTTTGCCGCTTGTCCCGCACCCCTCTGCAGGCATCCAACACCAGCCCCTGTGCCGCCCCGGCCGCCGCATCACTCTAAGCATGGCGCGCCGATGTCGGCACGACAGCCCGCACAGCCCCTCTGCGGCACATGACAAAAGCTCAAAGCTGGGCGTGGCCACCAAAGCTGGCCGCACCAGGTTGGAACCCAAGACATGATTGAACTCAACGCGCGTCGTACTTGCCCCAAGCTGCGCCCTGCGGTTTCCGGGCACCCAAAAGCCAAACTCAACGTCCCTGGCGCTCAAAAGCGCCGAATAAACGTCGCCACTGCACTTGTCTCCACGCCCTTTGCGTCGCCCCAAGACTGCCCAGAAACAAACACGCCTGCTGCCCCGATGGCTGCCTCTAACCAGTGCAACGTTGTCATTCATTCCGATCTGCCTGCATTGTCACTGCGCATCCGTCGGCTGCCTGCGGCATCCTTGCCCTTGTGTAAATGTGTGTCGGCTACTGTACCAATAAGAGGGCGGGGCAGCAGCATGCTGAGCGGCGGGTAGCGGAAGCAGTTCTTCTGAAACGTGCAGACCCAAGCAATCATGACAAAGTAATAATAGGCGAGGGGTCGTGGAAGACGACAGGATAGTTTAACAGTAAAGCAGGAGCAACTTGGGAGCTGGCAAACTGCACGCTGGCGGCTATCTAGTCAGCGTGCTGCAGCATCGCTTCAGGATGGCTTGCACCCAGGCGCCTCAGCGCCTGAGCTCTGTCATTGCCAACTTCTGGGGAGGCGCGACGCCCCCTGCACGTGGCCACAGCCCCGGTGGGATTGTGAGACAACGACCCCTCCTTGACCCAGCGCCCTGCGAAACACCCGCCCGGGCCAGATGGCAAACGCAGGGGTGTGTCGAGGCAGGCCTGCATCAAGCTCACCAGACGTAAATGCGCCCGAAGCGATGGCGGTTTACGGGCGGACCACTGCGAGGCGGGGAGGGCAGGGACGGCTGGTGCTTTCAGCACCCCGCCAGCGGGCTTTGGCGCAACAGGGGCCGTACCGCCTTTCATGCGTGCAAGCAGGCACACGGCCTGCAAGCAGGCACGCACCGTTACCAGACACGGCGGCGGCTGAGATGGATGTGCCGCGGAATGCGCCGCGGGAGGCCAGCAGGCACTTCTCTTGCAGCTGCACAGGCGGTCAGTGGGGT
>KQ481971.1:50905-62237 GCA_001430745.1 Auxenochlorella pyrenoidosa
CGCCGCCTGGGGTAGCCGCCCCCGCTGCCAGGGGAGCGGCCGCCACCCGCTGCGGGTGCTGCCTGCGCGGCTCGGTGCTGCCAAAGGCTGGCTGGCCGGCGTGCTCGGCAGAGGCCTGCAAGCCGGGCGGGCAAAACCACATGGTGTTGGTGCCACGCGGTATTGGATCCTGCTGCAGCACCGCACGCTGCTTGCTGGCCTTGTTTCAAACGGGAATCCAGCCAGGGAAGAGGGGCCAAGCTTGCGGGAGTTTGATAGAGCAGGGACAAGAAGGGGGGAGAACTCACCGCGAGGTGCTGCTGCACGCCTGGCGGCATGGACAGCCGCCGGCGCAGGCGGCGCCAGCTGCCGTTGCCCGCGGCGGCGCCGCCGCTGGCGTCGGCGCTGCCGCTGCCCTCCCCGCCGCCGTCTGCCAGGCAGCAGGCAACCGCTGCCGGCTCAGAGATTGTGCGCGGGAGCTGCTGCTGCTGCTGCTGCTGCTGCTGCTGCTGCTGCTGAAGCAGCCGCTTATGCCGGCTGGGGGACGCGAGCTCACGCAGCGGCAGCTGCCAGGACTCTCCCGTGCCGCTGCTGCCAAACAGGTGTGCCGTCAGCTCTGCAGCGGATGCCTGCTGCTGGTGCTGCAGGTGCTGCTGCGGCGGGCTGTGGTACTGCAACAGGGGCTGCTGCGGCAGGCTGTGGTACTGCGCCAGGGGCTGCGGCGGCGGCGGGCTCTGGTACTGCGACAGGGGCTGCTGCGGCAGCGGCAGCGGCAGCAGCAGCGGCTGCGGCAGCGGCTGCGCCAGCGGCGAGGGCGCCCTGCCCAGGCGCGCGCTGCTGCTCAGGACCAGCCCCTCCAAGACCTCTGGGGTGCTGAGCCCATGTGAGAGGTCGGTGCTGTCCTGGCTGCCGTCGGCAGAGGGCTCGGCCGCCGAGCCGTCGTTGCGGCGGGCCCTGCGGCCGCTGGGACGCGCCTTGGCCTGCATGGCAGGGGGCGGGGCAGGGGATGGCGGCTGGGTTAGAGGCGAGAACGGTTGAGGCAGGCTGCATCCGCGAGTGAGGGCGGGGGTGCCGAGGGCAGCATGCTTGCACTCTCACGCCCAGCACCCAGCAGGCTCCTCCGCGCCGCGGCTGCGCAGCGTAAGTGGCCAGGGCGGGCCCTTGCACGCGCTCCCGGGCAGCGTGCCCCCCCCCTGCCTACACACCCCTGCCACTCGCCTTGCAGCGGCGACGGGAGGCGCCCGACCCGTCTTGTTGTGCCGGGCACGCTTCTGCCGATGCCGGTGCGGGCGTCATGGGTGGCGCCGCTGCCGCGGGTGCAGCACCCACCGCCTCCGATGCCCACCCCTCCCAGTCGGGCGGCAGCTGCGCCTCGAGCGAGATGCGCGCCGCGCCGGTGGGCACGTCGTTGTTGGCCAGCACCCGGATGGGCGGCGAGACGGCGGTGCCCAGCAGGCGCGTGCCCTGCATGGCAGGGATGCAGAAAGGGTGGGCGGGTGGGTGGGGTGGGTAAGGGGCTCATCATGTTCGTGTGCGGTTGAAGGGGTCGGCAGCTACGCCCGCAGCCTGGGATACCCCCCGGCCGCCAGCCAGGGGAGACCCGGATACCTTCGGCAGCCGGCCGCGCGACCACCCATGCCCTAGGAGCCAGCAATTCCTCCAGCTGATGCGTTTTGTGGGCAAGCGCAAGGCAGTATCAGGCTGCAGCCTGCAGTCGCAGCAGCGCACCTGCCGGTTGAACACCCCCGCCACCAGCCGAAAGGTGGCGGCGTCCACGTGGGTGCACGCCTCGTCCAGGGACAGGTACATGAAGCGCGGGTCCTGCGGCGGTCAAACCCGGTCAAACGGCGGCTGCGTCAGCGCGTTGCTCTGCGGGCCGGGGGCCGCCCCCCGTACATTCGCAGGTCAATGCAGCAGGGCGCCTTGCGGGAGCAGCGGGGCCACTGCAGAGCGGCAGAGCCATGTAGGCGGGCTTGCTCAGCGGCGGGCCGTGCGGCCGTGGGCCGGGCGTGCCCTCTGCACGGTTCTGGGCTGAACAGGCGCTCATGGGACCCTTGCCTTCCTCATGCCGGTTGCAGGGCCCGGGCTGGGCCCGCCCTCGCCCTCGCCCTCGCCGCTCCCGCTGCCGGCGCGCTTGCCAACGCGGCCAAACCGCTGCGGAAAAAAAGGGGGGAATGGGGGGGCATAGGAACTGCGTCAAGGCAGGCTGTCGGGGGGTGAGCTGAACTTTTAGGCACTCTGGCACAGCAGCCAGGCATCGAGGGCTGGCCACCACAAGCGCAGGCAGGGCGCAGGCAGGGCAGCGTCGGCGCACGCCGCGCCGCACCTGAATGGAGCGCAGCACGCGTCCCTGGCAGCCCTTGCAGCAGTGCTGCCGCGACACCAGGTGCCTGCAGGGCGGGGGCCAGGGCGGGGCCAGGGCGGGGTAGATCGCGGGGCCGCGCCGATGGAACGCCGCGCGCGTACCGCAGACAACCCTCTGCTCTGGAGGCACATGACCAGGCAAGGAGGCCTTGAGCTCCCCGCAAGCCCCGCCAGCCCCGGCGGGGGTCACTTCCGCCGGCCGCGTGGCAGAGGGGGGATGCACCCTCACCAGCCATAGCCCTGGCCGTCTGGCGCCAGCGCCGGGCCGCGAGCGCGGCCGCCGGCGGTGGCCGCGGCTGCGTCGGCGGGCGAGGCATCATAGCACAGGTACACGTGTGCCTGCAGCTTCACTCCAGACTCCAGCTGCAGCAAGAAGGCCACCGCAGAGTCCTGCAGGGGGTGCGGGCAGGGGGTGTGCGGCTGACCGTGCCGTCGGCGCTGCCGGCGGGCGCGCCCCAATCCGGGCGCGGGCCGCGTCATTTTGTCCGGGACGGCACTAGGGCAGGGGGGCAACCAGAGGCCGTGCCTGCGGGGGCGGCACAATGGCCCCTCCCGGCGCGCCCTTGCCGGCGCCCGGCCCCGCGGGGCTTGCCTGGTGGGCGTCTGGGAACTTGGCCGAGGTGTGGAGCGCCTGCTGCACGGCCGCGCGCCTCGTGCCGCCCGCGGTCCCGCCATTGCCCGACGGCTGCTCGGTGAGCACAAGCTCCACCTGGTTGTAGCTGCAGGCGGGGGGCAGCGAGGGAGGGGGGTTGTGGCAGGTCCCGCGGGGCAGCGCATCCTGCAGACTGCAGCAAGGGCCGGTTCGGCGGCATCCCACAGCATGAGTAATGGCTGCGGGGCCGCGCCGGCGGCGGAGCGAGCGGGAGCAGCGGGCAGGCGCTGCCGCCAGCGCACCTCCATCGCTTCTTCCCGAGCTTGTACGCCCTGCCATGGACAACAGGTGGTAGGGTGCGCAAGGCACACGGTCAGCGCTTACTGGGCGTGGCAGACAGGCGGCCACCGGAGAGGCAGCGGGACACCTGGCGGAGCTGGGCTAGCAGCGCTGGGCAGCGAGCTGCAGGGTCTCCAGGGCGCCATACCCGAGCCTCAGGGCAGGCAGATCAAAATGCACAGCAAAGCGGGCAAGGTGGACGGGGCGCAACGCAAGAGCAGCTCCTGTCGGGCCCTCCTCCTCGGCGCCCTGCTTTTACGGCGACCCAATACCCTAGGAGGCCCAATTTGGGCCCGCAAGCCCGCTCAGATGGCTTCAGCGTGTACTTGCAAGAACTCGGCCCGACAGCAGCAGCCGACGCGCGAGGCGCTGCAGCAGCTGGTGGTGGGTTGCTCGCACTTGATCGACAAACTCACCGCACTTCCTGGGCCGGTGTGCCGGGTGTTGGTGTCTGCAGAGGGCACTGCAGCCCAGCCTCCATGTGGGCGAGGCCAGCTTGGTAGCCAGGCAAACGACAGCCTGATCACACCGAATTTACCTGCAGTATGAGGTGGAAGTGGTGGAGCAGGGTGCCTGGGCCTCCTTGGCGAGAAACCATGCGACCTGCTGAGGGTGCTGAGCAGCATCCCAGTGTGTTTGGGCATCCCATCGCAAGTTACCTGCTTTTCTGCCATCCCGCGCCGCATGTAATCGCTATGGTTTGCAACCAAGCGTTTACCTCAGAGAATTCCAGGAAGCACCGCCCGCCAAATACGCCAAGTCGAGCGCTGGTCCGACAAGGAGTAAGGAGAGTAGCCTGGGAGGCCCCTGCGCAAATAGCTCGCCCGGCGCGTCTGCAGAGGCGGGCTAACCTGTGGTACTTCCCTGGTCCCGCCCCAACAAGCGACCTACACCCCGCTGCCCAACAAGCGGCGCCCGTCCAACCCGGCCAGCTGCATGAACGTGGGGCAGAAGGAGCAGCACATTCATGGGGAACAGCCTGGATTGTGTTTGCATGACATACGGGCTGGCCAAGCACTGCTGCTTGGACTGCAGGATGGATTGACGGGCGCGTGCATAGCGACGCAGGGACATTGCCTTCACAGAGGGGTGCAATGAGGCAGGTTGCGCGATTGCTTGTGGCATGCACCGCCCTGTGCTGCATGTCTTCAAGTATGGGGCGGTTTGATGTCCTGGTTTGCGGTGGATGTTGACCATGCACGCGAGAAGCCATGTGGTGCGCAACCTTCCCTGGGCCAGCCCTGAACCGCTCAGGATGCCTTGTCCAGAGCAGTGCACCATGCATCACAACCCGCTCAGCACACAAGCATTTCTCAAGGCGGGCAAGCAGTGGCCAATTCCAAGTGAGCTCATCGCAGCGGCCGGGGCCAGTGAACTATGCGGTGTGGGTTGGACACTTCTGGCTTTGGCAACCGGGGCCGGGTAGCGAAGCAAGCTGGTTGAGTTTGACGGCAGCCAAGTGTGCCTGCTGTGCTGCTATACCTTCTCTGCTTGCCTGCCTCAGGCCAGCCCTGGGGTGCGACAGCCAGCAGAGGTACTGCAGGGTTCCGAGCTGTCGACAAACTTCCCGCAGTATACAGCACCCGTTGCACTGCGGGTCAGGGCCGGGATGTCCTGGAAGCTTGCAAGTCTGATGCACGTGGCATGGCCAGTTGGAGCCTGCCAGGAGAGCCGCGAGCCTGGCAACTGGCAGCAGGACTGGCATGCGGCAGCCAACAAAGCGCTGGCGGCACAGCAGAGCAAATGCCCCCTTGGATCGCTCGTCGGCATTCAAGTGAGACGTCAACTTGCCCAGCGCGAGGAAAAAGAACTGCAAGCCGGGAGCAAGGCAGCGCGATGGCCGAGCTTGGGGCAGAGGTGCCGGCCTCCGTGACAGAGCAGCAGAAGCCAGCTGAGCAAGAACACAATGCCACAGGCGGCGATGGGGCTGCGGTGCAGGAGGCTCCGGCTTCCGGCAGCCACGACGACGGTGGCGCGACTGGGGCGTCACAACCCTCTGCAGACGCTCCAGCAGCAGCTGCAGAGACCGACGAGCCCGGTGCGCATGTGAAGGCAGAGCCAGCAGCGGCGGCGGCGGCAGAGGCGGTGGCGGCCGAGCCACCACGGGAGGGCGCAGCGGAGCAGCAGCAGGCGGCCGATGAGCAGGCAGCAGTCAAGGAGGAGCAGGCTGTCAAGGAGGAGGTCAAGGAGGAGGAGGGGGCCAAGGCGGCCCCCAGCGACGAGGCTCTGGTGGCGCGCCTGCGTGAGCTGCTGGCCGAGGTTGACCTGGCCACAACCACAGGTGGGTGCTTGGGACCAGCCCTTTGACCGGTTGATTGACCGGTGCTCAAATGGCATGGTTGTGCCTTCGAGGCTGCCAAGCGGGCAGGCCATGGCACAGGCGGGACGCGGCTGTGCCCTGCAGGGCCGCTGCCGCCTTCTGCCGCCAGCGCAGCGCGGGCCTCTCGACTGCCCGACTGCGGCCTGCCTGCTTGCTGCTCTTTGGTGCCAGGAAGCGCTGCGCGGTCCGCGCAGGGCGAGCGATATTCGCGGCGAGGGCAGGGCGGCCAGCAGCAGGCTCGACAGCAGGCATTCCCCAAGCCCCCTGCCCCGCGCCCCACACCCCTGCAGAGAAGCAGCTGCGCAAGCGGCTGGAGGGCGAGTTTGGCGTGCAGCTGGGCGACCGCAAGGCGCTGCTGCGGGCGGAGATCAACGCCTACCTGGAGGCGCAGGTGGGGGCTGGGTCGCGCGCACAGCGCGCACAGCACACGCTGCGCCAGCCCGCGGCCGCTGCCCACCACTGCCGCGGCTGCAGGGGTCGGGGCCTGGGTTGGCCTGGCAGCAGGAGGCAGGGAGCCGCAACCGCCTGCAGCTGCAGTGTGCATCGACCTGGGAGTGGTTGCGGCCTGCAGCCAGCGGGGAGGCACAGGGGGAAAGGGCGCGTGGTTTCCTGTTACCCCGCAGCCTTGTCCCCCTGTTCCCAGACAGAGCCGCCTTCCCACTCTGGCCCGCCCTGTTCTCTGCACCGTTGGCAGAGGAATGAGGGGTTGGATCGCGGCTGTATCCCGTTTCAAACTCCGTTCGCCGCTGCCTCCCTGCCTCACAACTCGTCTTCTCTCGCCTGCCTCCCTTCACCTGCACAGTCGGCGGATGAGGCGGAAGAGGAGGTTGACGACGTGCTGGAGGATGAGCAGCCCAGCGGGTGAGGCAGGGCCTGAATGTTTTAACTTTCTTCCCAAAGCAGGGCCTGTGAGCGGACGCTGGCATCCCGGCCGCCCTGGCGGCAGTGCCGCGCCTCCGCCGCATGCCCACTCACACCGCCCGCCGCGGCGCCGCCCCGCCCTGCCTGCAGCGGGCGCAAGCGCAAGGGCGCCGGCTTTGGCGACTACATCTCCCCCGAGATGCAGGAGTTCCTGGGGGAGCGGCGCCTGCCGCGCACGCAGGTGCGCCGCCCATGCGCGCCGTAACCCCGCCCAGACACACGCACACCCCCCAGCCCCCCCCCACCCCCCCCACCCCCTACCCCCCACGCCCCTCCCACACACACATGCATCCTTTCCGTCCGGCGGGCGCGGTCCGCTGCTGTTGCGCCTGCTGCCCTGTGCCCGCTGCCCACGCTGGGCGGGAGACGGCCGACTGAGGCCCTTGCGGGCACACCCTCGCGCCCCCTGCAGGTGGTCAAGCGGCTGTGGGCTTACATCAAGGAGCACAACCTGCAGGACCCGGCTGACAAGCGCACCATCCTGTTTGGTGAGGGCCGTTGGCGCACCCGTTGGCGCTGCGCGTGCGCGCGCCTGCCGGCAGGGCCGGCCAGCTCCAGGGCTGCGCCCGTCGGCGGTTCCGGCTGCATGAGCCACTTGCTTCACGAACAAACAGACGAGCGAGGAGCGGCCAGCCAGGCCCCGCCGGTTGTGGGCAATGATGCATCATGGGGGAGGGCAGGAGCCCCGCTTCTGCTGCTGATGCACCCGCATTCCGCCGCTGCCGTGCGCCCGCCCACACTCGACAGCTACCCCGCCCGATGCCAGCTGGCTCTGACGGCTCCTGGTCTGCTGCTGCTCGCCACAGATGACGCGCTGAAGAAGCTGTTCCCCGGCACCAAGACCACCATGTTCAAGCTGCAGAAGCTGCTGTCGCGGCACTGCAAGACGGCCGGTGGGCAGGGGGCAGGCAGCAGGGCGGGGCACAGGGTGAAGTCCTGGGAGCCCGCTGCTTGACTCCGCCCTCCAGCCGCGGTATCGAACCCGTCTTTGGGTGTCAGGCACCCCGACCCAACCTCATGCCAACGACTGCATGGAGGTCAAAAACTGCATGGGGCCGCTGTCCATGCGACCACCCGTGCAGATGTGGTGGGCGGCAGCGACGAGGACGGAGGGGAGGAGGAGGGCGAGGAGGCAGAGGCGCCTGCAGCCAAGCGCGCGCGGCGAGCCCCCGCCGGCAGCGGCGCCACGCGGCGGAAAAGCAAGGGCGGCGGCGAGGAGGGCAAGCCGCGCAAGCCGGGGGGCTTCACTAAGGAGTGCAAGTGAGCGAGGGGAGCAGGGGGGGCCGTGGCAAAGGGCAGGGTTGGGGCTTATGCTTTTGAATGCTTTGGCGGCGGCCAGCGGCCTGCAGCGTGCAGCAGCTCAGCAGCCCGTGTGCAGCCGCCTGGCGCTGCCGGCAGGCCCCTTGCCCCGCTCCCCGCCGTGTTCCTCTCTCTGCTGTGTGGCCACACGGCCGGCGCCCACTCCTCCCGAGCCCTTGCCCACAGCGCCGACGCTGCGCCTAGCTGCCGCCGGCCCCCCCCCCCCCCTTTCCCCCAGGCTGTCCGATGAGATGGCCACCTGGATCGGAAAGCCCACCGCCTCGCGCCCCGAGATCACAAAGTTCTTCTGGGAGTATGCCAAGAACAACGACCTCAAGGTGGGGGCCGGGGCCCCGGCGGTGCATGTTCTTGCTTGTTGTCGTTAGTGGTCGCGTCTCTCAGGCTGCACCTTGCAGCAACCCGCGGTCTGGCGGGCCCAGCGACGTCGCCCCGGGGTGCATCGTCTCCACCTCCCTGCGCCCCTCCATACGCTTCCCGGCATCCCCTCAACATCCCTCCCATTACCTCCATTACCCCTCTGACAAGCCCTTCACCCTGGCAGGCCTGCCGTTGCCTCACTGCGTCCCATCCATGCCCCCTCGCCTCCCTGCCCCCCCCCCCCCCTCCCCGCAGGACCCCTCTGACAAGTCCTTCATCCTGGCGGACGACACCCTGAAGCGCCTGACCGGCGAGTCGCGCTTCAAGGGCTTCTCCTTTGCCAAGTTCATCAAGGCCCACATCCGCGGCTACGCAGACCAGGCCTCGGAGGGCGAGGCCGAGGAGGAGGCAGAGGCGGAGGCAGAGGCAGAGGCAGAGGCGGAGTGAGGGTCTCGTGGAGTGTGAGCGCCCATGAGCGGCTGCCCCCCTGGCCCCCCCCTGTTGCGTTGCCTGCCACCCGTGGCCCCTGCTGCTTGTAAGGCGCGGTGCACTCGTGCCACGAGCCCTTGAGATTCGGGTTTGTCCACAGCTCCGGCTGTTGTAAGCATCGATTTTTGTCGAGGGCGGCAGCAGCTGCGCAGGGCAGCAGGCAACCCGCGTCATCAGTCCAGTGTGTCCGGCCATGCTTGCAGGGAGCATTTTGCTGTCTTGCGAAACAGTTTACCCTGACCGCTCTCTTGCCGCACCACGTGACCAATGGTTGTGCCCGGTTTGCAATGAAAGCCACAGACATCTCGGTGTGTTCCGCCTCCCAACCTCCAGAGTCAGAAGTGCCGGCACATCCCGCACACTGGGAAAGCATCAGCCACGGCAGCTGCACCATGCAGTGCCGCCTCCCTGCCTGCTTGCCCGCCAAGACTATTGCCTCACTCAGGCGCATTCACAGGCATGTCAATACAGGGCTCCAAGTTGAATCATGTGACAGCTGACAAGCATGCAGCACAGGGAGGGGGTGGGAGGCATGGTGCAGGCTTGGGCATCCGGGCGTGTGTAGCTTCGCCTGGGGCAGCCCTGCTTACGGGCCTGCCAGAGAGTTCGAAAGTATCCGCAGGCCTGCCCGCCGCTGCCTCCCGCCTGCGGCGCCGCCTCACTGTCTCCGCGAGGGGCAGCCCTGCTGCTGGCAGGTCGCCGCCTCATACAGCCCGCCGCACTCCTCGCACAGGCCCAGCTGCCGCCGCTGCTGCCGCGCCACAAACTTGTCCACCTGCAGGGCGATTGGCAGGACCGTAGGGATACAGTGCATCATGTTTAACAAGCAAGCGCGAGGTCAACCAGCGCAGTGCAGCCGGTTCCCAGCAGGCCGCAGGCAGCTGCAACGCTGGGCAGTCGCGTACTGCTCAGGCCGGACGGGGCATGTCAGGCCTCGCAGTGCCTGCCCTTTTACCAGTCCCTGACGAGCTGGGACGAAACAACATACCAACCAGTCCTGCATTCCTAGCACCTTCATTGTATTCCCTGCCCAGCATCCCACCCCACCAACCTGGCTCGAGCTCAGGTAGAGCAGCACCAGCAGGCCACCAAACACCAGCCCCACTGCCTGGTCCAGCGTCCAGGCTGGCGCCTCGTCCATCGCTGCTGCTAGCTCGGCGACTGGCGCTGCTGCAAGGGCAGCAGGCGCCCACGCTGCTGCCGCCGCCAACGCTGCTGCCGACGCCGCAGCAGGTACAGCTGCAGCCATCGCTGCTGGGCTGCGGCGCTGCTGATGGCGGCCTGCTCGGCGCCTGCTAGAAGGCCACAGCGAGGCCCGAGGCGTCAGGGGCCGCGCTAGAGGCAGCTGCTGGCAGTGGGCAGCCGGCGAGGCAACTTGTTGTGCCATATGGAGCGCCATATGAGCAATGCTATGGTAGAATTGAACAATGAGACTGCTCAGGCCGCTCCCGACTGCAAGCCCGACACAGCAGTCTTCGCTTAGCACAGCACTGCTGTGTGAGTCGCAAGTGCGTCCATGGCCTGCCAGCGGACAGCGTTGGGCTGCCAGAAACCCAAAATGGAGCAGCCGCGCTGCCTGCTGTTGCCGACTGTGGCGGGCTTGTCGGGCGCCAGCAGCCCGGAGCTGCTCCCACCAGGCACAACCCCTGACCAAGCGCTGTCGCAGGTTGGTTCAGTCGAATAAACGCTGCCGATCGCTGTGGCGTGCTTAGCGCAGGCAGGAGGAGCCCGCCCTCGCGGCCGCCGCCAGGGCGCCGACTTGTCGCCTTCCTCCGCCTCCTTCTGTAGGGGCGCCTGTTTGAGTCGGCCCTGGGTGATGGAGCCCGCCTGTTGTGGCGGGAGGACGGCTCTGTGGGGTGGCAGCACAACCCGGTGGCATCCAGCCTCACCCACCTGCAGGCATGGCCGGCTAGAGGGCATCAGGGGCAAGCACTGGCCCAGTGTGCTCGTACTTGCCAGTTGTGCCGCCTCTGCCCCCAACCGAGCGCGCCTGCTGCTTGCCAGCTGTCTCCTGCATGTTCCTGCACAAACACAGGCCGATTGGTGCGCAGGTCTGTGGCGATGCTGTGCTGGTGCTACCGGCGTGCCCCGAGGCGGCGGCCTGCCTGCAACAGCGCGTCGCAGCGCTGGCGGCCAAGCACACGGGGGCCTGCTCCGGAGCGCGCCGCAGCAGCAAGCGCCCGAGCGTGGACACCCCAACGGCGCAGCAGGGCCGGTCGCGCGAGCAGCAGCAGCTCATGCAGCGCCTCCTGCGCCGGCCCTCAGGGGGGGCAGCCCCAGCCGCTGTAGCTGTGCCGCACGCAGAGCGGGCGGCAGCCGAACCCGCGCCGCCCGCAGCACCTGGCACGCCACGGCTTGGCGAGGTGGCAGGGCCAGGCAGCAGCGGCGGCGGCGACGGCAGCAGCATGGCTGCCCTGCGGCAGCGCCAGCAGCTTCATTGGGGCCAGGGGGATGCGGCATGCCAGCAGCGCCAGCAGGGGCAGCAGGCAGCGCACGAGGCGCGGGTGTTTGAGTGCGAGCCCCGCCAGGCCCTGCTGTGGTCCATAGCAGGCAGGGCCACCTCGCTGAGCTGGCAGAGCAGCGGCACGGCAGGCACAGCAGGCGCGGCGGGCGGCGGGCCGCCCACGGCGGCGGCGCCGGCGCCGCAGCAC
>KQ481971.1:72785-95131 GCA_001430745.1 Auxenochlorella pyrenoidosa
TGAGCCGGAGCTCGTGCTGATCAACGCCCTCAACACCTGGTTTGGCTCAGTCGTGGGCTGCGAGACCTTCCATGCCGGTGAGGGGCGGTGCAGCACTCAGCACTGGTTCCAAGGGAGGGGAGAGGGCCGAGTTAGGGCCCTCAACACCGTTCTCATGAGGCGCCGTGACTCGCTGGCATGCACTGCGTACCCAGCAGCTTGCACAACCCCAGCGCCCGTCTGCTTGGGGTGCGCCCGCGTCGCTGAGCTGGCAGGAGCCCAGCGACGGCTCTGCTGCCCACCACACGCACACCCACAGCCTGCTGGCGCATCGTACTGCCCCTGACGGCTGCTCATTCTCCCCCTCCCCTGTGCTTCCCCACCACACAGATGTCCACGCAGGCAACCTGCTGGTGCTGCCTGACGGCCGGGTGGGCTTCATCGACTTTGGCATCGTTGGCCGCATCAGGTGGGTGCACAGGGGACGGCCAGCACGGCAGGGCAGCTGGGGCATGACGTGGGAAACTGCAAGGCTGGCAGGCAGGCATTCTGCTGCTGCTGGCCGTCTAATCCACCCTGGCCATGGCTCCTCCTCCAAGCTCGTCCAGCTGCCTGTGTGCTGCCTGCTCCCCCACGGAATGTCCCGGACACTCTGGGACCACGGCGGTGCTGCCCTGGACTGCACATGCACCGAGTCACCCTGCAAGGTCGTTACGCTTTGCCCTGCCTCGGCCCCGCTCCTTGGCTGCAGCCCGGTGACGTGGCGCGCCATGGAGGCGCTGCTGCTGGCCACCGGCAGCCAGGACTATGAGACGATGGCCCGGGCGCTGGTGACCATTGGGGCGACGTCGCAGGAGGTGGACATCAAGGTGGGGCGCCCGCCCGTCTCCCTGCCCGCGCCCCGGCTGGACCTTGCGACCTTCGGTCTTGATGCAGGGTCCGACAGCGGTGCAGGGCAGATGAGCGGGCCTTTACTGTGCATAGGCGGGTTCGCCCGCGGTCCGCCCCGCAAGTGGGGCTGCACCTGCAGCGCTGGGCGGGGCGGGGGCACGGCACCCAGTCACTGCAGCTGAACGCCCATTGCTGGGTGCGCCTCGCCCTGCAGACCCCGGCGCCCGTCCCCCTGCCCTTGCAGGCCTTTGCGGCGGACCTGGAGAAGCTCTTCTCGAGCCTGCAGGCCATTGACGCGGAGCTGATTGTGCAGGCCGGCGCCGGCGGCACCGTCTCGGCATCCGTGGCAGCTGACGACGCGGCGGTCAACCGCTTCCTGCTGGACCTAGTGAGGTGAGCCCCAAGCCAAGCCTGTCTTGCTGCTTGGTTCGATGCGTTCGCCCCTCGAGGATCGTTCATGTGCTGGGCTCTGCCCTGGCTCCGCTTGTGGAATGTCTGTGGGTGCTGAGAAACCAAACGGTCAACCGCTCTACGCGCCCCCTTGTAGGGTGGGAGAGAACAACGGCATCCGCTTCCCGCGCGAGTTTGCGCTGCTCATCAAGCAGCTGCTCTACTTTGACAGGCAAGCACAATGCTCTCAGGGGAGGCTGTGGGCTGGCTGCTGAGGGCGGGCAGGCGGGTGGGCAGGTTGCTTGCGCACCTTGCTGGCGGACGATCTGGCGGGCGCCGCCGATAAGTTCCGCTTCCCCCTCGGTGGCAGCACGCTCCTTGTCCAGGCCCAGCCGCGCATGCGCGGATGCGTAGGAAGCCTGCTTTTGCTGCCACACCTCCCCCTCCCCTGCCCTGCTCCCCCTTTTTGCAGGTACAACCGCATCCTGGCCCCGCAGCTGCGCATGTTTGATGACCAGCGCATCAACCTGCGGCAGGTGGACCTCGACTTTGACCTCAACTGAGGACCCCGGCTCGGATGCAAAGTCTTGGATTGGATTCAAATTCAAGTCGAATTAGATTCAACAAATGCAGAAGGGGGGAGGGTGCCGCCGCCGGCCCGACCTCCGGAGACTGTACCTACCCAGTATTCTTCGTTGTATCTATCTTTGTGTGCCGGACATGGCTCTGATTTGATTCGATTTGATTTGTGTGTGCATGTTACAGTGCGATAGCCCCTGGGAGCGGCAGGCAGTAGCCCGGCAGTCCCCATTGCGGGCAGGCAGGTGTCATCGCTTGAGCGGGCGAGAATGCGCCACAATCTTGTTTGGAATTGCCATGCCCACGCTGACCACTATCTCCAGACCCTCGCGCACTGCAGAGGGCAATTTGCGTCATTGCCAAGTGTGTCAATGTGTCAAGGCGGCAGCAGCAGCAGCAGCAGCAGCAGCAGCAGCAGCGGCAGCAGGGCCCCCCAGCGGCGCGCTGGAGGTTGACCGCTGGGAGCGCACCCGACAAGTTGTTGCGGATGATGTCCTTTTCTCCCAGCAGGAAGATGTCCCCAACGTACACGTGGTTGGTGGGGACGTAGCAGCAGAAGAGCGTCTGCTCGCCCTCGTCCGTCTGCGCAGCACAGGGGAGCCGCGCGCCCCGGGCAGCAGAGCAGGCGCTGTTCGCAACCGGCTGGTGCCACCAGCGGGCTGCGCATGCGTAGCTGGGGATGCATGCAGCAGCAGATGAGCGTGCGCGGGGGGCAGGGACCAGCCCTGGGCACAACCGATGCAGCAGGCCCAGGGCCGGGCACGGGCACACAAACAAGCAGTGCGCACCAACAGGCGGCGCACCTGCAGCGTGGTCTGCCCTGTGATGAAGGCCAGAGCAAACTCGCCGTCGCGCCGCGGGTGCCGGATGATCACGCACTCCCTGAAGCTGTTGGTGGCCTCGTTGTCTGGCGACACCGCTGCCGACACCTGCAGCAGGAGGGGCGCACGCGTGTTTCAGATGGAGCGCCCAGGGGGGTGCGATGGCCGGGCACCGTCTGGACATGACTGCTGGCATATTGGCCGGAGGCTGATGCACACACCGGCAGGCAGGCCAGAATGAGTTGGAAGCAGTGGTGAGGTTACAGGCACGTGCCAGGGTGACTGAGGCAGCCGGCAGGAGACAGGGCAGGCAGCAGGGCAGGCACAGGCAACATGCCCTTCTGCATCCTGACTTGAGCCCGTGGTGCACTCACGCATTGTGGCATGAGGGATGCCCAGCCCGGCCCGGCCCTGGGCTGCGCAGCCAGGCGCGCACCTGCTTTGCTGCCGAGTAGATGTGCTTGACCAGGGGCACCCGCTTGATGATGTACTCTCCCATGCCAATTGACATGCTGCCCAGCCAGGTGGAGGTGAACACTGCGGGGTGCGGAGGCCGGCAGGGGGGCCAGAGCAGGGCAGGGAGTGACGCAGTGCGCAGGCGGGCCAACGCTGACGGACGATGGGTGCGCTGTGGGGGCACAGCACGGCACAGCGTGTGCGCCACCCGAATCCACCACTCATGCCCACGCCTGGGATGCTCGGAGCGGCCCAATGCACCCCCAAACCGACCCCAGCATCCCAATGCACACCCCTGGGCGGGGACGCTGCCAGTGTGAGGGGGAGCAAAACAGTACTAGCAGCCGCGCGCACCGCCCACGCCAAAGACAAAGAGCATCGTCGTCATGAAGCCCAGGCCAAACACGTGGAAGCCAAACAGGAAGTCCTGCATGCGGGGAGGGTGCAAAGGCGTGTGAGAGCGCGCGAGCCTCGCCAGCCTACGGGTCGGGTGCAAGCCAAGCACCAAGCACCAAGTGGAGCACCAGACCGTGGATCTGCAACCCTGTTTGGAGCGGGCGAAGGCGCACATAGAGCGGCGAGAAGAAGCCGTCGAAGAACTCCAGGAACCACCACATGATGTAGACCGTCAGCACGATGGGCAGCAGCACCGCGCTGCGGGGCGGGGCGGGGAGCGCCGAGGAGCGGAGGCGCTGGTGCGCGTGCGAGTCTGCGAGTCTGCACGCCAGCGCTTGCTACCCCCTGTGTGGCGGCACACCCTGCAGCACCCAGCCGCTCGGTTGCGCATGCTCCAGGGTCGTGCCATACATGTTACATGTGCAGCGCATTCCAGGGCGCATGCGCAGCGCAGGTGCTCTGCGGGGCTCACCAGCCAGACATGAAGCGCCGCGATATGTAGCTGGCAAAGATGGACTGGGCTGCCTGCGCAGTGGCAGTACAATGTCGGTCACACTGCAGCGCCTCAACAAGCAGGGCGGCTGCAGAACTGTGCATGCAAGCGGGTGCGGCACGGAAAGCAGGTGGCGGCAGGCAGCGGCAGCGGCAGGCAGCGCACCTCAGTGGCACTGTGTGAACGCCGCATCACTGCTTGCGCCCTTGTGCGTGGAGTCAGCGACTCAACATCCAACAGAGAGGAGCCCTCGCTGTCTCTGCCGGGGGTAGCCAAGGCGGACAACCCGCCAGGCGGTGCCCCGCTGGCCATGCCGCTTGCCAAGATCTTTTGCTGCCTGCCTGATCGCGGTGTGCCAGTCAAAGGTGTCCCTGATCGCGAGGCGAAGGGTGAAGCAGGCAAGGAAGCAGCTGGCTGTCGTGAGTGGGGAGAAGCCTGTGCGGATGCGCTCATGCAGGCGATCAGAGTGCGTAGCAATTGGAGACCGTCTCGTAAAGCCTCCTTTTAGTCGCGTGCTCGGAAAGCGCAGCAGGCAGCTGCTCAAAGGCGCAGCCCCTCGTCACTAAACCAGTGCCGAGATCGAAATTCGAATTGAAGAGGCAAGGGAAAGGTCAATCGGCGCGTGAGAGACCACCCAGGGGCCAGTGTGGCGCCAGCAGCTTGACCTCTGGAAACAGAAGGCCCCACTATTTAGCACAGAGACAGGCATGGCTGCCAGCCAGCCAAAGCACTGCCCTCCCGACCATGGCAGTGACAACGGTGGCCTGCCCGCTCCGCCGCCTGCGCCGCTGCTGCTTGTGCCAGGTAAAGCAGTCCAACGGGCACAGCCTGCCGCCTGGTCCCCCTCTTCCGCCCCTGCCAAGCTTGTCAAGCTTGTAGCGATGCACGCATTTGCCCTTCCACACAAGCACATCCAGGGACAGGCCGGGATGTCGTGCAGCCATAATTGCATCTTGGACATGGTGCAGCAAATCCAGGGCGTGTTGCCCTACCCTGCCACCATGCACGGCCCCTCCCTCCTGCAGGCGTGCTGGGCACGATGCTGGCCGTGCGCCCAGCAGGCGAGGAGTCGGACGATGGCGAGAGATGCTGGGTGAACCTGCGCAGCGCGGATGCCAGCTACAAGCAGGCAGGGAGGGTGGTGTGGAGGAGTGGGTGGGCAAGGCAAATGAAGCTAGGGGGAGGGCTCCGGCAATGCGTGTTGCCAGGTTCTTGCACATGCCCGCCCTGCTGGCCGGCTGGCACTTGCACATGGCACAAGCCGTCGGCATTCTGTTGCTTGAGGTGCCAAAGAGTACTTCCTTCCTCAATCCCTGCACAGCCATGCCTCGGCTCCTGCAGTGCACTTGTTGGCCTTGTGCAGCACGCAGTCCTGCCAGCGAGGCTGGCTGCAGCATGGCTCCACATGCCGCCCGGGCCCTGAAAGGTGTCGGCAGCTACTGGCCAAATCGCTGACGATTCCCCCTCCCCTGTGCAGCTGTGGGGCCGGTACAGCAGGCAGACCCGCCGGGTCGAGCTGCTGCTGGATGGGCTGGAGGCCTGTGTGCCCAGGGGCCCTGACGACTCCGGGCTGTACCCCATCTCCGGTGGGCTGCGCCCGGCAGGGGAGCGGGCTGCAAGCGCAGGTCGCATTGCTGCGCACGCAAATGCGGCCGGCCGGCGGGCGGGTTGCTGAGCATTCGCATTTCAACCCGCCCAGGAACCCCCCTCCCCCCCGGGTCAGCCCGTCCCCAGGGCCGTGCCTGCAATGCATTCAGCAGTCAGTGGCCGTTTTACCACTCTGCCCTGGGGACCCGCCACAACTGCCTTTGGAAGGGTGCGCGGCGACCGCCTGCCCAGCTGCTCCCTCGCTCCCTGCCACAGTGCTGGACCCCGAGTCGGGCGGGCTGGTGCCACCGCTGCACTACTTCCAGCCCTTTGTCGGCTACCTGCAGGCAAGGGGCCCGGGTCGAGGCGTCCTCTTGTTGCCCCCCGGTCTGCTCGCCTCTGCCTGCTGTGCCATCTGCCTTCATGTGTTCTCCCCCAGGCGGCTTGCCTGCGGCTTACCTGCAAGCTTGCTGCGGTTGCAGGCCGGACCGGCAGGTGAAGCAGCTTGCAATTGTGCGCCCCAGCCAGGCCAGTGTTGCAACCCCGGGCAAGCCGGACCCCGGACTGCGTCATCCGTGGTGCCGTGCACCTGCATTTTGACGGCTTTGGCAACCCTTTCTGTCGCAGGGTCGTGGGTACACCCCTGGTCTCAACCTGTTTGGCTGCGGCTATGACTTCCGCCAGGCAGGGGCCAGCGGTTTTGCTTGAGGCTGTGTGAATGTCGATCAATACTGCCCGACTGCTAGCAGAGGCCTTCACTTACTGCTGCCGTGGGCTTGCCTGACCAGGCAAGACAGGCTGGCTGTGCGGTGGGGCAGTAGGCTGACGAGCAGGGCTGGCCATGCGCCGCCTTTGCCTGCCTGGAAGCCCTGGCACCCTGCCTCGTTCTACGAGTGTGCCACTGCTGGGCACTGCTGCGGGAGCCTCAACATGCTGCAAAGCCTGCTGACCAGGCTCTTCTGAAGAAAGCCCATCCAGGCGGCTGACCACTGGGATGAACGTGCTGGGGTGGTCTTCTGGCTCGATCTGTGGCTGCAACAAGGGGAAGCCACCCTGCGAGGCAGCTGCTGAAGTGCTGCCAGAGATCGAGCAGAAGACCACCCGTGCACGTTAATCTCAGTGGTCAGCTGCAAAACCTGGCTGGGCTTTCTTCAGAAGAGTCTGGTCAGCAGGCTTTGCAGCATGTTCCCAGCATGGCCACAGCAGCACTGCACAGCAGTGGCAGATCGGTAGAGAGAGGCAGGACGCGAGGGCTTCCTGGCAGGCAAGGCAACGCACGGCCAGGTCCTGCTCGTCACCCTACTGCGCCACCGCATAGCCACCCTGTCTTGCCTGGTCAGCAGGCAAGCCTATGTACGTACAGCAGGGGCCGGCTCTGATCGCTTGCGTCCACGTTGTTATTAAAGAAGAACACTGCGATCCTCCCATGGAAGTGGCTTCCCCCGCCTATGCCCATCTGCCACGCGCAGGGCTGCCGCCTGTCCGCACAGACGCTGCTCGGTGCGCTGCGCCGCGCCTCTCGACGCTGCGGCGGCGCCCGCGTGGATGTTGTGTCCCACTCCATGGGGGGCCTGGTGGTGCGCTCCCTGCTGGCAGACCACCCAGAAGCGTTTGAGAAGCTGGTGAGGCGGGGAGGGGGCGCTCAAGCTTGAATTTGCACATGAATGATGCCTGATGCATTGACTTGGCAGGACCATGCATGCACGGGCGAGCAGCTGTGCCAGGCCTGCCAGAAATCTGAGCCCCGGTCGCCTGGCTGCGGCGCGCCGCTGCCCCGCAGGTGGGGCGCTGGGTGGCCATCGGCTGCCCCTTTGCAGGGGCGCCTGGGTACACAGTGGACGCGCTGCTGACGGTGAGCTGGCATGTGATGCTGTGCTGGAAGGCACACAGACAGCTGTAGGCTGAAGCCTTGGTTCGCCAACCAAACACTCGCCCGGTTGAACATGCCTGCACCTCATCTCGCCCATCCGCCCCCAGCACAAGCTGCCCGGCTGGCTTGCCCGACCCGCTGCGCCCTGCTCTCCTCTTCCTTGCGGCCTGCAGGGCGTGCAGTTTGGCGGCTCCCTGGGCGAGCAGCTGTTTGTGAAGCGGGAGACGTTCCGCCAGGCAAGCCAAGCCTGGCGCAGGGGGGGTCATCAGGGGTCGATCTAGGCGGCCCTGTTCTGGAACTGACAGCGAGCCACCGGCAGCAGGCAGGTGCAGGCAGAGTGCGAGCAATGTTCAAGCAACAGTAGCCCCCGCCCCATGCACACTGTGCAGGCGGCGCTGCAGAGCCCCAGCGTCTTCGAGCTGCTGCCCCCGCTCGACTTCCCCTGGGCTATCCCCAAGCCACAGCTGGAGCTCTGGCTGTGGCGGCCCATTCCTGACGACCCGGCAAGCGCCACGGACAGCCCAGCAGCACGGCCAGCTGAGGGGCTGCCAGCACTGCCTGCACCAGCAGCAGCACCAGCGGTGCAAGCAGCGTCACAATCTGCCCCTGCATGCGTGCAGTGCCCGCACTGCGGCGTGCCCGTGCAGCTGCCGCCTGCAGTGCCGCAGCCAGGCGAGGCAGCAGGCGTGAGCGGGAGGTCGCCACCACTGCTATGCGCCAGCCATGCGTGGCACGCCGTGCCTGCCCCTCCCGCTGGCGCTGCCCGCCATGGCAGCTGCGGCAATGGCGGCTCTTCTGGGCAGCGCACTCACTCAAACACGTGGGCAAGCCAGTATGTGTTTCAGCTGGACCACCTGCCCGGCCTGCTGACCCGCCTGCTCAAGGACAACACAGGCAAGGCAGGGGGACCCCGGGATTATGGGCGCGGCTGCTTTGTGCGCTGCTGCGCAGAGCGCTCGCGCACACTGACCCGCCCGCCCTCGCGCCCCCACCCCTCCTTCCATGCAGTAACTTCCTGCATTCCCACGCCATCCCCTTCTCCTGCCGTCCTGGTGTGCAGTGGCGGTGGGCGGTCGGGTCGTCCAGCTGCCCTTTGAGCCGGAGCTGTGGGCGCAGGCGCAGGCCACCCAGGCGGCCTGGGCGGCTGCCGAGCTGCCGCCCTCCTGCGCCTTCTACAACCTCTACGGAAACAGCGTCTCCACACCCTGGGACTGCAGCTATGGGGCCTGGTGGCACCCGCTGCAGGTGGGTGGAGGCGGGGGTGGGGGCGGGGCAAGAGGCAGGAGGAAGTGGGGGCAGGGCTGATGCTGAGCGGGGGCCGCGTTTGACATCACCCCTCCGCTCCCAGCCATATGCTGCCGTGTGGCATGGGAGGCGCGGCAGTGTGCGTAGATGCCAGCCATCGTCGCCACACCCCCTCCTCTCCTGCCCAGGACCTGGCCTCCCTGCCGGCTGCTGCCGCCGCCTTCTCCTACGTGGTTGGCGACGGCACCGTGCCGGCAGAGAGCGCGCGTGCGCACGGCCTGCGTGCAGCGGCTGCTGTAGAGGTGCATGGCGTGGCCCACAGGGACCTGGTGGGCTCGCAGCTGGTCTGGGACCAGGTCCTGGCCTGGCTGGCAGCTGAGCAGGTGGCACCGGCAGCTGCAGGCTCCACGAGCAAAGCAGCAGAACACGGCGAGGGTTGTTGCCCAGCTGCCTGCAGCGAGGCGTCGCTAGAGGGCGCGGCTGCGTGCTCCGGGCAGCGGCAGCAGGGGAGGCAGGAGCAGGATGAAGAGGAGCTGACTTTTTGGAACCCGCTGGCCTGGCGGGCAGTGCTGGCATGAAGGAGCTGGCAGCAGGCCACGACAGGTGGTGCCGATGTAGGCTGGCATGTCGCGGCTCGCAATGCCAACTCGAATGCATCAACCAGCTTACATTGCTCAGCATCATGGGTCCATTTGTTTGTTTTCTTTTCGGTGCAATGCTATGGGCTGCAGTTTCGCAGAGAAGCAAGGAGAAGCCCGCAAGCCTGCCCACAAACGGGCAGGTGCAGCTCAGCGGGCACTCCATGTGGCAAGCGGGCAAGATGTATGGGCACGATCATTTTCTGGCGAGTTCAGCGGCCCACTTGGGCCGTCGCTGCAAACGGGAGAAGCTTTAGCAGCCCGCGTTGGGCTGAACGGCCGGCGGTCCTGAAGGGCCCTTGGACCGCCTTTGCGGCGCCTGTTGCCTGTACGTCTCAATTCACCGATCGGAAGCCGCTGGTCCGGCGTCGGCGCCCCCAGAAATGGAGGTGAGGCGGGAGCTGCTTGCGGTTTTGGACGCCGGCGACCCCCTTTAATCCCGAATCAGGTTCTACGCGGTGTGTGAGTTGTAGCTCCTTCTGCGCGCCTGCTGTAGGCTAGTGGCAGCGGGGCCGTCACCGCCCTTGCCGCTCCCGCCGCCTTCAGCGGCAGTGCCTCGCCCCAGGCTTTCGAGTTTGGCTGGGTCCCTGCCGAGGTCGTGCGCACGCTGCTGGAGGAAGTGGGCAACTTCAGAGCGCGGGCTGGCGCCATCGAGCTGCTGCACGCCGCGGTGCTGGATGCGGCTCGCGAGCCGGGTGCTGTGCTGCCCACACTCTCTGCCTTCCTCGACTTTCTGACGCGACTGGTGTGGGACGCCAACTTCAAGATTGCCATCTCCGCCATGACCATCTTGGAGGACCTTGTGGGTCTACTGGGTGCTGACGCGCAGCCCTACCTGGGCGCGCTGGTGGCGCCGCTCATCGAGCGCCTAGGCGACAATGTGCAGGCAAGGACGGCTTTGCCGAGTTGGCCCGCGAGCAATGCAGTGCCATCACAGGCCGCACTTGCGTTGGCAGACCAATCCTCATTGGGAACACTTTCTTGGCGGGCTGGCACGTCAGCGGCATGATCCACACAACCCTGCATCAATGAACCACCTGCAGCATTTTCATGGTCTTCTCACTGCTGTGGTCTTCTCACTGCTGCAGATGGTCCGCCAGGAAGCTGCGCACGCCATTGCAGCACTTGGGCACGCACTGGGGCCGATGCCTGTCTTGTCTGCCCTCGGCGGCGCGCTGGTGCACCCAAACTGGCGCGTGCGTGAGGAGGGCGTGAATGCATACACCGCGTCCCTGCTGAGCCACACGAAAGATCAGTTTGACTACCCCGCCTGCGTGCGAGCCCTTGCGGGGGCCGCTTCTGACGGCACCCCGCGCGTGGCGGCAGCTGCGCTGGAGGCCTTTGCCGTGCTGCATTCCCGGCTGGGCGCGCTGCTTCAGGGTCTGCTCGCTGCTGTGGGCGTGCCAGACGCGGTGAAGACGGCGGTGGTGGAGCGAGTGCGGCAGGCCCCTGCGCTGGGCATGCCCGGCCTGGACGCGGAGGGCAACCTGCAGCACCAGGTGAGGCTGACCAGGGGGCCTTGGGTGATAGCCGCCCCCCCTGCAAGGCCTTCCAGGTGCTTTTCACACGTGACAGGGGTCTTGCGCTGCTGCTGCTGGCTTGCACCAGCGTCCTTACTGGAGTCTCCTCCGGGGCGCTGCACCAAGCTGGGGTCCCTTTCCTTGGCTCCATGCTGCAGCCACATGCCCGCCCACCCAGCGCCCAGCGGCCAAAGCCCACGGCAGCGCTGGCAGCCCGGCCCCAGCAGCTGGTTCATGCAGTGACGCTGCCAGCCAACATAGGCCGCGCTGCCTCGAATCCATTAGCAGCCATGCAGCAGCAGCTGCAGTTGCCTCCTGCACCCAGTGTTGTGGCAGCAGCTGGCCCCCTCGCCTCCCCTTGGCTGGAGCCCGATGGACCGCCTGGTCGGGCCCAGAGCTTGCCATCTGCAGCTTTGGCTGCCGTCTCTGGCCCTGCTGCAGCCACTGCTGCCGTGGAGTCCAGTGGCTGCTCTTGGACCTCTGGCCCTGCACCTGCGGTGGCTGCTGTTGTGGATGCCAGTGGCTTCTCTGCGACTGCCGCCCCTGCTGCTTGTTCAGCTCCTGAGTCTAGTGCGCCCAGCTACGCCAGCGCCAGCGGCGCAACCAGTCCAGCCTATGGCGGCTCCGCCGCAGGCAGCTGTGGCGTGGAGGCAGATGGCAGCTGTGCCGTGGAGCGCTGTGGTGGCTCGCTGCTCACTTGGCAGCGCCCGGCACGCCGACCCAACCATCTGTCGTTCACCGGCCCGCTTGCGAGCCGGACAGCTGTGGTTGTCAGTGCTACGTCTGGCAGCAGCAGCGGCGGCTCTGCTCGCCTGGCGGTGCTTGGAAGGGCCGAGGCTGTGGAGCCGCGTGCTGCCGACAAGCAGCGCCAGCGGGGCAGGGCTGGCTTTCGTGGCTTCTCTCCAGCCCGCTCCGGCACCCCCGACTCGGATGCAGCCGCAGCCACCATGCCGCCTGCGGCAGCAGCGAAGCGCAGCGCCCTGCCGCAGCAGCCGCCAGCCAGCACAGCCTTGCAGCCAGCTGTTGTGCCAGCTGGCAGCAACCCATCAGGCACATACAATGCAGACCTGTACAGCAGCGTGCGCAACTGGCAGCGCCAGAAGCACGGCGCCAGCGGGTCAGGGGACGGCAGCGCTTCTGCGTCTGACAGCTGGCCTGAGCCACCTGGTCAAGACACCTGCCTGTCAGTGGAGCCACGCCCCGATTCCTTGCTGCAGTGGCGCCTGCCGGGCAGGCGGGGCGTGGGCAGTGCACAGCAGGCGGCGCCGCGAGCATCACAAGCAGCACCCAACCAGGGCTCTACAGCGCCTGCTGCTGCCCCGCAGCCACCGTCGCCAGCCCGCATCAGCAGTGCCTCCTTCAAGCGCGCATTCAATAGTATCAGCAAAAAGATCTTCGGCACCGAAGCGGCAGCCCTTGGCGCCTCGGAGCAGCAGCAGAAGCAGCAGCCAGAGAAACCGGGCAGAACGGTGGAGCAGCCCCCAGGCATGGAGCTCTGGTCCATCCCAGCTGTGCGACAGGAGCAGCAGCCGCCACTGCAGGTGGCAGCGCCAGCAGCTGCTGCTCCTGCCAAACCTGCACTGTCAGTTGTCCTGCCAGAGGCCGGCTGCCAACTCGAGGGCAGCAACCCTTGTTTGCCACAGTCAGGGGGACCTGAATCAGACAGCCCGGGCACGGGGGCTGCCCGCCTGAGCCGGCTGAAGCAGCTGTCGGAGCGCCGCCGGGTGTGGAGCGCCCCCTTGGTGCACCAGCACAGCCAGGAGGGAGCAGCCTCTGGTGTGACAGCCCAGGAGCCTGAAGCGGCTGCTATCAGCAGCCCAGGGGTCCAAGCTGCCGTTCCAGCGGAAGACACAATGCCAGCTGCAGAAGCAGCGGCTCAGTTTGCAGCGGTGACTGGAAGTGACGGCAGCCCCGGCCCGCGGCCGGGCCTGCAGGCACTCAAGTCACGAGCACGCACCGCTCGTGCACTGAGCTCGGCCAGCAGCACGCTCGCCCTACCCTCTACGACCGAAGGCGGCAGCGGGGGAAGCTCCCAGCCATACTCCATGGAGGCAGTGGACGAGGTGTTTGGCCCTGACCAACCCGTGCTGAGTGGCAGGCCCAGCCTTGCATCCAGTGCTGGCAGCGGCCTGTGGTCCCCCCTGAAGACTGCCGGCATCATTGGGAGCGGCAACTTAGGCAGTGGCAACTTTGGCAGCGGCAATCTTGGCAGCAGCAACTTTGGCAGCAGCAGCGGCAGCAGCACCCCTTCAAGGGCGTCTGTGCTGTTGCGTGGTGCAAGTGGCAGCGGCAGCATGCAGTGGCCAGACAGCCCCTCTGGGCAGAGCGGCCCGCCCGCTCGATCTGTGTGGCGCGCCGGCAGTGGTGCGCTGCCCGAATCACCGGCCACCGCTGGCGCTGGGGTCTCCAAGGACGGCCCATCCGGGGAGGGCTGGGCAGCCTTCAACCCTGCCTTGGATACCTCCCCGCTAGCACAGCCTGAGGCAGCCCTCCAGCAGGCCCTGGCAGCGCTGCAGGCGGCAGCACTCAGCCAGAAGAAGGAGCTCGACTGGCAGGCCCAGTACGAAGCGCTGCGCACGGTGCGCCGCCTGGCGATGCACAACCCGGGGTTGCTGGCGCCCCCTGCCACGCTGCACGCGCTGCTGGCGCTGGCTGCCCCGGTGATTGATGCGCTGCGCAGCACCCTGGCCCGGCTGGCCATCGCCGTCTTCCAGGTAGGCAGGGGCTGAGCTCCGGCTCGTGAAAAAGGGGACAGCACAAGCACTGGTTGAGGCTTGGATCTTGCTGCTCAGGGAGGCAAACACCCGCATCCTGCCATGCTTGCAGCCCAGATGCGCTGCCTGTTCCTCTGGCTTGCACTATGTACCCGTGACAAAGTCCGGCCCGGATGCTGGTTTCACCCTCCCACATTATGGCCTGTGCCGCTCTGAATCTGCCGCAGAGTCTGATTGAGGCGCTGGGCCCTGCCCTGGATGCCGAGCTGGAGGCCTTTGTCCCCCTGCTGCTCAAGCGCGCTGGGCAGGTGCGGCCAGCCAGCCGCAAGTGAAAATGAGCCCTCGGCGCTCAGTCTGTGTGTCAGGCACACAGTCTTGCCCCCACTGGACCCCAAGCCAAGAACAGGACTGTTTACCCAACCTTATAAACCCTAGCTGCCTCCCCCACCAGGTGTCCATCTCTGGCCGAGACAACTTCTTGGCAGCCGAGGCACACCGAGCGCTGGCAGCGCTGGTGGCGCATGCCGGGGAGGCCCGCTGCGCCGCAGCCCTGCTCAGCTGCCTGTCTTCAAAGTCCCCCGACGTCCGCGCCAAGGCCGCCATGCACCTGGAGTCCTGCCTGCGGCAGCACGGGGGCCGCCTGGTGGGCAGCGCTGGCGCCAGCGGGGTCATGACGCCGCGCCTGCTGCGCGCCGCGGTGGCGCTGCTCGAAGAGGGAGGCCTGGAGGCGCGCACCGCGGGCAAGCGCATGCTGTTTGAGCTGCGCGGCCTACTGGATGCCGCGGCGGCTGCCGGGGGCGGCGAGGACTTTGCGCGCTGCCTGGGGCGCCTGGAGTGCAAGGCAGACAAGGTCTGCAGGGTGGGCAGGTCTCTTGGGTGTGAGCAGCAGATTCTAGGCAGCACAAAGGTTGACGGTGGAACAGCTTGGCAGTATCCCGTGCTCTGCATCACCTGGCATGCCCAGGTTGTGAGGCATGCTTGCCTCCCCTTTCAACAGGGTGAGCAGGCTGCCTTCTCAGGCAGCCCTGGCAATCCATCTAGTCACCAATCGCTGTGCTGTGCAGGTGTGGGAGGTGCTCCAGTCTGGCCGCATGCCCAGCATGCCAGCCCGGCTGCCCTCGGCGGGCCTGCGACCGCACTCCGGCACCAGCCCTTCCTCGCCAACAGCCATGCCCTACAGCCCAACCAAGCCCGGCACGGGTGCCGGTGGGGCCGCCACCATGGGGCCTGCTGCACGGCTGGGAACTGTCCGCGGCAGCAGTGGCAGTGCCAGCCTGGTGGGCAGCTCTGCCGCCTCGCTGGCCCCGCCTGGTGGGCTGACCCATGCGTCAAGCGGCGGCATGGCTGCCCTGGCAGGCGCCCTGCCGACTAGCGATCGGCAGCCGGCAGCCTTGCCCAGCAGCGTGGCCGCCCCCGGGGGCCGCGCCAGGTGTGGCGGTGCGACAGCGGCAGCGCGCAAGGGCTCCAGGCCAGGTAGCGCTGCGGTGCCTGGCCCTGGCCCTGCTGGCTCTCTTGCTGGCCTCGATCCCGAACTGCAGCAGCGGTTGGAGGGAGCGGCCGCCCAGCTGGCAAGCCCCGAGTGGAAGGCTCGCCTCGAGGGCCTAGAGGCTGTGCAGGCGGCGGTGGGCAGCCAGGCGGGGGCACTGCCTGCCGGCGCACAGCTGTGGCTTGCAGATGCCCTGAAGGATCGTGTGACAGATGCCAACCTCAAGTGCCAGCAGCAGGTGAGACTTGCGCTTGACGGACGGGGGCCCCAGTGCCAGGCAGCATTGAGCATGCTGCCTGCAGCTGGTGTGCTGCTGGCCTTGCTGTTGTCCTGGGTCCTTGTTTCCCCCGAAGGTCATACTTTGGCCAACTGCGTCCTCATCCCCCTGCCCGATGCAGGCTCTTGCAGTGCTGAACGGCGTGCTGGCCTGCTCTGGGCCAGGCCTCTTGCCCGCGGCGCCCGCCCTCCTGCCAGCCATTTGCAAGTGCCTCGACTCTGGCAACCCCTCTGTGCGGCAGGTGGGCTGCTGCTGCTTGGTCTGCTCTGATGATCTGAACTGATGCCGGCCTTTGCCCACTACCTGAAAGCGCCCCATGGCAGCGGCAGCAGAGCAGCAGCAGCGGCAGCAGCAGCAGCAGCAGCAGCAGCCAGTGGTTGTATAGCCTGCATTTGGTACGCATTCGTCCCTCTTCTGTCTGCAACCACCATCAATGCATGTGTCCCTACCAACATCCAGCTGTGACCTCAAAGTTTTCCCCTTGTTGGTGCAGGCCTCTTGCCAGGCGGTGGATGTTGTGCTTGCTACGTGGCCGCCCGACGTGCACCTGCCGCTGCTCACGGGCGCCCTGGGGTCACCTTCCGGCACAGCCAGGGGCAAGGAGGCCCTGCTGGAGCGCCTGGCCCCCCTGGCGCCGCAGCTGTGGGCATCCCAGCCCACGCTGCTGAGGCAGCACGTGCTGCCTGCACTGTTTGCGCTGCTGGCAGCAGGAAGGCGGCCCGAGCTGCGGCAGCTGGCTCAAGGGGCCCTGCCGGGCCTGGCCAGCCTTCTCGGCGCAGAGCTGGCCACAGCTGCCAGGGCAGCGCCGCTGCTGGCACCTGCGCAGCAGGCGGCGATAGCTGAGCTGGTGTTTGCAGCAAGTGCAGGAGGCAGGAAGCGGTAGCCTTGCGTCGGCTTGCGGCGCTGTACTTTGCGTCGCTGTTAACCAGTTTTCCCCTTGCAATTTCGTCAGGTTTGCTCCTTAAATCTGGTTGTTATATTCTTTAACCGATTCTCCCTCCAGCACTCTGTAAGATTATGAGCTTTCACCCTGGACAGATGTCCTGGCCCTGAGCGTCGTGTCAGGGAGGCCGGCCACGCTGAGCATGCAAGGCCACTCTCTGGCCTTCGTTTCTCTGAGGATTATCCCCCATGTCAGGGCAGCTTTCGCGTCAGCAAGCCGTGGCAACTCTTCCGTCCCACAGCCTTGCAAAGTGCCCTCAGCCGACACTCTGGCTCGACCTGTTGGGACTCACTACCTGGCGCAGCGGCAGCTTACAGCACACACACAACAGGTACAGGAAGGTATGGGCGTGCCCGCCTCACGCAGCCGCTGCAGCCCATCCGAGGAGGCCGGCCCCACATCAGACGGTGTACCGCTCCTTGGCGCGGCGGTCGTCCCGCTTGGCGTCCGCGTGCGCCATGAACCCGATCTTGGCCTGGTCGGGGATCTGCAGCATCTCCTTGAGCTGCCGCCCCACGTTTGTCTGCAGCGCCTCGTTGGCCGCCGTCTTGGTCCACACGGAGATGCGGTCCTGCTTGGGCCGCACGTTGACCACGATGCCGCAGATCTCCTCGCCGTCGTCAAACTGCTCGCCGATGCAGCCCAGCACCTGCGGGGCGCGGGAAGGTGCGCGCGCGCGTGTGTGTGGGTGGGTGTGTTGTGTGTTGTGTTTGCTGGTGGCGGGGCAAGCGAGGCGGCCACAGCGCGCTCCGTTCTGGGCCGGGCGCGCATCGCAGGCGCCGCCGCCACGCGCGCGGCAGGCGAGCGTCCACAGGCAAGCGCGTGCAGGGCGGGCACCTCAGCGCGGGTGCGGGTCCCGGCGGGAGGGAGAGGGGGTGGGGGGTGGGGGGAGGTGGCCCTGGCTCACCCCGTGCAGCCACATGGTATCCAGGATCTGCTTGTTCCCCTTGGGCACCATGGCCGTCCACTTGCCGCCGTGCTCGCAGCGCGGGTCCTCCCACTTGGGCTCGATGCCTGCAGACGGGCAGGCGCATGGGTGCGCGTGTGTGCGCGTGCATGTGTGGGAAGGGGGGCTCGCTGGGGCGGGCAGGAGGCAGGGGCCGTCGCAACGCACGCAAGCGGCGGGGCAGGAACCGGGGGAGGAGGGGAGGGACGCGGCGGTGGCAGGTGCGGACTGCAGGGCCGCGCAGCGCAGCAGGACAGCTTGCACCGCAGGACGAGCAGCAAAGCGGGAAAGCGTCTTGGTGGGGCAGCAACCCAGCAACCGGCCTGCCCGCACACCCACCCTCGCGGAAGAGGTGCAGGTCGGAGCCGGGTGACAGGCGGCTGGGGGGGATGATGTTGTTGTACAGGCTGCAGGGGGGCACAGGGGGGGGCAGCATCGCATGCAGCAGCGCTGAGACCGCAGCAAAGCTTGACGGCTGGCGACGCGAGCCAGGCTGGCGCAGGCTGCCAAGAGGTGGGCGCCAGGCCGCACCGCGGCGCTGCCTGCGCGCGTGGCAGCGCCTGTGCCACCCTCGGCTGCTTGCCGCAGGCAGCAGCCTGGGAAGCAACGGCCTCTGCTGAGGCATGCAGCCTGCTGGGTAACGCGGTGCGCCCATTTACGCGCCCAGCCCAGCCTGCCGCAGTTTGCCGCCGCCGTGCCCACGCCCCCGCCGCCGCTGCTGCGCCTCGCTCGACCTGAAGTACTGCACGCGCGGCGCGCCCAGCTGCCCCCTGCCAGCCCTCTGCCACGACCCCGGGTGGGCTGCCACGCCTGCTGCAAACGGCACACTCTCCCCCTCCACCGCACACACACACACACACGCACACACACACACCCTCCAGCTCACCACCAGAAGTCCTCCACTGTGTCAAAGGTGTAGACCGCGCGCAGCGTCTGCCCCCACGTCGCCTGCTTCTGCTTGCCGTTGGGGTTGTCAAACCACAGCGTCCACTTGGTCTCCAGCGCGTGCTTCTTGGAGAAGTCGGGCTCCCCTGGAGGAGAAGGCGCGGCCAGGCAGGCGGGCAAGTGAGGACGCGGGCGAGGGACGGGCGGCAGCAGCGGCGGCAGCACAAGCGGTGCCGCTCGGCTCGGACACAGGCTCGCCGAGGTAAAAAATGGGCATGCTTGAGCTTCAGCGCGTTGGGCACGGCCCGAGACGGCCTGCAAAAGGCGCTGGCCGATCCATGCAGTGATGGGGCTCACAGCCTGCTGAAGCCTCCAGGGTATTGTGCACAGCACTCACCCTCCTGCTGCGGTTGCGTGGTGGGCTCCTCGGCCATTGTGTGCAAGGTGTTGTGCAGCGGAGGGGCTAGCAGTGGCGCGAGGGGTCAAGCTGGGCTGAAAGCGGGCGAGAAGCGTTTGATGCGAACAGCCGGCACAATTGCAGCGCCAGCCCCGTTTCCTGCATCCAAGCCGCCAAGTGAGCACGCCCAGCACGTCCTTCTCCTCTTCCCGCCTTCCCTTCCCGCCTTCAGCCGCAGCTCGACTGTCAGGTCGTTAAACTTACAGTCACAGCAGCGGCCTGATCGGCGGGACAGGGCCCGGGCAGGGGGGAGGAGACGGTGGCGGGGCGGCACTGGCGGGAGAGCAAAGCAGCCAGCCGGAGAGGCAAGGGGATATGAAATACGGACATGAAGGTGGTGCAGGGGACAGCAAACACAGCAGAAGCAAAAACAGTTCACAGGCAAGGGATTTAGTTCGGTGGGTTTCAGTCAGCGGCAGATGGGCTCAAGGCGGCCGCTGCCGCGACGGCAGCGCAACGCGCTGCCATGACTACGGGCCGCGCCTGGCGTGCGCGCAGGACCCTGTCTGCTCAGCAGTCGTTGACTGTGGTCTGGGCATCCATTGCTGAGGGGCAGCGTGGGCAGACGGGTTGGCAGGCAGCCGGGAGGCCGGCAGCATCCCGCTCCTGGCCCGCCACTGCTGGCGACTAAAAGTCTGCTCCTCACTCATCCTTTTGCGTCACCGTGATGTCCTCAGACATGGTCGGCTCTGGGCGCGCATAGGCAGTGTAGTAGTTCCAGCCCAGGGCCATCCAGAGGCTGGAGATTCCTGCGCCGCAGGGGGGGGGGGGGGGGCAGTTCGCAGGCGCTCGAGAGCAGGGGGGGGTTGGCCGGGGGGCGTGCAAGCCTGAAGCATATAAGACGGCCCCAGGGCTGGGCAGTGCCCGACTGCAGGCTGCACGCGAGGGTTGAGAACTCAATTGGCGGGCAGACGAGCAGCCACCCCGCCGAGCGGCAAGGTCGACAACCAGGAGCAGGAATATAGTACCGGAAGGCACACACTCGCCCCGGTACCTGCCGGCTGCGGCGCGGCCTGACCGGGGCAAACCAACAGAGACGCAGGCAGGCCAGCAGGGAGGAGGGGCAGCAGCGGCGGCGCCCCTCACCCGCCACGATCATTGGCTGCAGCGCAAACTTGAGGCTCATTGTCTGGAAGAGGCAGAGCTCCATGAGGAAGTGCAGCAGCGCGATGAGGAAGGAGCCAAGGGTGGCGCCTGCGGGGGGTCAGTGTGTGTGGGGGGGTGGGGGTGGGGGGGTGGCGGTGGTGGTGGGGGGATGCGGGACCGGGGGGCAGTGGGCGTGGGCGGGCAGAGAGCGCAGCGCGCACGTCGGTCAAGCCCAGGCAGGCAGCAGCGTCGCAAAGAGGGAGCAACGTGGCACCCGGCCCGCAAGGGCCGCACTGGCGAGTGGCCCACAGGCCGCAGGGGCGCAGCCCTCAGGGGCCGGCGGTAGCCAGGAGACGAGCACAGTAGAGCAGCAGGCGTGCAGAAGGCAGGAGGCGCCGCTGCCCTGCTGCGGCTCGGCTCAGCTCTCGAGCACCTCGGCAGTGCTCACCATAGATGGCGGAGACGCAGGGGTTGCGGGCGCAGATGAGGCACAGCATGCACGATGTGAGCGTCCACGTCGCGAAGATGCGCCCCGCTAGATCCGTCACTGCAGGATGTGAGTCAAAAGGGACAAGCCAGCGTGGCTGAACGCTCGACGGGTGCTGCTCCGCTGCCCTGCCTTCTCAATCCATCCCCGAGCCTGTGAACGCAGCTCGCCCTGCGCACCTCCCTCCGGCTGTTTGTTATACAGGTTGCTCTGGAAGCGGTGCGGCTGCGCATAGCCCAGCACCACTGCGAGGTGGGGCACGTGGGGAGCAGGTGAGCGTGGGCGAGGCGGGCGCGGCGGTGCACATGGCTCGGGTGAACGAGATCGGTGGCTCACGGGTGTGCACCCGAGGTCAATCCCGCAACCCACCTGAGAACAGTCTGAGCAGGGCCACGAATACGAGCCAGCGCCGCAGGGCGGTGACTGAGGGCATTCTGCCCTGCTGCTGCCGGGCTAGGAGCTTGTGCTCGGCCCTTGGGAGCGCGTCACAGCGGCGATGGGAGCCACTCAGGCCGACTGGCGGCTAGCCCGCTTCGAAAATTTCTTGAGAACGCGAGCCCAGGTCCCTCAGGCTCTTGTTGAATAGATGTCCTGAACACCTCGATCAGCGTACAGAACAACAGGACCGATCGCTGCCGCAGACGCCCCCTGCAATCGCAGCAGAGCGCAGCACAGAAGGGTTGCAAGCGAGGGCCTTCACAGTATCAGTTCACAATACGATGGCGGCCACTGTGGCCTGCAAGCCCATCCCCCTGGGCGCCAGGGGCGTCCGCGGTGCCCATGGCGCCGGTGTCGGCACTGGCCGGGCCGTCGCTGTGAGGGCCTCTGCGTCCCGCCGTGATGATTTGGAGCTGAATGCAGACAGCCTGGGCCGCCGGCAGGCACTGCTGGCTGGCGGAGCGCTGGCGGGCGCCCTTGCCGCAGGCCTCGTGCTGCCTGGTGGCGTGCCAGCCGCGGCTGCCGAAGGTGGGCAAACTGCTGACGACTCTGCCAGCCCTTGATTAAGACAGGTTGTGTGAAAGGCAACAGGAGGAAGCATTATCTTGCATCGGCATGGGCAGCTGACCCTGCCGGTTCGCCCTGGTCGCGACCCGCCGCCCACCCCCTGCCCCCGGCCGTCCACCCGCCTGCTGCAGAGTCCATCTACGACCAGACGGCGCTCATGTTTGGCGAGGAGGTGCCGCTCAGCCGGTACCGCGGGCAGGTGAGGCAGGGCCGCTGCGCCGCGCTGCGCCGCGCCCTCACGCCAATACGCACACTCCCCTCCCAGCACGCGGCAGCATGCGGCAGGGGTGTGATGCAGTGCTTCGAGGGCGCCATCGAGCAGGGCAGGTGTGCCGCGCACGCTGTCAAACCTGGTACCGGCATGCGTAGCTGTGCCTGAAGCCCCCGGTGCATTCCCCTCCTGGCTGCCACCCATGCAGGTGCTGCTCGTCGTCAACGTGGCGTCGGAATGACCCCTGCAGAACGTAAACTACCCTGGTCAGTGGGCAGTGAGCCATGGCTGGAGCCTGCGTGGCTGTGCAGAGGTGCCAAATTGAGGCGCATCAGCCAGCATCGCTCCTGGGAGCCCCGGCTGCTGGGCCGGAGGCCTAGTGGCTCCTTTTTTTCCCCATGGTGTGCTTCAATCTCCCTGCTGCGGCTTGTGCGCGGCTGCAGGTGCTAGGGCGCTGTACGAAAAGTACAAGTGAGGCGGTGCTTGGGGGCTGGGGCCGTGGCAGGCGGTGGTGCTGGGGGCTGGGCATGGTTTGCACTCGTGCCTTGTGTCCGAGCCTGGGGCCACTGCCAGCCGTGTGGCCGCTAGCGCCGGTGGCAACTCAGCGCTGGGTTGTTGCGCCTTCGCCAAGCCATGCCTGGCCCCTGGGTCTTTCTGGGGCCATACATGTACAGAAGAGCAGGCCGCCTGGCTGGCGGTGACTCCTTATTAACCTGCCAGCCCTCCCTCTTACCCGGCAGGGACCAGGGCTTCAACATCATCGCTTTCCCGTGCAACCAGGTGGGCAGGCAGGCCCGTGTGCGGAGGGCAGGCAGGCCGATGCGCCGGGGCTGCGGCGGCAGTCGGGACCACCCCGCCAGGCAGTGCCAGCCGCCGCTGCTGGGTGCCCGCTGCTGGCTGGGCACCGACCCCCGGCCCGCCGCCGCACTGCCAGCAGCCTGGCAAGGCACCTCCCCGCCGCCCTCCGCGACGCCCCTGCCCCCC
>KQ481971.1:96602-147864 GCA_001430745.1 Auxenochlorella pyrenoidosa
GGACGCCCGCCGCCCGAGCCACAGGGCCGGCCGGTGCCGGCGCCGGCGCCCTGGCGCCGGCACCGGCGGCCCGCAGGCGCGCCCCTGGGCGACCCCACCCAGCCCTGCCCATGCGACGGGCAGCCCAGTAGTACAGCTCCCCACCGCTGTTGCTTCCGTATTTATTCATTCAGCATGCACATTTGCAACATGCACATTTGCAACATGAAAGCCTCGAAGGGCGCCTTGGCTCGTAGAGGCGTTGGCGGGTCTGATGAAGAGCAGTAGCGTCGCAGTTGCGCGCTGCTCGGGCTGCAGGCAAGCAACCGAGCTGGGGACGAATCAAGCTAGGAAGCACGGACAGGGTGGCTTTAAGGGAAAATGTGGGCAGGGTGGGGTGCCTGCTGCCGTGGGAGCAAGCAGTGTGCGAGCATGCAAGCATGCGAATGTCTCGTGCAAGAGCATGAGGCGAGTGAGTACAAGGGGCGTAATGGGAATCAGATTGTCCTTGCTTCAGCAGATGGCAATCAGCCAGAAAAAATGAGGGCACCAGTGAAGCAAGGCTGGCAAAGAATTCGGATGGAGCACCGTCTGGGGCGGGGCAGTTTGGCTTGGGGGTGCAGGAAAGAAGGCAACCAGCATGGCTGCAAGTGATTTGCCTTCACCCTGCAGCGGTCAGGTGCTGGGCAGCTGCAAGGAAGCAGCGGCGAGCGCTGGACTCGATGCGGCAGAGGGCCATCAGCGGGAGCAGCGAAGTTGCCAGGCCCAGTGCCTGCAGGCAGAGACAGCGCCGCAATGTGCAGGCTGGATTCGGCTTGGTGCACGGCAGGCATGTGGGACGCAAGAGATCACATGACAAGCAGGATGCAAGCAGGCCTGTCCTGGCAGGCACGGAACGCACTGCAGGGAAAGGGTAGTCTCACCATGATGGCCGACCCTGGAGAGGGCGCCACGCAGCCGCGCAGGAGGGAGGCTGCAACTGTGCCAATCAGCAGGCCCTGCAGCTGCGCCTGCACGCACAGCCGGCTCTGCAGGCACTGGCAGGCGGGGGGCGCGGAGTGGGAGGTGCGATAGGCCTGGGCGACAGCTGTACAGCATAAAGGCTCTGCAGGAGCAGGCAAACGCCCCCCAGCCGGGCCCTGTTTTCTCTTCCGCGGACAGTACTGCCAAAACCCAGCTGACAGCCTGGCAAGCAGCGCGCCAAAAGCATGCGGAGCCCCGGGCCCCCCTCCCGCCCTGCCTGCGTGACCAGCGTCAGCATGAGCGGCACCCGGGTCAGCAGCCCCTGCGGCCACTGCCACCAGGCCCACCCCAGCCACGTGAGCAGCAGCATGAAGCCGTCGCGGTGGCGCAGGTAGCTGCAGCATGTGCAGCGGGTGCAGCCGGGGGCCAGGGCCCGGGCAGGGCCTTTTAAAAGCTGGCTGCATCATGATCTGGCCACCTTGCGAAGCCTGCCTCTGGCTTACGCAGCCGACCCACCCGGCGCGCCCAAAAAACAGACAGCATCCCACTGCCAATGCAGACCGCAGCACCCCACGCACAAGGGCTTTGCGGCGAGCACCAGGGTTAGCGCCGTGGCGGTGGCAGCCAGAGCCAGGTTGGAGGCCCACCCAGCCGAGGGGCTGCCCAGGGCGGCGGAGGAGCACAGCAGGGCCAGCTGCAGCGCCAGGCACAGCCCCAGGGTGGCGGCGTCTGACTGCACATTAGAGGGAGACAGCTGACAGGTTGGTTGACAGACGCTCAGCGTGTGCGCATTTAGGGGGGCAAGGCAGGAAGCGGGCCAGGGCGCTTCCTGATATGATGCAGCTAGACGGCGCCGGCAGGCCCCTAGCTCCTGTTGCCCAGCCATTCCTTGATCCTCCCTGTATTACGGACGACAGGTTCCAGCGCCTGAAACCCCCCACCCCCACCCTTCCCCAGCCGTGGCCCACCTTCCACAGCTCGGCTGCCAGCCTGGCGGCGAAGCTGGCCTCCAGCCGGGGGTCTGCAAAGCGCAGCAGGCGGGGCCAGGTGGCGCCAGCCAGGCGCTCCAGCGGCACCTCGGCGGCGCTCCTGGGGCTGTCGCCCTCCTCCGAGGCCTCTGGGGAAGGCTTGGCTGGCGGTTGCTGCTGCGAGTCCCAGCTGCTCGCGGTGTGCAGGCTGCCTAGGCTGCTCTGCGGGCCGCTGCTGCTGACAGAGCTCGCCGCCGCAGGGTGGGGGCCGGCTGCTGCCGAGGAGGCCGCGGCGGCTGCCTCCAGGCCCGCCGCCTCAACCCGTGCGCGCGCCTTGGCCACCGTGGGGCTCTCCGGCAGGGGCAGCGGCTCGCGCTGCGCCTGCTGCGCGTGCTGCCAGCGGCCGCCGCCGTGCCCGCTGGGCTCCCCCTCCGACTCGGGCTGGGGGGCCGCAGCCAGTACCGCAGCTGAGGAGGCCCCGGGGTCCTCTGGCGGCTCGTCGCTGCCGCCCCGGCAGCCGCCCGCCGCCCAGGGCAGCGGCGGCGCCGGCGGCTGCTCGCCTTCTGCCTCTGCTGCCACTGCCGCCGCGCGCTCGCGGCTGGGAACCCCCCCGCCGTCGAGAACCACCCTCTCTCCCTCCTCCCAGTCCTCCTCTTCCGAGTCTGTCAGCATGACAGAAGCGTCGCTGTCGCTGCCCTCCCCCTCTTCCTGCTGTCCCTCTCTGGGCTGCTCAGCGGCCTGCACCCCAAGCATCAGGTTGCAGTGGCCCAGCAGCGGTGCTGCCGCAGCGGCTGCCCCAGGTGCAAGAGCCGCTGCCAGCAGCTGCAGGTTGCGAGCATGTCCGGCATCCAGCCCCGCCCGTGGGTGCTGCGTCCCCGGCTGGGCAGCCGGGAAGCTCAGCAGCACCGCGCCTATGCAGCGCGCCTGCCGCTGCTGCAGCTGGTGCCACTGCTGCTGCTGCTGCTGCTGCGCTTCCAAGAGCTCGGGAGGGGCAGAGGCAGCGGGGGGGCTGCCCATCCGCGCTGCTGCTGCTGCTGCCTGCACGGGGTCTGCTCCTTGCGCCTCCAGCAGGGGAAGGGCAAAGACTGAGCCGCCCTCAAAATCGTAGCAGGCCAGGCCCTGCGCCTCCCTGTGGGTGGGAGGTTGGAAGGGGCCGATTGGTACTCCACCGGTCATGGACTGGCTCTGGAGGCAAGGCACAATGCTGCCCGAATCTCCCCGCTGCGACCACCGTCGGTCTGTGCCGAAAGCATTGAGGCGAGTGGCAACCTGCCAGACCCCTGCTCTTTCTGCTGGCTTGCATCTGCAGCGTGCCCTTTTTTTTATCCCTGTCCACCTGGTTTCTGCGGTCAGGTAGATGGGTGCCCGGCGCAGCACGGACGCGCCTGACGCCGATGCTCCTGTGGGCAACAGCCCCAGCCGCAGCGGGCCGGGCGCCAGCAGGGAGCCCAGGCAGGCGAGCACAGAGGGGTCTCCTGTGATAAGGCTCACTCTGCGGGGGTGTGGGAAAGGACCAAGGCCCTGTTGAACCTCAGAATCTTGCAGGAACAGGCCAGCGGCTGCCAGGCCGAAGCTGCGTTCAGGCAGACGGCTGCATTGTGGCGCAGCGGTGGCGGCGGCGCAGACCCTGCAACGTCTACCTCCTGGCAGCCCAGCACACCTCAGGCTGGCCGCATTGGGGAACAGGCTGCGTGCCAGAGCCGCCACGCCTTCCGGGGCGAACTCGGTCCGCAGGCAGCGGCGCACGGCCTCTCCTAGGAGGCCTGCCACTGCCTCGGGTCGGGCTGGTAGCATTGCTGGTGCCGGGCGTCAAAACGGGACGGGGGCCAGACTGCGAAGAAGGCAAGTGAGCCCACGTGGGTCGATCAGGTGTGTTTTGGGAAGGATCAGATGCATTTCCAGAACGCTTCCAGGAAAGCTGTGCACCCTGACGATAAGTGGGGAAGATCACAAGGCACCCCCCTCGCCGTTTCGCCTCCCTTCCCCCCCATAGTCTTTCCTTCACAGCAACTCGAAAGTCTTTACATTCACATCCAGTGCACAACAACCGTCGAAAATAACTGCAGCTGCACGTGGGTGATCTTCAAAGCCGTTCTGCGCCCCTGCGCAGCTACGCCACAAACCGCATGTCGCGCCGCCTGCCAGCCGCCAGCGCATCCTTGTGCGCATCGTACAGCGCCTACAGCACAGCAGGATTAGGAGCCAGCCACGCCACGCAGAACTCTTGCTGCTGGAATATGCATCCACCGAGCGTTCAAACCATGCAGGACGCGCACTGCTGCTGCCGTCGATGCTGAAGACCACGCTCATGATGATGCTGCTTCAAGTACCCCCTGGCTTACCTGCAGCGCCTCGCAGTAGCGTGCATGGCAGGCATCCACAGCCGCCCGCCCCTGCTCGCTGCGTAGGTCACCTGCACGCCGGTAGCAAAGACAGGCGGCAAGGACTGTGCTATTCATACAGTACCCACCCTGCCGCGAGCCAGCGGCAGTGACTTTACATCCGCCCGGACTCACCCAAGCATGCGACCCAGAGCACTGGGATACAGACACCACTGCACGTCCTGCGCTGTTGCACTGTGCACCATGCACATGATGTGCACCCCTACGGCTGCTGGCACGCAGGGCGGCTCCACCCCCACCGCACCGACCTTTGAAGGCGGGCAGCCGGATGGGGGCACCCACCACCACAACGATTGGCACCGGCTCTGGCAGCGGGCTCCAGCCAAGGCCCAGGAAGGTCCGGCCATAGCACAGCGGCAGCGTGAAGCCCAGCCCCTGCAGTGGGGAGGGCAGGCTGGCGGCTTCACATTCGCGGGGTCACAGCAGGGCCCAAGTCGAATGAGCAGAAGGTTGGCACCAATGACAACGCAAGGCAGCAGTCTGCAGCTTGCCTCAGTCTAGTCCGCCAGCCGACCGCTGCCCCAACCCCCGAGGCTGCATGTGAAGAGGATAGGTGCTGTGGGCACTGCTCGACCACATTGCCATTCCACCCCCAGACCCACGCTGCCCACCCGCTTGGTGGCCGTCTGAAAGCGATCCAGCCACCCTCCAGGCCGCAGCCTGGGGCGGTGGTACTGCTCATTCTCGCCAAAAGCCAGCACCTGCTGGCAGGGGGCGTTGGATGGACGGTTGCATGCACCGCGTGTAATGTCAGGCTTTGAAAGGCAGGGGCCACTGGCCGAGCGGGCTGCGAGTGACTATGCAGCAGAGTGCGAGGGGCGCTCTGCCAGGAGCAGTGCAACATGCATGCAGCGGTGGGTGGAGCACTTGATCTGGGTGGCCCCCTCCCCAGCCCCAGGCCCGCCCCTGCCTGCCGGGCCCCCCACCGGCACAAGGTCGGCCCCTGCCTCCAGCGCGATGCGCACAAACCCCTTGCGCCTGAGCAGCACCAGGTCCATGGTGCCCGGCTTGGGGGGGGGGTTGAGGGAGGACCAGTTAGTGCGCATGCTTCTGCGAGAGCTGCAATAAAACTGGCTGGCGACTGCACGGCCCTGCTGCGCACCTGTCTCATCAGGACGTTTCAGTACTGGCCCAGTGCAGGAGCATGCCCCCTTCTGCAACACCGTAGGTAAATAGGTATAGGCCGCTCCTGGCCTGGAGACGCGCGCCCAAACGCTCACCGCTCCCGCTGCCCACCTCTGCAAGGACCGCCTCTGCGGCACCGCCCACGACCACGGCCACGGCGGCGCCGGGCCGCTGCGCCAGGCGGGCCAACAAGGTGTGCCTCGAGACATCGCACCAGTCGGACAGGAGGCAGACCTCCCGGGCAAAGGGGGTCCGCAGGATGAGGCTCACGGTGCCTGGCAGGGGAGGGGCCGAGCGCACAGTGGGTATCCAGCCGGTGCTCGTGCACTCTGTGCGGGCAGTACTCTGTGTGGGCAGTACAGGGCAAGCGCGCCGTCATCCAGCTTTTCTTTCCAGGTGGCCGCCGCGGCCTTCCCCCACGAGGCAGACCACAAGAATGGTACGCAGTGGCTGTGGTCAAGCACGCAGCCAGTTCGGCAATGCGTGCATGATGATCCCACTTGGTTGGGGCACTCCACAGCAGCGCACACCAGGCAGCACCCGCGCCCTCACCCAGGCTCAGCCGCAGGCCGGGGAAGAGGTCGGAGAAGCCCAGAGCCTCTGTGCCCAGACCCAGCGCGCTGGCGTTGCTGAACACCCCGTGCGGGTGCAGGGCCAGCAGGAAGCGCCGGGAGGGCGGCAGCCCGGCGGTTTTGACCAGGCGCGAGCCGGGCGCGTAGTTTGACCAGAAGGCGAAGGGCGTGCAGCGGCGCAGCGGCGGCGGCCAGCGACAGCTGGCCACAGCCCGGGCGCCGGCGGGGCTCCACAGGAAGCTCAGGTAGGCCAGCAGCGGCAGGCGCAGCACAGGCTGGGTGGCCAGCAGCCAGAGGTAGAGCAGCCAGCAGGCGGGGAGGATGAAGTAGCGGGCGGGAAGAAAGGCGGCAGAGAAGAAGCCCAGGGTCAGCTGCGCAGCGGACCGCGCCTCAGAATCGCTGCGGAGACGCCTCATTGTGCATATATGCAGCGGCCCAGGGCGGTGGTTGGGTCTGCGAGCCGCGGCGGCCTGACGTGGCTGGCTGCACGGCGGCGGTGGCGGGGCCGTGCTGAACCCGTTGAATTTCGGCAGCCTGCATGGCGAGAGAGCATGTCGTGACTAAGCTTGGGTTCTGATCACGCAGCAGCGGCTGTAGCTCGGCTGTGCTGCCACTGCGGCTTGCCTCTTCAGAGGAGCGCACCCCTGCCGAGAACAGTGATTAGAAGACGGAATGCGCAGTAAACGCCGCCGAGGTTGTGAAATGATGCACACAAGCCGAGGGAAGCGAGTGTTGCACTCCTGCTTCCCGCGCTGAGGCGGCTGCTGCCAATGCGACCCATCCCTTGCAAAGTGCCTGTGCGAGATAGGAACTGAACGGCTCTGTCGGTCCTCACTGAATTGTAACCACACCAAGGCCCAAAATATCTGATGGACCTCATGATGCAAAGACAGGATCCAGAAGGGTAGGTTGCATGGGCCCTTGCAGGCCAGGCGGCAGGAGCAGCAGCGACGGGCAAGTGTTGCCAAAAGTTGGGTCAGCAGGGGACACACTTCATGTCAGCGCTGGTTGCTAGAGCCGCTGACAACCAGTGCGGGCATCACACCACCTTGTAGCTGGACGTGGCGCCGCCGTTTGCACCCAGCAGCGGCGCCGTGGCGCTGCTGCCGTTGCTGTGCCCGCTGCCGCTGAGCGAGCGCTGCCAGAAGGGCGCATCTGCAGGCGCGCACCGCGGCGCGGGCGGAGACGCTGCAGTGAGCGGCTTGCTGGCAAAAGAGGCCGCGTCCCGCATGCTTGCGCCGCCCATACCTCATACCTTGCATCCCGCCTGCCACCCAGCACACCAAGGGCCAGCGCTCCAGCACAGACCCCCCTGCCTTGGGCCCCAGTGCGAGCCAGGCCGGCGCCTGCCCCCCGCGCCCCCCCCCCCCCTTCCCACGCACCTGGCTTGAGCAGCTCTGGCGGCAGCGCAGGGGCCGACGGCACCGGGATGCCCACGGGCGGCTGCACCTCTGAGGGGGTCCACCAAGGCGGCCGCTCCTCGTAAAAGGGCGCCTCGGGGGTGGGCTGCGGCTGCGGCGCCAGCACCACCAGCGGCACCTGCAGGCGGGTAGGGTGGGGTGGGATGGTAGGGGGTGGGGTGGGGGTGGGGCGGGGCGGAGGCCGGCAGGACAAGCAGGTGAGTGCCTCCAGGGCTGCGCAATAACCGGTGCGTGGCTCAGAGAGGTCTTGGCCGCAGCACAGCCAGCAGCACCGGCGGGCCGGGAGGGCAAGGCCAGCCGCAGGGCGCCTGCAACAGGAGCTTTCTGGCAGAGCAGCAGAACGAAGGTCTTCGCAGCCCCGCGGGGATCTTCCCCATGCACCCTGCCTGCGCTCAGCCCCACCTTGAGCTTGATGTCCTTCACAAAGGAGCCAATCTGAAGGGCAGAGGGAGCAGGCAGGCATGGCAGAAGGTTGACGGGGCGGAGGCGGCTCTGGGAGAGCAGCAGGATGTGCTGCCGCCAAGGCCAGACTCACCTGCGAGGATGCAGGCAACCCCACTCTGCCCATGCTCTCGCCCGCCCTCGTGCCACCTCACGCTATGTCCACTCGCAGCCCTGGATCCTTGCAGGTGACTCCCTGACCTCAAACTGCACCTCACATTCACTTGTGACCTGCTGCTCACCTTTGCCCTGGCCTTTGACCCGCCCCTCACCTTCATCTTGACCTTGGCAAAGTAGTCGCAGGAGATGAGCGCTCCGCGCATGGAGGGCGGCAGGTCGACGGGCAGACGCATCTGCATGCACCTGCAGGGGCAGGGCACGCGACAGCCTCACGACACACCTCTCCACACTTCTTACTCATGCCAGTTGCTTATGCCGAGATGGAAGGCACCTGGCACGTGCACCTCGCGTTATACCCCGCAGCTGTCTCAGCATGCTGTGCCAGGCCTGCAGCCTCACCGCGCCAGCCCGCCCTGCAGGGTGGTGAAGGGCTGCACCCCGGGGTGCTGGGTCTTGGCCAGCTCAGCAAAGAAGCGTCGGGTCATGCCGCCATTGGGGCGCTCCCGCGCCACGACCTCCCGCTTCAGGCAGAGCTGCGGGCGGTGGTGGTTGAGAGAGGCAGCGATGAGAGCAGGCATCGGGTGTGGCAGGGTGGTGGGGCGAATTAGAGGGTGCGTGGTGGGACGCTGGCACGCGGGCTGCTGTCAAGTGCACGGTGGTCAAACAGCAGGAGGGCGCGCCCTCAGGCGTCCTCCTCTGCACCCTGCCCCTTTGCCGAGGGCAGGCAGGCTGCCAGGCACCGCCATCCCTACCGATCCCCGCCTCACACCGCTGCTCAGGCTGCAGGCAGGCCGCGGACGGACCGGGCCCAGCCGCATCGCGACATCCCACGCATGCTCGTGACACCCCGCACAGCTGCATGGCCCCAGCCAGCCCCAAGCTGTTGGTTGCGCATGACCCCAGCCAGCCCCAGCTGTTGGTGGCGCATCACCCCAGCCAGGCCCCAGCTGTGGGTTGCGCACCTCGATGGCATCCACCGGCAGCTTGCTCCTGTTGTCCACCTCCAGGATGACCCCCACCTCCTCGCCCGGCTGCACCTTGTCTCGGTCCAGCCGCACGTGCGCCGACAGCACGCCGCGGCTGAAGCAGCAGCAGGCCACCAGCGGCAGCTCCTGCGGCGCGGCGGGCCGGGCGGCCGGGCAGGGGCGCACTCGCAGGCAGGCGGCCAGGTGCCCTGGGCAGCACCGACAAGCAGCGCCAGAGGCCATCCGAACGAGCAGCCGGGCACCGAGGCGGCGCCCAGCCAAGCCCAGAGAGCCCCGAATGTAGCAAAAGCAGAGCGCCACTGCCTGTCAGCCGTGAACATGCAGGCGGGAAGCTAGACCGTGCGCCCGACCAAACCAACTATCCACACCAAGAGGGGCCGGGGGGGGAACAAAATGCAAGCAGCGTGGCAGCACCACAACCTCATGAGCAGTGGCAAGGCGGCACAGGCAGGAGCTCACAGCAGACTGGTCAACGATGGCGGGGGGCGACTGCATGCGCTGCCGCACTGTAAGAACCTGCCGGGAAAGAAGCAATGCAATGCAGAAGCGCTGTAGCGGGGGCAGTGCAGGCGCTCGGGATGCAAGCCGGTGGCGCTTCCACAGCAGCAGGGGACGACAGACAGTCTGCCCGGTCACACTGGGCAGCAATCAGGTCGATTGTTGCAGCCACTGCTTCACAACCAACCATTGCACGCTGTTTAACCAGCCACCAAGGAACGAAGGGCCGCCAAGACCTGGGCAGCAACCCCCCCATGGCAAGCAGCACCTGGCTGCTTCGGATCGCCCTGGTCAGGAAGCCGGGCGTGTGAAAGGTGAGGCTGACCGTGTAACTGACTTCGGCCCTGCAAGTTTGGGGTCCCAAATTGTCCGCACTGAACAAATTCTTCAGCCAACACAGCCAGGGAAGGCGGGGAGACGGACATCGTTATGCCGCTTGGGTGGGGACCCGGGCCATGCTGGGCGCAGGTGCAAGCAAGCGCGGGTGGGCCGGTAGGCAGCATGGGAGCTCGCGAGCGGGCGAGCCGCCCTCACCCGTCTGTGCCAGAGCCCACTTTGAAGGAGGATGGGATGCCTGTGGGCAGGCCAAACACCACCTGGAGGGGCTGGCCGGTTGCGTCGTGAACTTGCCAAGCAGGCCCGGCGGTTGGCTGGGGAGCGAGGGAAGGAAATGCGCGCATCCTCCCCCGCCTCTCTCGAGTGAGCAGGCTGCACCCTCCGCCTACTTGGCACCCCTCCCCGTTCTTCCGCCTGCCCACTAGCTGTGCCAGCAGCCTGCACTGTTAGCTCTGCCCACCTGCCACTGGTACTGCCCCGGCGCCAGCTCCCGCCCCGCGCCCCCCAGAGCGGCCGTCGCATTCAGCAGCTGCACCGTGCCGCCGCGGGTCTCGGTGGACGTGTGCCGGTGCGAGCCGGTGCCGCTCTCGTGCGTTTCAGTCCTGCGGGGCGGGCGTGTGCTGGGCAAGCTGGGCAGTGGAGCGCGAGGAGAGAACTCCAGGATGCCTTGTGTGGCCCGCTGCAACAGGCGGCGGCATATGTGTGATGGCTGCACAGATGGCAAAGCGCCTCCAATGGATGGGCTCCGCTGCCTGCGCCGTGCGCCCGCCTGGAGGCGCCCTCTCTCAGGGGCGGTGCAAGCAGTAAGTTTCTGCGCATGCTTGTCAGCAGTGGGTGCATGCCCGCCTGCCCGCCCGGCCCTGCCCACACCCGCACCAGTAGGTGTGCTCCACCCCGAGCAGCTCGCAGTCTATCTTGGTGATGGTGACGGGCTGCACGACGTTGAGGCACACCAGGCCCTGCAGCGTGGAGGGGCGCCACAGCTGTGCTTGCGCACGCCCGCTGCGGCATGGTCGCCGGTGCTGCGCCGCCTCCCCCGGCCCCCTCCTTGTGCACTAGCAGCATCTCGGCCCCTGCCCTTCCATCAGCGCTGCAAGTTCATTGCCCTCTTCACCTGCACGTAGTCGCCGTCATGATAGACCTGCAAGTCAAGTCAAGTGGGTTGGGTGGGGCCGGTGGGTGGGTGGGGGCGGGGAGGGAGGGCGGGGAGTGCCCCAGTGGCGGAAGAGCATTGCCCGCTGGCAGGCACACTGGCGGCAGAAAGCAAAGATCATCAAGGAGGGCGCTGCAGGAATCAGTATGCTTGTGATGTTCCGTCGTCAGAGGATCACAAGATCCGGGGCACAGGTGGATGGGAGTGGGGGGAGGAACAGCTGGAGCCAGCATTGGGCAGAGTTCAGGGGCAAGACTGCTGGCTGGCGTTATGCTTGGTATGAATTCAAAACGGGTTAAACATTGCTTCTGTGGATGTACAGATAACTGAGCACAAGTTAAGAACGGGTGATACACAGTTCCCTTGGCAGCCCGACCGTGGGCGCCCAAGTTCCCCCAAGCCCAGCTGGAGCGGGCGGCGGGCGCTGCCAACCAGCAGTACCTGCAGGCGCTGGACTGTCACCGGCTCCTCAAACACTAAGCAAAAGCCTTGCAATCACCGGTTTGTCCGTCTGAAGCCACACTGAGTTGCCCTTGCTGAAGCCCGCTCCCATAGTGCGCCAGCCGCGCGTGCTCTGGGTTCAAGCCACAAGGAACGAGGTGAGGCACCGATCGCACGAATGATCGTCAGCAAAGCGGCAGATTCTCTCCTGCACCTGCAGGTCGCAGCGCGCAGGCAGCAGCTCCCCGCCTCCCTCGCCCTTGCAGGCGGCCAAACTTTACACGCTGCTCCATCTCTTCCTTTTCGTTCCATCAACTTTTGTGTCAAGCTATTCAGATGACTGGACTCAGCTGGCTTTGCATCCTAGCACATTTCGAATCACATCGTGCTTCACCCCTGCCACATGTGCATCCGCCGTGGACCGCACGGATGAAAGAAAGAGGTTGCATCAGGCAACAGGCAATCAATAATCGTCTACAACAGGGTGTGAATTGAGAGACAGGGAGACAGCACATGCGCTGAAGCAGCACATGGGGAGGCACGAAGCAGAGACTTGGAAGCAGAGTTGTATTTGAGGGCCTGGCTTTCGTGCCCCCAGCCCTTGTGACATGCTGCCTTTTCGTACGCAGGCGCTGCCTCATTGCCAGTGCCAGTGCCAGGTGCTGCTAGCCTGCTGAGCCTGCATAACAGCCGCGACCCTTTCGTTCTGCTCTCGCCGCTTTGCTTCTCCTGCTGCTTCAGGTAAGGTGTGGTAGCGGTGAGGCGCAAGGTTGCCAGGGGCTATAGACGCCGCTGGTGGCTGTTACGCTGCCACGGGCGCAGCTTTGGTCAATGCACGCTTTCCGTGCTGCGCCATGCCAGCAGTGCTTGCCACAATCTCTCGCCACAGCAGGCTGTCGTTGATGGAGAACATTTCTGTCAGAAATCTGCTTCTCCTCTTCCCTGAAGGCTCCTACGACAGAGTCCAAGTTGACCCAAGCTCGACAGGCGGTCACAGCGGGCGCGGCGCGATGTAAAACTCATACCAACACTGTGCTGTACATGCGTCGCTTCCTTGCTGCAGGCTCCCAACCGCCTTTGCAGACATGCTTCATTCCTGGGGAGGTTGACTTGGCAGGCGCAAATAGGGGCAGCAGCAGCGCAGCAGCTCGATCGCAATGTGCTGTAGCTGGCACTTTGAGCCAGCATTGGATGCCACAACAGCGCATGATACTGGTGGCAGATGACGAAACCATGTTCATGAACCTCTGGTCTGGAGCTGCACACGCTCCACCGGCGCCGCCGCTGCTGCCGCTGCTGCCTGCCTGCCTTGCCAGTCCCGGTTGCAGTGCAGCGTCGAACTGCATGCATCTGAGGCGCGACGATATGCGGTCAGAAACGCCGGGAGAAAGCCAAGCTGCACAGCCTTGACTCGCGAGACTGTCTTTCGGCAGCAAGCGGGCAGATGAGCGCTTGCAAGCGCCTCGTCCCCAAAGCATGTAATAGATGTAATATGCAAGCGCTGACAGATGGGCAATGAGGGGCGACAGAGCGCCGCAAAACAGCCGCCAGCATGGCAGGGCCGTGGTCTGCCTGCTGCTGCGGCGGACAAGGCGCCGGCTCGCGCCTGCGCCGCCCTCTTTAGCCCAGACCGGCTGGTGAGTGCGGGGCCTGGCCTCTGCTGCCGCCCGCATGGCACTCCCACATGCTCCCTTGCGGGCAGCGTCCCTGACGTCGTCCCCTCCCCTGCTGCAGAGACAAGGCGCCTAGAGGCTAGCCAGGATGCCTTTCGCCCGCCAGGTCTCCATTGGGCGCGTGGCGCTCATCCAGTTCCCGGAGGCGGAGGCCGGCAAGCTGGTGGTCATCAGCGATGTGGTGTCCCCCACAGCGGTGCGCTGGGAGCGGCGCCAGGGGTCCAGGGGCGCCGCCCTCTGGGAAGGGAGGCCTCCTCGCGTCATGCAGCGCGCTAGAGGGACTGCAGCACACGCCAACGGCACCCCGAGCATGTTAGATAGCGATTTCAGCAGCAGGAGCGTCGCCAGGAGCGTGGTCAGGCAGCAGCGGCGGCTGCCGCCTGCAGCAGTGCTCAAGTAGCGCTGCAGCAGCAGCAGCAGAAGAGCCCAGGCAGACAGTGTCAAAGACAGCTGGAACTGGGCCCTGGATGGGACGAGCTTCAACAGATGCAGCTGGAGCAGGGGGCTTGCCGGCATCTGGCAGGCAGCAAAGCATACAGCAGCCGAACGGCGGCTGTGCTCCTGGCAGCCGTACCACGGGCTCGCATACAGAAGGTCGCTCCCCCCTCATGCCCACGCCGCTGCTGACTCGTTCCGGCTGCCGTCGCCGCCGCCGCTGCTCACCTGCAGGCGCTGGTTGACTTCCCCGGCCAGACCCGCCGCGTGGTGAGCTTCAAGCGCATGGCCCTGACCGACTTCACCGTGGAGATCCCCCGCCTGGCCAAGAAGGCTGTGCTGAAGAAGGCGATCGAGGAGGCGGGTGAGCGCATGCGTCGGCAGCAGCAACGCAGCCCGGACGGGGAGGGGAGGTGCAGTGAGCGTCAGCGGCGCGTCGAGTTGTGCGCTGGCGAGGAGCGCCGCCGCCGGGTGTGGGCTGCCTTGCTTGCATGCGCGGCACGCCGTGTCGGCTGTGACGCAGCCAGTCTGCGAGGCTCAACTGCTTAGCAGAAAGTGCAACGCGGCAGCTTCAGCCGTGGCAGCTGGGGCTGCGCACCACCCCTCTCGCTGGGGCAGCAGCAGCAGAACCTTGAGCAGGAGCAGCGGTTTTGACAGCAGGATTGTGGGCAGCCGGCAGCGTTGCGCAGCACAGCCTGGCGAGGCCGGGAGCAGCTGACAGGGGTGGCGCAGCTGCGCAGCTGGGTGGATGCGCAGTGTGTCGTGGAGCGCTGCTGCCGGGCGCCCTTGCAACGCGGTGCAGCCTGGCATCCTGGCATAAAGTGCCGCCAGTAGCAAGCGGCAGCCACTGCAGAATGCCAGCATTGAGCTTTTGCTGGGTGTGGCGCAGCAGGGGCTCACAGAGGAAGGCGGGCGTGTGGCGGCGCATGCGGCATGCAGCAGGCCAGCTGGCCAGGAGCGCTGGCAGCCATTTCAGCTGGGGCTACTGGCTTGCGTTGGCCCAGCAGCTCCTGCCAGGGCAGCCCACAATGGCAGCAGGGAAGGACCTTGGCTCACACAGCACCTGTCGTGAATGCTGCTGCCGTGCGGTGTGCCAGCACAGTCGTGTCGCCAGTGCGCGCTGGCCAGCCGCTGGCTGCGGGCAGCCACACATAGCTGGCAGCAGCGAGAGTCACTCGCGCGGCCCCACCCCTCCGGCGTAGCAGAGCCAGCCCCCTCCCTCCTGCCCCTGCGGCACAACTCCCCCGCGCCTCGACCACCCTCTCCTCCCTGCCCGGCCCCCGACCCCTGCCCCGCCCCTGCTCTCCCCTGCGCGCCCCCGCAGACATTGAGGCCAAGTTCGCCAAGAGCGCGTGGGGCCAGAAGCTGGCCAAGCGCGCGGCCAAGGCGGCGACGACCGACTTTGACCGCTACAAGGCGGCGGTGCAGAAGATCAAGCGCAGCGCCCAGGTGGGTGCGCGCACCCGCCGGCGGGCCCTCGCCTGGGCGCGGCGCGCCCGGCCAGGGGCAGGCAGTGCGCTCAGACCTGGGCAGATGCAGCGATGGCGTGCATGCAGGGGGCTGCGGGTTGCACGCTGCTTCGCACGATGCCTGTCGGTCCGTGGTTTTCTCCCGTTGCTGGCCTCGACCTAGGCGGCTGAACGTTGCTGCGGGCTGCTTGGTGGTGGCGCTGGTACGTTGCGAGGGCAGCCTCAGAGGCCGGACATGCAAACACCAGCGCCTGATCTCGGGCACGCTATGCTTGCCCCCGCCCCCTTTTTTGCGCGCAGGTGCGGCGTGCCTTCAACTCGCTGAAGAAGTCCGCCAAGTGAGCGGCGCCTGCCAGCGACACGCCCGTAGCCATGCACCTCACATGCAGGTGTAACACCTAGCCTCGCACCCTTGACGCACCAACAGGAGTGAGAGAGCTGCCCCCAGAGTGGCTGGCAGCCGATTGTGGCCTGGCAGCCGATTGGGCCTGTTGAAAGCAGGGGATCTTACAGCCAGGTCTCAGGCCTCTGGCAAATGGGCCAGGGCTGTGTCGATGGATGGAGGGTGGGGCAGGGGATGAATTCAAACACGAGGCCAGGTATCGGCCAGGGAATGGACACAGCAAAAGCAATCTATAGGACAGGGGCAGTAAAGGCAGGGTTTGCAGTCAAGAGGATTTGAGTATGTTGGTGCGTTGCAAAGGAAGGGGGGCCGGGGCAGGCATCACGGGACCAGCATTACAATTGATTGGAGTGGCCACACGGCTGGCGCTCAGCTGACTCAGAGAAGGCCTGTTGACATGGTTTCACTCACGCGGGCTGCATGCACCAGACGGAGGCAGTTACGCAGGCGGCGGCAGCCCCGCCCCGGTGGCGAGGCCCTGCAGCAGGTTGGCGGCGTCCTGCAGGTTGGACAGCACGCCCGGGTGTGCGCTGCCCTGGTGCTGGCGAACAAGCTCAGCAAGACGGCCGGCCATGCCTGCCAGCTCTGCCTCCAGCGGCTGCGTCGAGCTGGCGGCTGCTGCCTGGGCGGGCGCTGCATGCATCAAGCCAGCGCCTGCCGGCAGGACCCGCAAGGACTGCCGCTGCAGTGCCAGGGACAGGAAGCTGTCGCCGGGGCCGCTTCCTGGGGCCCCGCGAGCGGCGCCGCCGCCTCCGCCGTACATGCGGGGCAGAGCGCGCAGCACGTTGGGCTGGCGCAGGCTGTCGCGGCGGGGGCGCAGCAGTGGCATCTCCTGGCAAGGCGTGAAGCAGATGCAGGGGATGGAGGCTGAGTTCAGGCCGGGAGGAGCCGGGGCCAGCAGACAGCCGAGGCTTTGAGGAGGTGGGCATCCTTGTCTGCACTGCAGACAGGGGTCCCTGTCGCGTGCTCACCTGCATGAGCGCATCCTCAGCATCGTCGTCGTCGTCATCTATGAGGCCCCAGGGGCAGATGTCATCCAGGCTGGGCGGCTGCTGCAATGCGGGCGGCGAGTCGGGCAGCAGCGGCGGGAGCGCATCGCCGCCCCAGTCGGAGCCACTGTCGCTATCATCCGCCAGCAGCGGCGGCGAGCTTGGCGGCCAGTGTGTGAACGGAGGTGGCGGCGGCCGTGGCACGGAAGCGGGTGCTGCTGCGGGTGGGCGTCGGGGGGGCGGCGGCATCTGGCTGCTGGCGGCCATGCCGCGGGTGAAGGCCAGCAGGATGGAAGAACTCCGCAGGCTAGCGTTGGCTGCTGCATAGAGCTCGCCCAAACCACCGGGGCTGAACCTGCGTTGAGGAGGTGCATCCAGCGAATGTCGGGAGGCAGCGGCAGTGGCGCCGGCGCTCTGGTGGCCGCCCCTGCCGCCAGGTCCGCCCACCTGCGCTGCGCTCCTCCCGTCGGCCGTGAAGAGACTGCTGGGCCCCCTTACCTCTCGGGCGGCTGCTGGGAGGGCTCCTCGAGCGGCGGCAGAGGAACGCCCATTCCTGCTGGGCGCTGTCGCTGCCTGCGAGCTATCGCGTTGCTACTATCAGTGCAAAAGAAGCCTGGAGGTCAACTTGCTCTTCGCAAGCGGCTGTGCGGGGCTATGGGCAGGGAGCCTCGCTGCAGGGCCCCGATCGGCTGTGTATGGTCGCCAGAGGCCGGCTCGGGTGTGCTGAGGAACGAAGAATGTAGCAAGGGGAAGGCAGGCAGGGGGGAAGGACTTGAGAGCTGCCGCAGCATGTGCTGGTCGCAGTTGTGAGGCACAAGGCCACAAGGCTTTTCCGGCGACCCTCATCGCAATCACTTGCTTGTGCAGCGTCCTTGGGGGCATTGGGTCCTTTCTTCCTCCGCGCTGCTTTGACTTGCCGCTCCCGCAACAGCAGCAGCACCCCTCGCCTCCCGGCCTGAACCGCCTCCCTTGACCCTCGGCCGACTGCGACAAGCCTAGATTCCGGGCGGCACGCCGTCCAATGGCGGTCTCCTGGGCGGCAGCCTGTGCCGGCGCCACCAGCAGCACGGAGCCGAGCTGCGCTCCTGCTCCGCGCTCGGGCCACACCTTTACTACACTGACAGGCGGCGACGTGCACGTCCTGTTTGGCGGCTCTGGGCAGGGGCGCACCGCAAGCAGCAAGGCTGCCTCGGCGCTCAATGATGTGCACATCTGCAGCGTGGCGCCCGACAACGGCGCTGTCACCTGGGCGCCGCTGGCTGTGCAGGGCCCCTCACCGCCTCCACGAGCGCGGCACACTGCAGTGGCCCTTGATGCCCGCCGAATGCTCGTGTTTGGCGGCCTGGACCAGAAGGTCCGCTTTAATGACTGCTGGGTGCTGGATGTTACGGCCCGCAGCTGGAGCGCGGCCCAGGTGGCAGGCACGCCGCCGCTGCCTCGAGCGCACCACACAGGTGGGGGCTTGTGCACTGCAGCCGACAGCCCACCGCCGTATTGCTAGCCACCTGTGCGCTGAATTACCAAGGATGGTGTCCTGCACTGCCATGATTGATGCCTGAGCCTATGACCGCTCGTACAATCCAGATTCCTGACCTGCCCTCGTGCTTTCCTGCCCTCCTGACCTGCCTGGTCCTGCCCTTCTGACTGCAGCCACCAGGGTAGGAGACCGGGTGCTTGTGTTTGGAGGTTATGGCGGCGGCGGCACCGCCTTTGGAGACCTCTGGGTGCTACACACGGCGGAGGGCGGGCTGCGCTGGGAAGAGGTGCGGCCCGGCGGCACCGCCCCGGCGCCACGCTTTGACCACACCGCTGCGGCGCTAGCCACCGTCGCCAACAGCCCTGAGCCCGACAAGCTTGTCATCCTTGGCGGCCGTGACAGCACCCAGAGCTTCACTGATGCGCACGTGCTCGACCTGGAAAGCATGGAGTGGCTGGCTGGGCATGGCTTCCCTCCACTGGGCGGCGAGGTGCGCTGCAGAGACTGGCAGTGTTGCTGTGGGCTTGTTGAAGTGCGGCCAGTGTTGATGTCAAGTGCCATGTGCACTTTATCATGTGCCCCAGGTCTTGCTGCTGCCCTACGCCATTCGCCCACTCGCACCTGCCGTGTTTCCCTTGCAGGTGTGCAACCACCTGAGCTGCAGTGTGGACATCGTGCCCTACCACAAGATTTTTGCTGGCTTTGGGAAGAGCTCGACGCTGCAGTACCTCAGCTCCGTGCAGGTGGGGAGGGGGCTGGGGCCCTTGGTGTGTAGGACCGCACACAGCGAAGCCATCTTTCAACTCTGCTGTTGTGACGTCAAGCAGGGGCCTTGCACAGCCTTGACTCCGCCCCTGCCACATGCATGCGATATTGCACACTTCATACTTCCTGGCTTGTGTTCGATTGCTTGCAGGCACTTGATGCTGGCACCAAGCAGTGGAGCATGCCTGAGACAGCCGGCGAGGCGCAGCCTTGCGGCCGTGAGGATGCTGCATGGGTCTGGGATGCCCGCTCATTCTCGCTTGTAATGTTTGGCGGCTGGGCGGGCCGCTGGCTGGGCGACACCTGTCGAGCCGACGTCAGTAGCGTGGTGGGCCCAGGCTACGCCTGCCTGGGCATCTCTCCTGCCATCGGGCCTGTGGCAGGTGGCACAGAGGTCACCATCTCAGGCCTGCGCTTCAGGTGGGGCTGATCCTGCGTTGAATTCTAGGCCGGGCAAGCGGGGAACCCCCTAGTTGATGTTGGGCACATGCTTGGCAAGGAAAAGGCTGGGCACGCAGCAGCCTCATCTGTGACGCATGCACTCTGTGGACCCCGCCCTCCTGTGCTTGTTGCTTCATTCTGCAGGGGCGGCAAGATACGGGTCCGGCTGCTCTCTGCCCGCGGGGAGGCAATTGTCGAAGGCACATTTGTCTCGCCCGAGGCGCTGCGCTTCAAGACGCCGCCGCATGAGCAGCATGGCGCGCTGCCCTGCGACGTCAGCGTGTCCATCGGCGCAGACAACTGGACCGTGAACCCGCTGAAGTTCCAGGCAAGCACAGCAGGGGATTGCGCGGGAATTCTGATTGCTGCCGCCCTGCCTGAATCAAAAGATTTTTTGCAGTGAAGGAAGCGGCGTGCCGGCCAGCAGCCTGCCATGCATGCCTCTTGTCCTGCCCGTGGTCACCGTTCGCCTTGCAGGTGCATTTCGCCATTCGACCACCATGCTGCTCCCCGACCCTGCAGTACTTCTCCAACATGCTGCCCTCTGCCTGCCTGGCCTATGGTCCAGGAGTGCTGCCTCAGGTGGGGCAGCCCCACCCCCTGGAAGCAACCGCTCGTGGCCCCCTCCTCCCCTCTTCCCTTGCACATGCCACACCCCTGGCCCTGCTGTGTGCTCCCGCGCCCTGCTTGCATGCATGTGGTCCAACATGGCTCCTCCCACCCTGCCCGCAGGCCTTCTGCGGCATCGAGGTGCCCTTCCTCCTGGTGGCCAAGGACACCATGGGCCACAAGCGCACCAGCGGCGGCGACCAGTTTGAGGTGACGGTGGAGGATGTGGCGACTGGGGCCGCTGTCGGCTCTGCCCGTGTGGTCGACCGCGGCACTGGGACCTACGAGTGCTTCTACCGGTCGGTGGGCAGCGGCAAGCCTGCAGGGCATGCGGTCTGCAGGCTGGCGGAGGGCAACAGCAAACAGGTCAGCAGGTGTGTATGCCTGTGGTTTGATTGATCCCCTCGTGGACTCTGATGGATTGCTCAACTCTTGTCCCGCCTGCATCACCACCCCGCAGTGCGCCCGCCCCCGGCCGCTACAAGCTGCACGTGCGCGGGCACGCCCCCGGCGCCGAGGGCGGTGTGGCCCACATCCGCGGCAGCCCCTTCTCTGTCGAATGCTCAGACCCCTGGGCGCAGCGCCCGCTGGTGGGCGCTGCCCCCGCGCGGCGGCCAGGAGCCACCCTGTCTTCCCTGGGCTCCGACCTCATCCTTTTTGGCGGGGACAAGTCGCTGGCCGCAGTCTGCCATGCGTCCGCAGATGAAGGGGAGGGCGGACAGGCCTGGCAGTGGTTCCCCATAGGCGAGGCTGAGCGCCCGCCGGCCCGCAAGGCCCATGCTGCGGCCGCTGCGCCAGGCGGCTCACGCCTGCTCGTGAGCGGCGGCCTGGCCCTGGAGGGCGAGCCCTCTGAGCTGATGGACGTCCGCGCTCTGGTCAGCCACGGCACCAGCTTTGCAGGCACTAGCTGGGGTTGGCAGGCGCCGGGGCCGGCGCCGCAGGTGCACACCCGCGCCGACGGCAGCCTGGTGCCCAGCGAGCGCAGCGGGCATTGCGCGGTGGCGCTGGGCCCTGATGCGCTGCTGATTTTTGGCGGCGAGCAGCAGGGCCAGCTGCTGCAGGAGCTTTGCCTTCTGGATGCCTCAAACAAGGTGAGAAGCTGGGTCGAGCTGAGCAGCAGGTGCTCAGGGCCAGTGACGCTTGGGAAGCCCCTCAAAGTGACCTGAGCTGTGATGGCTGTTCCATTCTTCGCCTGACCATCTGCCCGCCAGCCTGCCTGCCTGCCTGCCTGCCTGCCTGATTGCATTCGTGCAGTGCCTGCATGGCCAGGCTGCTGATACATAGGGCCCCACTTTCTTCTTCTCCTTCTCCTGGCAGTCCAACCCTCGCTGGGTGGAGCCTGCGCTCGAGGGGACCCTGCCCTCTGCTCGCAAGGGCGTCGCGGCCGCCTCCTCTGGCCAGGCATTTGTTGTGATGTTTGGTGGCTGCGCCACAAGCGAGGAGGGGCAGGATGTGTACCTCGGCGACCTCTTCTTGCTGGAGGTGACCTCCCTTGGAGGCAGTGGCGGCGTTGCTGGTGTGCGCTGCGCCCAGCAGGAGACGGCCGGGCCTGCGCCCCCGGCGCGCGCCGGCGCGCTGCTTCAGGAGATGAGCGACGGCAGAATGCTGCTTTACGGCGGCACCGGCGCCGGCGGCAAGGCGCTGGGCGATGCCTGGCTGCTGGATGTGGCCACCCTCACCTGGGAGTGCCTGTACGATGGCACGCCCGAGGCTGCCGGCCTGCCGGTGAGCTCTACTGGGTGTGCAGGACTCCGCATCCAGCCTTTGAGAAGTTGTGCTTAGCTGCCCTTGCTGTGGCGCACTCGCTTGTCAGCCTGCCTCTATTCTGGCATGTGTGTAATGCCTGCTGGCCTTGGCCCTGGGGCTGCTGCAAGCATTGCCATTCCAAGCAGCCGTGCCCCTGCCTCTCCCCCTGGGAAGGCCCCCCTTGCGGCGCTGCACGACGGCCGCCTGCTGTGCCTAGCCTCTGCGCCGGGCAGCTCCCGCCTGGATGTTGCCCGCACCATCGACCTGCTGGCTGGCCGGGAGTCTGTCTCCTTCCTGGCCAAGATGCGGCCAGAGGTGGCCTCGGCCGTGAAGGACCTGGAGGGCTGGGTGGCGCAGCAGCAGCTGGGGCTGGACCTGGGGGCGCATCCCGACAGCCTTGCGCAGTCGGCAGAGAAGCTGCTCAAGGTGGGAGGCACAGAAGACGGGAGGGGGCATGTGAAGGGCTTCCAGCCTGTCCAAAGCGTGTTCTGACAATGCCACACACAGGCCGCTGCCAGCACCTCTCTCGGCAGGAACAAGTGCTTCCCATCCGACTGCCGCGCCTGACCTGCTGCCTGGCGTTCTGCCACCTGCCGTCCCCCTGCTGCCAGGTCATGGACGCCCTGTACCAGATCAGGAGCAAGCGGCGGGAGATGGACCTGCTGTTTGACCAGCTGAAAGAGGCCTGCGCGCTGCTGGCCGCGGAGCACCGCGTCAAGGAGGCGGGCCGCCTGGACAAGCAGCTGGACGAGCTGCGGCTGCGCTGGGACGCGCTGAAGAGGGCGGCCCCTGGGGTGAGTGCCGCAGGGGGGCATGGGGAGTGCTGCCATCCTGCAGCGCTTGGGAATTGTGGACAATCCGACTTGGCAGCCATGGGTGCCAGCTCTGCGGTGGCAGGGGTGCAAACCAGGGTTGGGTTGCATAGACAGGTTGGCATGGAGACACCAGACAGGGGAGGGCGCATGGGCAGCAAGGCAGCATGCACAGTAGAAAATGCGCCTGCGTACTGCAGCTGCGGCTGCCTGGCTGCGCATTCTTCTGCAAAAAAAAAATGCTTCTCTGTGGCCACTCTCCTCCTGCCCACCAGGTGCGCGCCTCCAGCGCTGCTGCCCAGGAGGCCGAGCTGGCGCGCGTCAAGGCCGACATCCAGCGCTTTGACGCAGCCGTCACCCAGTACGTCTCGTCCATCTACGCCCGCCGCGGCTTCTTCTCCTGGGCCGCCGGGGTGGAGGCTGCCTTTGCCGACATTGAGCGGGTGGGTCTGGGCGCATGCTGGCTGGGGCAAGCATGGATGGGTTGGCTGGCAACTTGTGAGCAGGCAGGTCCGAACCTGGCGGCGATGGCCCCCCGGCCTGAAGGACCTTTGGGCTGCCTGTGTTTGGCTGAAGCCACTGTCGCTGTACCGGTCTCTGTGTTGCCCACCTGGCCCTGCAGACCTCAAAAGACCTGGAGGCCATGCGCGCCGAGCACACCCGCCTGGAGGTCCTGGGCAAGCTGTTTGGCTGCAGCGAGCTTCTGGCGGGCGTCTCTGCCGCCATCAAGGCCACCACTGATGAGCTGGCGGCGCTTGCGGCTGTGTGGCAGCAGGCGGCAGTGGCACAGGGGAAGCTGGCGGAGTGGAACGAGACCGTAAGTTGGGGCAAGATGGAGGGCAGAAAGAGGAGCATGCCATCTCTGTGCACATGCTGCGCAACATGGGGCTGTGGGATTGACAGGGAATGGTGAAGTCTGCACTGCCCGCACAGCAAAAGCAGGCTAGCACGCCTGCTCCAGAGCTGCCGTGCTAAGCAGACCGCATCGCGTGGTCCGTGCTGGCCTGGGGTGCCTTTGTTGACCTGTGCTGCAGCTGTTCTCCGCTGTGAATGTGGCCGAGCTGGAGGAGGGCGCCAAGGCTCTTGTGAAGGAGGTCAAGGCACTGCCCAAGGAGATCAAGGAGCAAGGTGGGCGGCAGACGTGGTGCATGGGCAGGGTGTGAGCGCTGCAAACCAGCATGCTGCCTCTGCTACTTGTGCGCGATTCTGGATTAGGCCCAGGTCCAGGTTGGTCAGATGTGTTTGGCCTGAACAGGAAGACCGCTTGCTTGCCCATCCGTGTTTTGCAACCACCTGCCATGCGCTGCCAAGACCTGCCTCTCCTTGCCCAGCGCTCCTTGCAGACTGCTTCAAGGGCCTGGACCAGCTGGTGAAGAACTACCTGGCCTGCGTGCCCCTTGTGGGCGACCTGCGCAGCCCTGCGATGCGCCCTCGCCACTGGGAGGCGCTGCAGGAGGCCACCAAGGTGGGCAGAGGGCGGGCGGCAGGGCCGCACAGCACAGCATGGCCCAGAATTGTTCTTGCCTCAGCCTTTTCTGCTATTGCCCTATATCGGCCGCGGCTGCCTGGCGAGTTCCTGTTCCCACTGTCAGCCACTCGCGCAGGACGAGCTGCTCCTGCTTTCCCTGCTGTCCCCGCTCTTGTGCTGTGCCCCTGCCCGGGTCCAACACCCAACTGGATCGCTGGCTTGCCTCGCAACCTTCTGCTCCCCCTCTTCTGACGTCCTGCCCACCCCGTCTCCACCTGCCAGGTCCGCATTGAGCTTGACAGCAAGCTGCGCCTTGAGGACCTGCTCCGCCTGCAGCTGCACAAGTTTGCAGAGGACGTGGGCGAGGTGGTGGACCGTGCGCAGAAGGAGGAGAAGATGGAGGTGGTAAGTGGAGGGTGCCTGCCCATGCACAGCCCGCTGCATTTTGTGGTTTCTGGCATGGCACACTGCAGCACTTGGCCCTGGACAGGCTGGCGTTGGCAGCGGCATATTCAATCTGCACCCTGAGTGTGCTGCTGTACAGAAAATCAGCGTTGCTGCTTCCTTCGACCCCACAGGCCCTGGCCCACCTGGCAGAGACCTGGGGCAGGGTGTGCTTTGTGTTCACGCCGCACGGCGGCTCTGCCGGCGAGGCGGTCTGCACGGTGAAGATGGAGGAGGCGGACTTTGAGGCGCTGGAGGACAACCAAGTGCTGGTGCAGGTGGGGGGGGCCCTTGAGGAGGGGTCGTATGACTGCAATTTGATTGAGGGTCGTGCAGGTGGCTGGAAACTGGGTTTGCTGCTGCCCTGGCAGCTCGAGCTCCTAGCTGCCTGCCGTGCCGGCGGCCTGCCTGCCCCGCAGGGCATGCTGGCCAACCGCTTCATGGCCACCTTCCGAGAGGACATCACCGGCTGGAACCGCAAGCTCAACGCGGTGGCAGACGTGGTGCAGCTGCTGGCGGAGATCCAGCGGTCCTGGGCATGTGAGCTCAGTGCTGGCTTTGCTTGCGCGCTGGCTGGCCCCGGTTGCGTCCAGCGAGGGTTGAGTAGGGATTAGGCAGCCTTTGTACGTACAGCACACTGTGTTGCTTTCTGCGGCCAATGGCCATAAGGCCTTGCTCCCAGACCCGTCCTGCCTTCTGTCCTCCGCATGCGTCCAGATCTGGAGTCCCTCTTCATCCAGTCGGAGGAGGTGCGCAAGGAGCTGCCTGAGGCGACGCGCCGCTTCGCCGGGATTGACGCCGCAGTGCGCAGTGTTCTGCGAGACTTTGCTGCAACCAAGAACGTGGTGGCCTGCTGCACGCGAGAGGGGCTGTGCAAGCACCTGGAGGCGCAGCAGGGAGAGCTGGAGCTGTGCGAGAAGGTGCGAGGGAGGTGGACGAGCAGCGGGATGCAGGCCACCGGGGGAGCAGGCCACGCCATCAGCAAGGGTGCAGGTGCCGCTCACACCGGGGCACTGCTCACAATATAGGCATTCACATGCTTTTCAACTGCCTGCTGCCCCAGCGCTTGCTGCCTCCCGTTTTTCCCTGCCCCAGGCGCTGGCCGACTACATGGAGAGCAAGCGTCGCGCCTTCCCCCGCTTCTACTTTGTGTCGACTGCCGACCTTCTGGACATCCTGTCCAACGGGAACGACCCTGCCCACATCCAGCAACACATGTCCAAGTGCTTCCAGGTGGGGTCGGGTGCCAGAGGTGTGGTGCGGTGGGTGTTGCCTGGTGGACCAGGAGGCAGGCGGGCAGGGCGAAATTCAGCAAGGTGGCAGATCGGAGGAAGGGAACTTGACGGTACAATCCTGGGTGGCAGCATGCCGTGCACTGCCAGGTCGGCGCCGGCTCCATGCACTGGCCCCCCACTGACCGCCTGCTCTGTCTCAACTATGCGCGCCTGCAGGCCATTGACAGGCTGCGCCTGGACACCAAGGGCCCCGGCCGGCCCCGGGCGCTGGGCATGGAGTCGTCTGTGGGCACCGAGTACGTTGCCTTCAAGACGCCACTGCCGCTGGAGGGCAAGGTGGGCTGGCCTCAGGAATACAAGAGGCTGGTAGCGGGTGTTTGATACACCGTCCCTGGTGGATGGCATTCACGAGCCGGGCAGGCATGCACCATAAGGTGTTTCAGGGCAATGGCTCGGCAGACACTAGTACTCCTGCTGCTGCTGCGGCCGCGCCATGATGAGCGCCACCCCTGCCCCTTCCCTCCCCCCAGGCGGAGGCCTACCTGGCCCGCACCGTGGACAAGATGCGCAGCGAGCTGCGAGCTATTCTGGCAGACAGCGTGCGCGCCTACCCTGCAAAGCCCCGTGACGCCTGGCTGTTTGACTGGCCCAGCCAGATCATTCTGGTGGGCTGGGTGGGGCAGCCGGCTGGCTGGGCTGGTGTTGTGCAGGGGGAGGCATGCAGCTGAGAAACCCGAATCTGAGGACAGTTGGAGGAGTGCGCATGCCAGCCCTCGCCAGGGTGCTGCAGAGGCTCAGAAGCTGTGCACCCGCTTGCTGGCCATGGCCCGCATGACGACTTGTTTCCGGACTTGCAGGTGGCCAACCAGATCTACTGGTGCCAGGAGGTGGAGGAGGCGTTTGAGAAGATGAGCCAGGGCGACGAGGGCGCCATGAGGGTGAGGCTGAGCAAGGGGCCGGGCGCATGAGCTGGAGTGCTGGCCCGCGAAGGTTTTCGCCAGAGCACCACGGCCGTCACATGTTGGGCAGGACGAGGGTCATGCCTGCTCGGCTCCTTCCTCTCCTCCTCCATCCCCTCTCTTGCAGGCCTACAACGAGAAGCAGGTCAAGCAGCTGACGCGCCTGATCGAGGTGACCCGCACCAACCTGAGCAAGGCCGACCGACAAAAGGTGTGAGCAGACCACTGGCTGGCTGGCGGGCAGGCTGGTGGCTCTGGCAGAGAAACTTCTGCACTCAGTAGCATGGCCTGCGATGAAGAGCAGGGCAAGCTTGCGCTGTTAACAGGGTCGCAAGGTGCACTGCACGTCAATCACTAATACTATCAAGTTCTGCACCTCTCCTGCCCACTGCCCTGCATATATGTTCTTCCCCCCCCTCTGCAGGTAATGAACATGATAACAATCGACTCACACAGCCGCGACATGGTGGCCAACATTGTGGAGCAGGGCGCGTCCGACCCCGAGTGCTTTGCCTGGCAGTCGCAGCTGCGCACCTACTGGGACAGGCGAGTGTCAACCAGAGGCCACATGCATGGCGCTGGCAGATGGCGGGAAGGGCTGTCGGAAGGGAGTTTGCAGGCGGTTTGTAGGGAAGTGCAGGCTGGCGCGCAAGCATGGTCTCACAGCTCAGCCTGTTCGGTTGCCCTGCTGCTCCCCTTGCTGCACCTGCAGTGACATTGAGGACTGCCGCGTGCGCATTTGTGATGCCTTCTTCCCTTACGGCCACGAGTGAGTGCTAGCGTGCAGAGCGTTGTTCTGTTCATCTGCTTCTCATCGCAGCTTGGTGGCAGTGGCCAGCCAGCTCTTTGCCTGTGCTGTTCTACAGCGCCACATTGTGAATGTTGCAAGGCCGCCCGCTCCCTTGCATCGTCCGTCAGGTATCTGGGCAACGGTCCGCGCCTGGTGATCACGCCCCTGACCGACCGCATCTATGTGACAGCCACCCAGGCCATGTGGCTGAGCCTGGGCACGGCACCCGCCGGCCCTGCTGGCACCGGCAAGACTGGTGAGGACTGCACGCTGTGGGCTTGTTAACAATGGGCTGTTTGATGCGTTGGACACTCATTGGGCAGGCAGGGAGCAACTGATTAAGCTTTACTCCAGATGATTGGGCAGAAACAGGAGGGGGGAGAATAATGGCACGACTGTAATGCTCCTGCCGCCCTGCTGCACTAGCCCGAGAAGCTTGCCATGCCTCGGCACCGGGTCAAAATAAGTGCGCCTGCTGCTCTACCACTCTGTGCAGAGACCACCAAGGATCTGGCTGCCCAGCTGGGCAAGGCCTGCTACGTGTTCAACTGCGGGCCAGAGGTAGGCAGGCAAACATGAGGGTTGCATGGGCAGCGGGCCTGTGGTGTGCATCAACTCCTCGACTGCTTGTTAACACACGCAGCACAGCATGCCTGAGAGGAAGAGATTCTCTTGGGAATGTCCGCAGCCAGGTGAAGCCCGGCCTGCCTGCTTGGCTCACCCCCTGCTTGCAGATGGACTACCGCTCGCTCGGTGACATTTTCAAGGGCCTGGCTGCCTCTGGCAGCATTGGGTGCTGCGATGAATTCAACCGTAAGTACTGTTGGTTGGGAGATAGCAGGCGGTCGGGTGGTTACGCCCTGGCTGCTCTGATGAACCTGCTGCTCTCCCGTGCTGCTGCTGCCCTGCCCTTGAGGGCCCTGGTTCAGCCCGGCCCGAGCCTGCCTGCCTTGGCAATGCTATGTGGACAGCTTCAACCATGCCCACCCCTTCCCACATCCCGCTCGGCTCGTGCAGGGCTGATTCCTGAGGTCCTGTCAGTGTGCGCAGTGCAGTACAAGTGTGTGACAGATGCGCAGCGGCGCAAGGCAGCGCTGCCTGGGCGGGGCCTGGAGTATGTGGACAGCCACGGGGTGAAGCACCCAGCGGTGGAGAACTTCATTTTTGTCACCGCTGATGCCGTGGAGATGCCACTAGAGGTGAGGAGGGGAGCTCCTGAGCGTTACCAATGGGTATAGCAAGCAGGGGCACCCAGTATGCATGGCTCCACTGGCTGGTCAGCCATGGCCGAGCTCTCTTCTGCTGCACTTTGTTAATTGTCGGGCTGCTGCAGGAGGGCGCCAGCATGTTCATTACCATGAACCCGGGCTACATTGGCCGCGCTGAGCTGCCAGAGTCACTCAAGGTATGGGCAGGCTGGGAGGCAGGCTGGAAGGCAGGCTTGCCATTTCAATCTGCTCACAGCCCATCCTTGCTACCAAAGCTCTTCTGCCTGCGTGCTTATCTGCCACTGCTTGCGCCTGCTCCAGTCTGACTCTGCCCCCGCTTCGCCCGCCCCTTCCCTCTGCAGGCCCTGTTCCGCCCCATCACTGTGGTGGTGCCCGACCGCCAGCTGATCATCGAGAACGCGCTCATGGCTGAGGGCTTTGTGACCGCCAAGGCGCTGGCCAAGAAGGTGGGGTGCTGAGGGCAGGCTGGGAGGGTGGTGGCCGCGGGCGGCGCTGTTGATGGGATGGAGGGGGGCTGCCTACTGGGCGCTGTGCAGCCGAAGATGGAGCACATGAATGGGGCCCGGTCCGAAGTTCAAGTCCAGCAGCTGCCTGGTGCTCCCTGCATAATCGGTCCCGCATTCTTGCCCAACCTGTGCACGCTCATGTGTGTTTCCCCTGCAGTTTGCCGCGCTCTACTACCTACTGGAGGACCTGCTGAGCCCACAGAAGCACTATGACTGGGTGGGTGCCTGGTGCAGGGGGTGCAGGGGGTGCAGGGCACCACCTCTTGGCAGCTCGCCCGCTCTGCAGCTTTAGAAGCGAGCAGCAGGCTGGGTAAGCGGCAGCTGCGGGCCCTGAAAACCACGGTACGAGGGTGCCAGGGCTCAGTGCCCACCTGCTTGTCCCCTGCAGGGCCTGCGCGCCATCAAGTCTGTGCTGGTGGTTGCGGGCGGCCTGCTGCGCTCGCAAGAGGGGCAGGACGAGCAGGATGTGCTGTTCAGGGCGCTGCGGTGAGGCCCCGCCCTTCTGCTCGGACCGCCCGGAATGCGAGCTCTGGCCTCTGCAATGCGAACTGCTGCTTTGGTGTGTGGAGCTGCTTGCCTGCAGCCCCCGCCGTGCTGCACTGATGCACGGATCCACCATGCAATGCTCCCTGGGCTGTGGCCTGCAGCGACTTCAACCTTCCCAAAATCCTGGCACAAGACCTGTCAGTCTTCAACGGTCTGCTAGCAGACGTGAGCACGGCAGGGGCGGGAGCAGGCGTGATTTTTTGTTTGTTTTCACAGGGTAGAGGCGCACTGCCAGCCTGTGAACCTGTCTGTCTTGGTTCTTGGTTCTGCATCTTAATAGCCCCTGGCCTGCCCCTTGCTGCACCACAGATCTTCCCTGCTGTGGACCCGCCGCGCCAGCGGGACCCAGGATTTGAGGAGGTGATCCGGCAGAGCGCGATTGAGCTGGGCCTGGAGCCCTCTGAGGAGTTTGTGCACCATGTGGTGGCTCTCAGGTGGGGCTGCGCTGCCGCTATCACCGCCATGTTTGCCAGCTGGGGAAGCTGGCCGGCTGTGGTCACCGGGCCCGCGCGGACTGCTTTGGGAGGGGGTCTGCGGGACATGCAGGTTGCTTAATTGCCAGAGGCAGCTGCTCTCTACGCAGCATGACACCGTTGTAATTCAGCACGGCCCACATCCAGCTAACCCCTGCTTCTGCCCTGCCGCCTGCAGCGAGCTGCTGGCAATCCGTCACTGCGTCTTTTTGATGGGCCCCTCTGGCTGCGGTCGCTCGGAGGTCATTCGTGTGCTGGCCAAGGCCATCACCGCGGGTTGCTCGCAGCCCACCAACCCCTACATGCAGGCCAATAACAAGAAAAAGGTAGGGTTGAGGGCTGTGCAGAGGCAGGGTGGGTGTGGCCCTGTAAGTGAGGGGCGCAAGCTTGCAGCTTGAAGCGCATTGGCGCACGGCAGAGAGGCTCTCGTGCATGCTGCTTCTAGCCGCACTAGCCTCAACACTTTCCGGTGCACTCCTTCTCCACACACAGGTGGTGGTGCGCGACCTCAACCCCAAGAGCATCTCCACGCAGGTGTGCCTTGGAGGCGTCCAAATGCAGGCCGCCAGCTTTAGCTGCACGTCCACTGAACGCATGTGTGCACGTCCTCAAGGTCTGCTGTCTGGCATGCATGCCTGGCGCTTCCGCTGACTGGCAACCCATCTGCCTGCTGCCCATCCTCGACAGGAGCTGTACGGCTACGTGAACATGGCAACTCGGGAGTGGAAGGATGGCCTGCTGTCCTCCACCATGCGCGACCTGGCCAACATGCCGGACGACAACCCGAAGTGGATCATCCTGGATGGCGACCTGGGTAAGCGATGGGTGGGGGAGGAGGGCAGTGTGGGCAGCGATCCGGGTGGCCCTGGAGGGAAGGATTTATCATGCAGGCCTTAAACCTACTTCAGATTAGTTGCTGCAGGTTGAAAGGGGTTGAGAGGGTGGGCTGGCTGGCAGTGGAAAGGCAGACCTCGCATCTTTTGCTGCTTCCTGTGTCCCTCAGCGCTCCTCTGTCCTGCCTCTCTTCAGATGCCAACTGGATTGAGAGCGCCAACTCTGTGATGGATGACAACCGCCTGTTGACCCTGCCCTCCAATGAGCGCATTTGCCTGCTGCCGCACATGAAGGTGGGCAGGCTGGGGAAGGCCCTTTCAGCCGCACTGTGCTGGCCTCCAGGGCGGGCCCAGCTATTGAGGGCTGTAGCATGCGACATGGCTCTTCTCCCATGCACCCAATCTTGTTCTTGACTGAATGTGCCTGGCATCTCAAATAAGCCTCCATGCCTTCAAATCTGTTCTGGGCGCCTTGTGCAGCTGATCTTTGAGATCCGCGACCTGCGGTACGCCACCCCCGCCACTGCCACCCGCGCCGGCATCCTGTACATCTCAGAGGGCGACCAGTGGCGCTCTCTGGTGGAGTCCTGGCTGCGCCGGGTGGCCAGGTAAGCGGTGGCGCACGCGGGGCACCTGGGTGGGATGCAGGAGACAGCAGAGGAGTGAGAACTGCACCCGAGCATGACTGCGCATTCGCATGCTGGTTCGCACACCAGTTGTGCTCGGTACAAGCAGGCCTTTTTCCTGGCACATGGCACTGCTGCTCTTTCACCTTTGCTATTCCTGCCAATCGGCTGCCTTCCCTCCCAGGCCGTATGCGGAGAAGGCCAAGTGGGCAGACCCCGCGGTGCCGCTGGGCCACCTGCGCGACCTGTTTGCCAAGTACGTGCCGCCCACCGTCTTCGAGCTGCGCAAGAGCTTTGTGCACGTGGTGCCCCTCAACACCATGAACTTTGTGACCACGCTCTGCGCCATCCTGGAGGTGAGGCTGGGGAGGTGGCAGCAGGAGTTTTGGGTGCACAAAGAGTGTGGGTCAGGGCGTGTGGGCAGCTATGGCAGGCTGGGGGCTGGTCCTGCAGGTGCCTTGTTCCACGCCGCGCTCCAACCTCTGCACTGCGATGACATTCGCAACCGTCCTGCCCCTGACTGCAGGGCCTGCTGCACCCGGAGAACCTGCCGGCCAAGGCGGAGCAGACGCTGTTTGAGATGGCCTTTGTGTTTGCGGCGGTGTGGGCCTTTGGCGGCGCGCTGTGCGAGAAGGATGGCGTGAAGTACCGCCAGCTGTTTGACAAATGGTGGAAGGTGGGACAGGGCACGGGCGTACAACTCTCCGCCCAGTGCATGCAGCAGCGCCAGTCGGCCCTGGCCCAGCTCCTAATTGAAGTTAGAGTGGGGGGGACGACTGTGCGCCCTTTTACCTACTGCTTGTTCCCACTGCCCACCCCCTGCAGGCTACCTGGACCAGCGTTCAGTTCCCGCAAAAGGGCACCGTCTACGACTACTATGTCAACTTCAGGACCAGCAAGTTTGCTCCCTGGTGAGCTGCACTGCTATTCATCTGCAGGTTCTGCCTTGGGAGCAAGCTGGGGCCAGGAAGGTTGTAAGGTGCAGAACCTGCATTGGGTGCACCAGCATGCCGCATATGTCAAGGCAGAAGGCAATGCTGGCTGCATGTCAACTGGTGTGCGTGCGTCAATATGTGCTGAGCTGCACCTCGTTGGCTCCTTGCGACTCTCTGCAGGGCCGATATGGTGCAGCCAGTGGACTTTGATGGCTCGGTGCCCATGTCCCAGGCACGACCCTTACACCCAGCCCAAATGGCTGCCGTCAGGGCCAGCAAATGGTCCCTGCAGGCATGCCTTGTTGGCGCTCAACACCTTCTGATTGCACAAGCCACATGCTCGACTGACTGGCCCCCTGGCTGATTCCTGCGTGGACCCTTCAAAAGCGAAATTTCGCCTCATTCGCCTGCAGGTGTTCGTGCCCACCCCTGAGACAGTCTCCCTGCGCTACCTCCTGGACATGATGGTGACGCTGAAGAAGCCCATCATGTTTGTGGGCGGCCCCGGCACGGTGAGGCGCCGGCAGGCTGTCGGCTGAGGCAGCTCCAACCCAAGAGCATACTGGGGATGTAGCATGGGCGGCATGGAGACATGGCAGTGCCATGGCGCTGCCGTGTGCATGCTTCACGGCAGCCAGATCAAACACGGTTGTGCAGCGGTGCTGAGGTGTCGCGCTGCTGCCACCTGTATGCTTCAGGGCAAGACTCAGTTGGTGAAGGGCAAGCTGCAGTCGTTGCCGGAGGAGCAGGCGGCGCTGTCCCTCTCCATGAACTACTTCTCAGATGTTGCAGGCTTCCAAAAGGTGGGGCAAGGCTGAGAGAAGAGCCTGGGGGTCAGACTGTGTGGAGGTGTGCACGCTCAGCTGGGCAACTGACCGGCTGGCCAGGCTGTAATTGGTCGGCTACGGGCCAGTGCCAATTGGCTGCACATTCAGAGCCGGCATGATCAGACGGCCGTTGAGAGTGGCCGCCCAGTCATGACATCAAACCTGCTGAAGCCGTGCACGCCTGCACCCGGCCGCAGATGCTGGAGAGCGGGCTGGAGAAGAAGGCGGGCATCAACTACGCGCCCCCCGCCAACCGCCAGCTCATCTACTTTGTGGACGACCTCAACCTGCCGCGCCTGGACCCCTACGAGACGGCCATGGTGGGTGGCGCTGGCGGAGCAGCGGGGCTACCTCCATGCCTGAGGAGGGGCGGGCTGTGCGGCTGCTGCTTGCGGCCCAGCTTGCATGTGCTTCGTGCCTCTAGCACCTGGCTGGACCGCCTTTGCTGCCCCTGCTGTGGTCACGCCTGCCTGGTCGCCTCTCTCCCCCGCAGCCCATCTCGCTGATGCGCCAGCACCTGGGCTATGGGCACTGGTTTGACCGCCAGAAGCTGACGCCGAAGAACATCTCCGGCACTCAGTGAGCAGCAGGGCGTGTTCCCAGCACGCGCTGGGAACAGGTCTCAGAAGTTGAGGAGGCACGAGGTCTGCAACATCATACCACCAGACCCGGTTGTCCATCCGCTAGCTGCTGAGGGAGCTTGTTTGAATTGAGCATGCACCCTGCCCCTATCCTCTCGTAGGTACATTGCGTGCATGAACCCCACCGCGGGGTCGTTTGTGGTCGACCCGCGCCTGCAGCGCCTGTTCGTGACGCTGGCGGTGGAGACGCCCGGCAGCGACTCGCTGATGCAGATCTTTGGTGAGAGCAGCCGGCAGCCTTGCAGTCGAAAAAACGAACTTGCGACTGCCGGGGCAGCAGGGCAGCATAGCCGCCCAGTGGGATACTGGTTTTGACAGGAAGCGGATGCCAGGCATGCTGAGCTGACGTTTCGCGCTGGGCTGACCCATGCCCCTGGGCTCCTCTGGCGCAGGCACTTTCCTGCACAGCCACCTCAAGAAGTTCAACAACGAGGCAAGTGCTGCAGTCCTGGGTACTGCTCTGCGAGCCTGAGCAATGTTGTGCACGCGCTTGGTGTTTGCCACGCCATCAGGAACAGGCCGCCTTCCGGCTGCCAATCGATTCCCTCACACCGCATGCCTGGCATTTGAGCAGATTCAGGAGCTGGGGCCCAAGCTGCTGCAAGCATCGCTGGCGCTGCACCAGCAGGTGGTCAACACCTTCAGGCGCACCGCCGTCAACTTCCACTACGAGTGAGGCTGCAGCAGCGAGGGGCCACGATTTCAGGCATTGCGTGAGGCTGGAGCCCCAGGGGGCCCAGGCCAGAGCCAGGCAGAAAGCTTTAGGCCTTTGGGGGCAATGGCGCGCTTGCAAGACACTAGGAGATGCCCAGCGTCGCCCCTTCGCCCATTTGCTCCTCGTGGCCCACCTGCAGGTTCACCATCCGCCACCTGTCCCAGGTGTTCCAGGGCCTGCTGCTGTCCACACCAGAGAAGTACAATTCCGGTGCGTAGCCTCTAGCAGAGTTCACATGGCCCACATGGCAGCAAGATGCGTGGGCAGGCCGCCTGCTCGAGCTGCCGCTGCCACCCTCGCCTGCACGCGCTAAGCGGCGCCCGTGCTGATCTGGTTGCTGGTCTCCCCTCTTAATCTGCAGATCCAACAAAGCTGGTCCGCCTCTGGCTGCACGAAAGCGAGCGCACCTGTGAGTTGAACATTGAACATAAAGCGGCATGCTACCCAGAGCTCTCCAGCTGAACTGTTGCCGAGGCCCCTCCCCCGGCCAGCCACCCCCCTGCAGCTCACTCCATCTGCTGCCCGCCCTGATATTGTGCAGATGCCGACCGCCTGGTCAGCGCTGCTGACCTGGCGCAGTACAGCAAGCTGGCAGTTGCGGTCTGCAAAAAGTACTTTAGCCTGGCAGGCAAGCGCTGGCGGCGGGGTGCGCCTGCAGTTTGCTGCATTGCTAATGTGAACGCACCCAGGCTGAAACTGTAGGAGAAGGCACGCGGTGGCCGGCCGCTCACCCCCGCCTGCCTGTGCCCCTTGAGCGCCCTCCTCTGCAGATGTGGACGACTACTACAGAGCCAAGGACCCCAAGCCGCTCCTCTTCTGCAGCTTTGCCTCTGGCCATGGCGGCGACGCGGCCTACAACGAGGTGTGCACCTCGCCTGCCGCCTCCTGGCATGCATGCTGAGCAACAGCGCACCAACCTCCATCAGCTTTGCTGCCGCGTGCGCACAACAGGGCCGCCCCCTCAGCAGGGGCGCCGCGCCCCCGTGTGCAGGTGCAAGACATCAAGCGGCTGCAGCGCACCCTGGCCGAGGGGCTGGCCGAGTACAACGAGACCAACCCCGGCATGGACCTGGTGCTGTTTGACGACGCGGTGCGCCACGTCTGCCGCATCGCCCGCATCATATTCAACCCGGGCGGGCACGCCCTGCTGGTCGGCGTGGGCGGCTCCGGTGGGTCCCAGGGCAGGGCGCCCCCTGGCTGGAGAGGCATGCCGCTGCCGCGCCTGTGTGGAGGAGAAGACAAGAGGGCCTGGTAAATGACCGGCCAGGGGTCTTCTGCTTCATGGCGCCTGCAGGCAAGCAGTCGCTGGCCCGCCTAGCGGCCCACATGTGCGGCTACGCTGTGGAGACTGTCGTCATCTCCGGCTCCTACTCCCTGGCTAACTTTGCCGAGGACCTGCAGCGCATGTGCCGCCGGGCCGGCGTCAAGGTGGGGGGGGGGAGGGTTGGGTGCTGGGGAGAGGGGGCATAGATTGCGCATGCTGGGGCGCGATGGCTGCAGTCATTTAAGCAATTTGGAAAGAGAAGAGCCGCACTAACCAGGGCATGTTCCGCAGTCTGCGATGCGCAGCTGTACTTCTTCCCTTGTGAGCACGTTGGGGTTGAGATCCACTTGCCGCTTGGGCCCAGTGCGCTGCCTATGCCTCCCTCGTGCAGGATGAGGGCATCGTGGCGCTGCTCACCGACAGCCAGATCGTGGACCAGAAGATGGTGAGGCCCCGCCTCGGGCCCCGCCCTTCCGGCACGCTGGTTGCCAGTCTATGTTGGCCACACCTGGCCCTTGCACTCACATCCCGGCCTTATCGCGCTGCAGATGGTTTACATCAACGACCTGCTGTCCAGTGGCGAGATCCCAGACCTGGTGAGGGATGCATTGTTTCAAGGAGCGGGGCGGGGGGGGGGAGGGGGGGACGGGGGCACAGTGTGCATGTGGATCCACTTCCACAGCCCAGCGTTGCTGCCCTGCTGCTGTGCTGCCGTTACCATCACCAGCCCGCGTTACATGCAAGCCTCTGTGCTGTGTCCGTGCACCTTCTCTGCAACCTCAGTTCCCTCAAGAGGAGCGGGACGAGATCATCGCTGCAATGCGTGGCGAGGCAAAGGCGCGCGGCCTGCCAGATACCAACGATGTCTGCTGGCGCATCTTTATCCAGCGGGTGAGCCCGCCTGGGCCTGCACACCCTGTGCTTGGCAGCTGGGGGGCAAGCGCAGTGTGCGTGGGTCTGCTTCTGCACATCGAGTAGTAAAGCTGCTGCCTTGCACACACCGTCTGAGGTGCTGGTCAGTGTGCCAGGCGCTGGCGAGCAGCCGTTGTCCCCCTTCCCGCCTGTCTGCCAGGTGGTCAAGAACCTGCATGTGTGCTTCACCTGCTCCCCCGTGGGCGAGGCCTTCCGCGTCCGCTCCCAGCGCTTCCTGGCCACCATCAACAACACCGTCATCGACTGGTTCCACCCCTGGTGAGGCAGCCGCGCCTGCTGAAACCCATGGCATGTGGGCAAGCACTGCACTGCAGAAGCTTGCCGGGGCACAAGGGGCAGCTTGGCCTGAAATCCTGCACCACAGCCTGTGGCGTTTTTTTCCCCAAGCAGGATGCGTCCCACATGTTTGCTTCGTTGTGCTGCAGGCCTGAGGCATCACTGCTCTCGGTGGCCGCCAAGTTCCTGGCTGATGTGCAGTTTGAGGGGTCGGAGACGCTCAGCAACGAGGAGGTACGCTGCCGCCCAGCTGCGCTCAGCACTGCGGGGCAGCCATGCTGGGTATTGGCATCAAGAAGACAGGGAGGGGCAGTTGCTTTTCCTCACTGGGATGGCTCAAGCTGCTCACCCTTTGTTACGTGAAGATGATGACATCTTCCCCCGCCCCTGCCCTGCAGGTCCGCAAGGCCGTCACAGAGTTCATTCCCGCCTCTTTTGCCTCTGTGGGCTCCATGGCCAAGGCCTACTACAAGGCCGAGCGCAGGTGCGTGCGGGGTTGCGTGCTGCCTCTCCTAGGGAGCCGTCGTCGCTCGACCAGTCTCATTGACCAGCAGGCTGGCAGCATGCCGGGCTACCTCCCACAACGACAATACAAGTACTGCCCGCTGCACTGCAGGCACGTGTACACCACCCCCAAGACCTTCCTGGAGCTCATCAAGCTGTACCGCAACCTGCTGGTGGGCTCCCGGTGCTGGGCTGGCTTGCCAGGCCAGCCGGCCGTCTTTCCTGCTGGATTGCCCCACTTCAGGTGCCCAGCCCGCCACGCTCACCCCATTGTGCCTGGCATGCTGCCCACCCTGGCTGCGCAGGCCAGGAAGCGGCAGGCGGTGCAGGCCAGCATCGAGCGGCTGGAGACGGGGCTGACGAAGCTGCGCAAGACGCAGGGCGACGTGGATGTGCTGGTGGAGCAGGCGCAGGTCATGAGCCTGGAGGTGGAGCAGAAGGTGGCGGCAGCCAACCAGTTTGCCGACACCGTGAGTGCCGCTCAGGCTGGTTGCACCCCTGCCAGCAGAAAGCTTGATGTGTGTCCACGGCGTGCTCGCGCTTGCATGCAGTCTGATACAAGCCCTACTGGCAGGTCTTAAATGAGGAAAGTTGTTTGATGGTGTATTTGCTGCTGGCCAGCAAGCAGCATGCCTCACTTGCAGATCATTTGTACACAACCCCCACTCCTGGCAGGTTGGAATCGAGAAGGAGAAGGTGAATGCCGAGAACGCGGCGGCGCAGGTGGAGGTCGACGCGTGCGCTGCCATCGCCACTGAGGTGGCGGAGCTGCAGGCGCGCTGTGAGAGCGAGCTGGCGGCGGCAGAGCCGCTGGTGGCGCAGGCAGAGGAGGCGCTGAACACGCTGAACAAGAAGGACCTTGGTGAGCGGCGCGGTGCAGAGGGGGGTTGATAGGGAAGTACGTGCATCTGGTGGTTATGGTGGTGGAGAGGGAGGTGTGCCTAACAGTTCTTGGCAGTGCAACCTGCTACTTGTGCGTTGCTGAGCAATGCTGCCCTGCTCGTGCAGGCGAGCTGAAGAGCCTGAAGAAGCCGCCCGCGGGGGTGGACGACATCACCGCTGTGGTGCTGTGCCTGCTGGAGAATGTGCCCAAGGACAGGAGCTGGGGGGCTGCAGGTGGGCCTTGGGGAAGCAGCACGGCTTCCTGTCTTTTCCTTGCTTGCTCGCAGCAGCTTTTACAGACCCAACACAAGTATTGCTGCGGCACATGCCAGGTGCCCAAGACTTCTCTCCTCACCCCCTTCTGCTTGCTTCAACTGTCGTGCAGTCAAGCTGATGGGCAACGTGGACCAGTTCCTGGCCCGACTCAAAGTGAGGATGGTCAAGGCACTGGGGTTCCAAGTTGGGCGGCGCAGCAGCAGATGCACATTCCAGCAAGGGGGCAAGCTGTGCGGCTGCAGCCATGGACCCAAGCCACTCCCTCGCCCTGCCCTCTGTCCTCTCCCCTCAGGGCTTCAAGCCCACTATCGATGCGGGCCAGGTGCCACAGAAGAATGTGGATGCCTGCCGGTCGTACCTGGAGCTGCCGCACTTCAACAAGGTGGGAGCGGCGCAAGGGCAGGCAGGGGCCACCGACAAGATGTTGCCCAGCAGCTGTGCACACCTAGGAGGGTCCGACAGCAGGCTGCGGCACGCAAGCGTTGCGGCCAGAAGACCTGATCAGGGATGCTCGCTTCTGCCCCTCCCACCGCGCAGGAGGCCATGACTACCAAGAGCAAGGCGGCAGCAGGGCTGTGCGAGTGGGCAAAGAACATCGTGTCATACTGGGACGTGTGGAGCACGGTGGAGCCCAAGAGGCAGGAGCTGGCAGAGGGTGGGTGCCGGGTGTCAGGGCGGGGTGGTGCTGGATTTGAGAGGCTTGGGGCTAGCAGATGCTGGTAAACTGCCGCTTTGGAACAGCAGCACAGAGCCCTCCTCCCATTTATGCGCCGCTGCAATCCCAAGCCCCTGTCCCGCAGCCAACACGAAGCTGGCCGATGCCGACACCAAGTTGAAGGAGGTCCGCGAGAAGGTGGCGACCCTCAACGCCCAGCTGGCGACGCTTGAGCAGTCGTACGCCGCCGCTGTGGCTGATAAGGACGCCGCAGTGGCGCAGGCGGAGGCGTGCCAGCGCAAGCTGGGCCTAGCCAACCGCCTGATTGCGGCGCTCGCCTCGGGTGGGTAGCGGCGGCATGTGCAGCAAGGAAGAGGAGTGCAGTCTGCAAGGGGAGATGCTGCACGGGGAGGGCAGGAATGGCTTTGTGCTCGTGCGCTCCGACAGCTGCCGCTCCTGTGCAAGACCGTCGCTGCCTGGTCACAGCCAGCCCGCATGGCATCCCGCTGACAGCAGCCACCGCCTGGTGCTCCCCTCCTGGGGCCTGCCTGCAGAGGGCGCGCGGTGGGCCTCCACTGTGGAGCAGCTGCGCCGCGACTGCCAAGTGCTCACAGGCGACGTGCTGCTGGCGGCAGCCTTTGTGACCTATGCAGGCCCCTTCTCCAGCAAGTTCAGGTTGGCCCGCAGCCTTTCTTCAATACCTGATCGTTGCACAACCAGGAGCTGTGCTTCAGGCTGCCTCAATGTGCCGCATTTGCCACCTTAGCCCACTTCTGCCTTCTTTTTCAGGGCTAGCCCCAAACTGATGTGCTCATGCTCCGTTCCCCTGCCCCCCTGGCGCGTAGGGAGCTGCTGGTGGCCGAGTGGCTCAAGTTCCTGCGTGCCCGCGGCGTACCCATGAGCCCCAGCCTGAGCGACCCGCTCAAGCTGCTGGTGGACGACGCCCTGGTGGCGGGCTGGGTGCGGGAGGGCCTGCCCGCAGACCCCACATCGGTGCAGAACGGCGCCATCCTCACCAGCTCGGGTGGGCAGGGCTTAGGGGCAGGCAGGGGGGCAGTTGGATGCAGCAGGGGTCAGCTGAGTGCTGGTGCAAAATGGAGGAAGCAGGGACACCGTGCCTAGCAACATCTGCGCTCTGCATTTGTGACACCCACTCCCACCGCCGCTCCTCCCTCCGCCCGCCCGCCCTGCAGAGCGCTGGCCGCTGATACTGGACCCGCAGCTGCAGGGCATCTCCTGGGTGAAGGAGCGGGAGGCCCGGCGCGGCCTGGTGTGCGTGCGCATGGGCGCGCCCGACATGCTGCGCGTGATGGAAAAGGCCATGGCAGAGGTGGGGACGGGAGGCGGTGCAGGAGTTTGGGGGGGCCAGGCACAGGCAGGGCACGTGGAGGGGCGGAAGAGCATGCAGCCTGGAGGTATGCCCCTGCATATCACCTCGCCACCGAGGCTTGACGCTGAGCAGGCCCTGCTGCTGATTCCTGGTCCGCCGCCTGGGCTGCTTCGCTGCCGCAGGGCCAGACGGTGCTTATTGAGAACATGGGCGAAACGATTGATGCAGTGCTCACCCCGCTCATCACCCGGGCCACCTTCAAAAAGGCGGGCACAGGGGTGGCGTGCGCTGTCGGGCAGGGGGCATGCATGCAGGATGCGGTGCTTGACAGCCGGCCGGCCATCCTGCACATCCCCTCAACACGGCCGGGCATGCTCACCACTGCGCCTGCTCCCCGCCTGCAGGGCCGTGCCCTGTACGTGAAGCTGGGGGACAAGGAGGTGGAGTACAACAGGGCCTTCCGCCTCATCCTGCACACCAAGCTGTCGGCGTGAGTGGCAATCCCCCGGCAGGCAGGGCCGCATAGCGTGCATGTGCAGCGCTGGGCTGTGGTGCGGGCAGGACCAGGACATGCCCAGTGCAGTACAGCCTGGCGCTTGGCCTGCCGTGGCCTGCAATGCCAAGGCAGACCACCACTGTCGCTCCCCGACCCTCTCGCCCCCGCGTGCTGCATGCAGGCCTCACTTCCCGCCAGAGGTGCAGGCGGAGTGCACGCTGGTCAACTTTACAGTCACAGAGGGCGGCCTGGAGGACCAGCTGCTGGCACTGGTGGTTAACAAGTGAGCCTGCAGGGTGGGCGGGGGGTGCCTGTGTTGCTGCCAGTGATGGGAAGCACTCTGGAAGGGATTCACCATCACCGAGCTCAGGCAGTTGGGTGCGTACTGCCCCTTTAGTGCCTGCGTTTGAATTCTTCAGCCAGCGGGCCGCAAGTATGATGCTTCCTGCAGGGAGCGCTCTGACTTGGAGGAGGCCAAGAGTGCACTGATCGTCCTGGTGCGTTGCTGGGTGGGGGAGGACACTTGAGTACTCTGTGCAAAGAGTATCCGGGCAGCGCGGGCTCCTTGAAAGGCACTCTGCCGTGCCCGACTTGTCCCGTGGTGCAACATCTGAGCAACAGACCTGGTGCTCCGGCCCACCCGGGCGGTTTCCGACGTATATCGGTCCTCCCGCCGCGCAGTCGAGCGAGTTTGTGATCAAGCTCAAGGCGCTGGAGGATGGCCTGCTGTCCAAGCTGAGCAGCGCGCAGGGCGACCTGACCGAGGATGAGGCGCTCATTGTCAGCCTGGAGGAGTCCAAGGCGCTTGCCGAGGAGATCAGCGAGAAGGTGGGTGGATGGGTGGGTGTGGGGCAGGGCCGGGGGGGAGGGGGGTCCAACACACAAGGCGGCTGGTGTAGGTGCTTCCCCGCCGCTGATGATCGCCACAATTCCTGTGCTGTGATTCTTGCCCACAGGTAGTGGAATCTCGGGAGACCGAGTCGCGCATCAACGAGGCGCGCGACGTGTACCGCGGCGTGGCTGCCCGCGGCGCGCAGCTCTTCTTCCTCCTCAACTCGCTGAGCAAGATGCACGCCTTCTACCAGCACTCCCTGAGCAGCTTTGTGGTGAGCTTGCGAGGCACTTTGTGGTTTCAGGCAAATGACTCCCGAGGTTTTTGCTACAGCCTGGGCGGGTGTGGTGTACAACGCTTAGCACAACCTTCAAACTGCAACAAAGTGTGGAGCTCCACCCTTGACGGGCCTGCTGGTCCCCCCTTGCCTGCGCAGGACGTGTTTGAGCGCGGCATTGACACCACGCCTGGCGGCCGCCGCAAGCCGGCCCCTGCCGCCGCCGGCCGCCGTCGCACCTCCCTGCACGACCTGGTGCAGAGCCGGCAGACGCAGCAGGCCGGCAGGTACGAGGACGTGATGGATGCGGCCCGCCGCAGCACCTCCCATGGCCCGCCCCGTGCCAGCCACATGAGCGGCGGCCGGCTGTCGGCGATGGGAGACCACCACGATGGCGCCCCCAGCAGCCACCGCGAGTCTGTCATTGGCGACGCCACACTGGCATCGGCGATGAGCAGGGTGTCACACGCTGGCGGCCCCCGCATGTCGCACGCCGGCGGTCCCCGGATGAGCATGCAGCCCGGGGGGCACGGCGGCAGGCACAGCGGCGGGCCCAACCACCTGGGCCGCCAGGCCGAGGAGGCGCCAGCAGAGCTGACGCCCGAGCAGCTGGAGGCGCGGCTGGCGGCCCTGCTGGACACCTGCACCCTGACTGTGTTTTCGTACACGCAGCGCGGCCTGTTTGACCGGGACAAACTCGTCTTCACCGCCCTGCTCACCACCCAGATCTTGCTCAAGGTGCGGGGGCAAGGGGATGTGTGTAGGTGGGGGTGTGGGGCTGGGCAGGCTAGGCAGAGGAGAAAGGAGTGGAGGTGGCGGCCTTGCTGCTTGCACACACAAAGGTATCTGGTGCTTTGGTGACAGCTTGATGATCGCGGGCTGGCCTGCACTGCTGCCTGCTGCTGCAGAATGGCACAATTGATGGCCGGGAGATGGAGCACCTGGTGAGTGGCTGGTGGGACAGGCATTGCCTGGCAGCATTAAGGTACTGCATGCGCTGCTGGCGCTGCCCCACAGCCCTCTCTAAATCATGCACCAACAACACCCCCTCGGCTTGCGCGGCCTCCCCTGCAGGTGCGCTGGCCCCATGCCACTTCTGCCCCTCCCATGAGCGACGAGCTGGCCCGCTGGATGGGCGAGGCACAGTGGGCGGCGCTGGTGCCGCTGGCCCAGCTGCCGGCATTTGCTGGGCTGCCAAAGGACCTGGAGAAGAACTGCGATGACTGGGAGCGCTGGGCGGGCAGCGAGGCGCCAGAGAGCACGCCCATGCCAGGTGGGCTTTGGAGGGCGGATGCGCAGGTGCCAGCCCGACAGGCACAGAGAACCACCAGCGTCCACCAGCAGGGGTCTCGTGTCTCGTTTACCTGACGCCTCGCGTTTGCTTCCAGGCTGCTCACATACCCCACACTGCATGCCTTCACCAACTGCACCGCTGAGCCCCCTGCAGGCGAGTGGTCCAAGCTCTCGGAGTTCCGCCGCCTGCTCGTCCTGCGCGCTCTCAAGCCCGACCGCATGCCCGCCGCGCTGGCCAGCCTGTGCGAGCGCGCCATGGGTGCTGCATACATCAACCAAGAGCCCTTCAGTGCGCGCACCGTGCTGGCGGAGAGGTGCGCTTTCCTCGGGGGTGGACAGGTCCTGAGAGGCGGGCTGGATTGGGTACCATGCAGGAAGCAGGAGCCAACGCTGCTGTACAGTGTCCCACTGGCACCCATCAAGCAGTTCCCTCTCCCTCCCCGCAGCTCTCCCGGTGCCCCCATCTTCTTTGTGCTGTTCCCCGGCTACTCGCCCAGCTCCCAGATTGAGGCTTACGCCCGCTCAGGTGGGTGGGCATCCTTGCAACTGCTCTTTCCTATTCCCGTGTCAAAGTTGGAGGCCTTGACTTGCCAGCTGCCAGAAACCTTTGTGTTTAGAAACCTTGTGTCCAGCCCAGGGCGTCCAGCACCTAATACATGCAGTCGCATGTCTCCGTCTCTGCCACGTGTCTGCCTGCAGTGGGCAAGACCGCCGAGCAGGGCAGCTTTGCGGTGATCAGCATGGGGCAGGGCCAGGAGGGCCCGGCGGAGCGCCTGCTGGACAAGTACCTGGCAGAGGTGAGGCCAGCGCCTGGCAGAGCAGCTGGTTGGGTGCTGTGATGGCTTGAGGCCGGCAACCTTTGTGTCGTGTGGACACCTGCCCATTGCGCTTACCATTCTAGCCTTCCTGGCCATCTTTCCAAGCTCTTGCTACTCCCCTGAAGAGCCGCCGCCAGCCCCGTCTCCCCTGCAGGGCGGCTGGCTGTTCCTGGACAACTGCCACCTGATGCAGGCCTGGATCCCAAAGCTGGAGCGCAGGCTGGAAGAGGCAGCGGAGACAGCCCACAAGGTGGGGCCTGGCCGGGCGGGGGAGCCTCCAGGAGCATGGCGGCAGGAGTTGGGGATGATTGTTGCGGTGGTCAGTGTTGGGGCGGCCTGCCTTGATTTCCTCCCGTCCCGACCTGAGGCCACTGCCCTTGAAAACGCCCGTCACCCTCTGGGCGGCCAGGTCCACACCCGCAGGACTTCCGCCTCTTCTTCTCGGCGGAGCCCATCAACGGCGCGCCACAGGCCCGCATCATTCCCGAGGGCATCCTGCAGGCACGCCCAAACCCTGGCAGGAGGTGCCGCCATCACTGCCTGCTGCCAATCCGTCTTGGCCAGCAGTCATCATCAAGCTGCCAAATCCCGATGTGTGCAAAACCATAGCATGTTCAGCTGCCAACCTGAAAGAGTTCTCTTGTGGCGGCCCCTCCCCTCCCCTGCAGAACTGCATCAAGATCTCAAACGAGCCGCCCACCGACATGAAGTCCAACATGCGGCGCGCCTGGGCCGCCTTCCCGCCCAAGTTCTTTGCCCGCGCGTCCACGCCCGCCAAGGCCGCCGCGCTGCGCGCCATCTGCTTCGGCCTGTGCTTCTTCCACTCGGTGCTGCTGGGGCGCAAGAAGTACGGCACGGGTGAGGCGGGACGGGGGCTGGGTCGAGGCGGGACTGCACAAGTCTAGGCTCTTGCATGGCAGGTTCAGCCCACGCCGCCGCGGCCACCATTCGTCCCACCAACACAGACCTACTGGATCTGCACGCTATCTGTCTTGGCTGGTTATTGTCGTGCCTCCCAACCCCGCAGGCATCGGCACCGGCACGGGCTCGGGCCTGGGCTACTGCCGCAACTACTCTTTCAACGCGGGCGACCTGGCCACCTGCGGCGACGTCATCCTCAACTACGTGGAGGGCAAGGCGGCGGTGCCCTGGGCAGACCTGCGCTACCTGCTGGGAGAGGCGCGCGACTTTCCAACACCTCCCTGTTTGCTTCGTCTGTAAATGCACAGGCTGTGCGTGTTGAGGGCAACATGCGCTGGCGCAGCCTGCTTGACCCTCGGTACGCATCTCCCTCGCTGCTGCGCACACCTGAGCTCCATCCCTGCCGCACCGCCCCTCCCTGCAGGTGTTCTACGGCGGCCACGTGGTGGACAACTTTGACCGCCGCGTCATCAACACTTACCTGGATGCCCTCGTGCGCCAAGAGCTGCTGCCAGCCAACCTGGACCAGGCAGTGGCAGCCGCCACGGCCGCCGCAGCGGCGGCGGCGGGCGTGGCTGCCCCGCCGGTGGCGCTGGAGCAGCCGGCGCTGGAGCTTGCGCCCGGGTTCCGCCCGCCCGCGCCCGCCGACTATGATGGGATGCGGGCCTTTATCGAGAGCTTCCCTCCTGATGTGCCGCCGCTGTACGCCATGCACGGCAACGCGCAGCTGGCGCTGCTCAACGGGCAGACAGAGGCCATCTTCCAGGCCATGATGGAGGTGGGCGGCTCCGGCTTTGCAGCCGCAGCCACGGCTGCGGGCGGGGCCGCCGCCGGCCCTGCTGCTGGCGGCGCCGGCGCTGCCTCTGGCAGCAGCGTCGAGGCAGCGGTGCGCGCCGCCCTGGCCGACCTGCTGGGCCGGCTGCCGCCGCTGTTCAGCATGGTGGAGGTGGAGGCGCGGGTGAAGGACAAGACGCCGTTTGTGGTGGTGGCACTGCAGGTGCGCCCCCTGCCGGCTACCTACGCTGCTGGCTGGGCAGCGTGTTTGCCTGCTTGCCTGCCTGCCTGCCTGCCTGCCTGTCTGCCTGCCTGCTGGGGTCACCGCCTGCCCAGCCCTACATACGCTGTCTGCCCGTGCTTGTAAGCTCCAGCTACGCCCCTGCCCTCTTGCCTGCTCTCGGCGCAGGAGGCGGAGCGCATGAACGGCCTGCTGGGCGAGATGCGGCGCGGCATGGAGGAGCTGCAGCTTGGGCTGGACGGAGCGCTCAACATGAGCGCGCCCATGGAGGCGCTGCTGGCGGCCATCGGGGCGGGCAGGGTGCCGCCCTCCTGGATGGCCTGCATGTCCACACGCATCCAGGTGGGGGGAGCTCTGGGCCCTGCCCTGCCCTGCCTGCCGCTCTCTTAGCAGGGAGGGCGGGTGCATCGGCAGGGTGGCAGAAGGAGCAGCCGCGGCTCTGTTGGTCCCTGGCAAGCTATTGTGACGTGTCATTAGAGTGCCAGCCGGCTGCTCAAGCTGTGCTCTGGTGCCTGGTGCACTGCCCCCCCCCACCTGCAGGAGGTGTACGGCCTGGCCGCCTGGTTTGCCGACGTGCTGCAGCGCCACCCGCAGCTGGCGGCCTGGACCGCCGGCGACATCCGCCCGCCAACCAGCATCTGGCTGCCAGGGTGAGGCAGCTTGGGGAAGGGCGGAAGGAGCAGGATAGCCTGGAGCATGGCTGGCAGGGCCTGCACTCTTGCCGCTGCCAGCAGCCTGCGCTTATTTGGCTAGCCACCTGCTCCGCCACTTGGCACCGACAGAAAGAGCATTGCTTTAGGAGCACAGCCTCCCGCCACCCACTTGTGCTCACCCCGCCATCCCAAACCCCACCCCCTGCAGCCTGTTCAACCCCAAGGCCTGCCTGACCGCCGTCATGCAGCAGTATGCACGCCAGCACCGCCTGCCTCTGGATGTCATGCGCTTCCTGGTCGAGGTCACAGACAGGCGGCCCCCGCTGCCGGGCGAGGCGGTGCCGGCGGGGGCCCCCGCCCTCGAGCCCGCCCCCGACGGCGGTGTGTACGTGAACGGCCTGACCCTGGAAGGTGAGGGGGACAGATTCACACCAGCTGGGCTGGCTTGTGAGCGGTGTGCTGCCAGATCTGCAGGGTGCAGCAGAAGCGTTGTGGGGCTGCCAGCAGGCGCAACGCCTGCGCCCCCCCCCCCGGGCGTGCATGTCGACCTGCTGCATGCCACGCGGCCACGTTCTATCGCAGGCGCGCGCTGGGACGCCGAGGATGGCTGCCTGCGGGAGTCGCTGCCGGGGTGCCTGCGCCAGCCTCTGCCGGCCCTGCTCATCAAGCCAGTGACGGCGGAGCGGCATGCGGCCGCCCTGGCGGCTGGCGACCTGTACACCTGCCCGGTTTACACCAACGGCATGCGCGCCAACGTGAGGGGGCGTGGCAAGGTCTGGGAGGAGCCCACCACCTCTCCAGTTGGCCCTACTGTGCATGCACCTGGTCTGGCTCTTGCATGGGCAACCTTGGGGTTCTGCTGTAGGGTTGATGCCCAAGGCTTCCACTCTGTTTTCCTCCCCTTGGTGCAGGTGTACTCTCCGCTGATTGCGCAATTCACTCTGAGGACGAGGGAGCCGCCCTCCAAGTGGGTCCTGGCGTCGGTGGCGCTGCTGTTGCAGGATGAGACGGCGGCGTGAGGCAGCAGCGGCGCTTGCAGCTGCGGAGTAACCACGGCACGTGCAGCTGCTCCAGACGGTCGCCCAACTGTCCGTCAGATAGGTGCTGTAACTGTAACTGCACTGTAAGCCGTTGCTCAGCACCTGACAAGTGCATGAGCGCACCGAGTGGTCCTTAGAAGTGCTGCAACAGCTGCATTCCACTGCATGCATGGTTGACGATTTCAGGACACAGAAACACAATAAGTGGGCATGCTGGCTCTGCCAAATCCTGTGGCTCCTTCAAGCAGGATGGGTGCTGCCGCCGCCCAGTTGGCGGTGGTGCTGCCAGCCGTAGATGGATCTTGCGCGACACGCCGCCTGCTTGTTCTTTTGTCAGTTTAAAGCTTAAAACCTCACTGGCATACGGTTTGGGCAAGCTGCCTTCCTCCACAGGCTCGATGGCAGAGGAGGCTTGCACAGCCGCTGCAGGTGCGAGAGGCACGGCCTTCTATTCAAGAGAGAGCGAGAAATTGATCGGAGGACTTGCGCAGCCGCGCCGACACGGCACGGCTGCAGCTGGCTTCCTGAGCGCCGCCCAGGTCCCGCCGCCCCCCCCCCCTCCACACACACACACACACACACCACCCACTCCGCCCTCCACACATACCTCCTGCAGCCCCAGCAACGACCGCTGGCAGCCTGTGCGGGTTTGAGTCATTAGAGCAGCTGCTGGAGGTGACAAAGCGTGGGCTCCTCGCTGCTGCCAGCCTGCCGTGCCTGCTTGCCAAGGTGGCAAAGTGGCTATGCGCTCCTAGTGCTCCCCCCTTCACTTTCAAACTGGCAGCCTCGTGCAGCGTGCTGCCGATCCGTCCCATGGGTCCACTTGCAGGCCCGCCTCCCGCCAGAGGAGCTTGCCCAGGTGCAGCGCCTGCTGTATGGCTGGAATGCCGGGCGGCCAGTGCAGGCGCTGCCGCTGCCGCCCTCGGCGGCTGCAGAGGCGGCAGCTGGCAACTTTGACCTGCAGGCAAGCTGCTGCGCAGCCTGACAGCTTTCTCGCATGCATGCTGGCCATGATTTAGCGAGCCATGGACCTGCACAGCGTCCCTTGTGACTGAACCGCCCATGCTGGCATGGCAAGCTTACCCTTCATGCTCGCTTGCAACCGCATGTCCGGCAGCAGCCCCCCGCCTGATTGGCCACCACGAAAGGTCACCCGCCTGCAGGCTTACAGATTTGAGGCAGCCACTGAGCAGCTGCGGTCGCCACGGGTGGTGCGGATAGGCCTCATTCAGCACGGCATGGTGGCGCCCACAACCGCTCCAATCGAGGAGCAGCGACAGGTGACGGCGGCTGTGTGCCCAGGCTCTACAGAGGCCAGGTGCTCGCGGCTCGGTGTGCCAGCCAGCAGGGCAGGCGCCCAAGCTGGCAGCATCGCTGACGGGATGCTGCTGGCGGGCGGCCATGCTCCCTTCGCCTCGCGCGCAGGCGGTGTTTGAGCGGGTGACCGGACTCGTGGATGCGGCGGGCGCGGCGGGCGTGCAGGTGCGCCGCCAATGCCCGCTTTGCCCACTGGGGTTGCAGCTGGCGCCTGGTATGCCCAATTTCTCGGATGCTGTTGAACCCTGTGAGCCTGCTGCCCCCGTCTCCCCCCTCTTGCCGCCCCAACACCCAACCCACCCACCCCACCCTTTCTTCCCCGATCTGCAGGTGCTGTGCCTGCAGGAGTTCTTTTCCTGCCCCTACTTCTTCTGCACCCGGGAGAGGCGCTGGTGCGAGTTTGCCGAGTCTGCGGAGGAGGGGCCGTCCACCCAGCTGTGCCGGCAGCTGGCGCGCAGGCACAACATGGTGCGCTGCCTGCCCAGGCTTCGCCAGGTGCCCGCAGCTCGTGCTGTAATCTCCTCGCCAGCCGGCCGCATTGTGCTGCGGCGCCATTCGCCTCGTTTGCCGGCAGCTGGTGCATCCTCTGAGCAGTTGGGCGCGCAGCAGGGCGGCTGTCTCGCAGCTTCATGCCGCCTCCACCCACCTCCCTACCAACCGCTGCCCCCCCCACCCACCCACACACACACACACACACACCCCACACACACACAGGTGATTGTGAGCCCCATCCTGGAGCGGGACGAGGCGCACGGCGGCACCCTCTGGAACACCGCCGTGGTGGTGGGCAACAACGGCAGCGTCATCGGCAAGCACCGCAAGAACCACGTCACGCGCTGCGGCGACTTCAACGAGAGCACCTACTACATGGTGCGCCTGTGCGCCTGTGTGTGCACGCGTGGGCGCCGGTGCATGCCCGCAGGGGCGCCGGTGTGTGCACGCATGGGCGCCGGTGTTTGCACGTGCGTGCTTGACAGCAGCTGGCAAGCCTCTTGGGATGGGCATGCTCTGGTTGGTCGCATCCCGGCAGCGTGGCAGGGCAGGCCCCCCCCGTCGATACTGGGGGCCGCAACGGAGAGTGCGGGCGAGCTTTGCGGCGGCTCGGCCGGCATGCTGCAAACTGCTGTCACGGCACCGGGGCGCCCCACCTGCTCCCATGCCCCGTCCCACAGGAGGGCGACACCGGGCACCCGGTGTTTGAGACGGCCTATGGAAGAATCGCTGTCAACATCTGCTACGGCCGGTGTGCAGCCCGCTGCTGCGCTGGCTGTGGCTGTGCCACGGTCCAGGGCCGCACACCGCTGCTGCGCCGACAGGTAAACCCCTGCTCGCCCCGCTGGGCTGCCCGGCCACACTCCCTGGCCCAGCTGCTCCCGCGCAGGCACATCCCGCTCAACTGCCTCGCCTTTGCGCTCAACGGGGCGGAGATCGTGTTCAACCCGTGCTGCACCCTGGGCGGCTGGGCCTTTGAGTCGCTCTGGCCCATCGAGGCGCGCTACGCCGCTGCCGCCAACAGGTGGGGGCAGGCAGGGTGGCAGCAAGCCTGGTCCAAGCCTGGCCACAGGGTGGTCAATGCCTGGTCAAGGCCTGGGGTCCAGGCTTGAGTTGACCGACCAGGCCTCGGTGATTACCGCTGCCAAGCTCCGGTCCCACACACCTGGGGCTGTATGTTGCAGCTACTACATGTGCGCCATCAACCGGGTGGGCACCGAGGCCTTCCCCAACGCCTTCACCAGCGGCAACGGCGGGCCGGCACACAAGGTGGGCAGCCCCTCGCTGTGCGCGGCCGCTGCGCCGTGCGGCCGCTGCGCCCCGCTGCGCCCCGCTGTGCCCAGATGTGCGCAGCCCCTGACAGCCCTGGCCCCCAGCCCTGTGTGCCGCCCTTGCAGGCCCTGCCAGCTCGCACGCTGGGGGGCGGGCCAGCGCCCCGCTACCCCCCCCCCCCGCCAACGGGAGCTGTGCTAGCCTCCAGCACCCTCTGCAACCCACAGCACAGCCTCTTGGGATGCAATTGGACCGTTCCTCTATG
>KQ481971.1:167296-187409 GCA_001430745.1 Auxenochlorella pyrenoidosa
ACACACACACACACACCCACCACCCCACCCACCACCCCCACCACCCCACCCCCCCGCACACACAGCACACACAGCACACACCCTTTAGCCAACCCGCCGCCTCCCCCCCACCCCCCACCCCCACCCCACCCGCGTGCCCAGGCTGAAGAGCGTGCCGACCAGCATGTCCGAGGTGAGCACCTCGTTCTCGCCCCAGGAGGAGTTGATGACGGGGCACAGCGCGCCCAGCAGGTGCCAGCGCTCCTCCAGCACGCGCAGCGCGCCTGCCGGGGGGGGGGGGGGGGGTGCAGGCGCCGCTTGATGCGGGGGGCCAGGGAGGCGGGCGGGCACAGAACCACGTCCCCACCCAAGCATGGTTGCTGCAGGGACAAAAGCATTCACCACCGGCACGTGTCCGATCCGCCGCCGCTGATGGTGCCTGGATGCACAGGCAGCGCCCAGCCGACTCGCCCAGGGCTTCCTCGTAGCTGCCGCCGTTGGCAACACAGTCAGCGGCGCGCCGCAGGCAGCCGGCCAGCAGGTCGGCGGCCTTCTGGAACTCTGGTGCCATGCGCTGCACCGCCCTGCAGGGGAGGTCGGCAGGCAAGGAGGAGGCGCACCAGTGTGTCATTACAGATGGCGTGGGAGCCGGGGCGAGCCAGGGGCTCCGGGCCGGCACGCAGCGCTGCGCGTCCGCGCCGCCGAGCTTCGCGACGGCTGTCCTCTTGTCCCGCTCCCAAGGCCTCCACTCCCAATCCAGCAGGGCCCCCCGGGGTGCACCTGAGCGCCAGGCGGCCGCTCTGCAGAGGGTAGAGCAGCGCCATGAGGCTGGACAGGTAGGCGCGGTTGATGTAGAGCATTATCTCGTAGGCCTCCCGGGGGAAGGTGTGGGCTGCAGGGGGTGATGGTGGTGGTGAGTTGGGGGCGGGGGTTGGGGGGGCCGGGCCCTCAGGGTTCTATGCCGAGCAACAGCACAGCGCCACCCCCCCAGCGGCTGCGATATGCTGGCCGGAGCCGAGGGCCCTTGGGACCTCCCCCAGGTCCTCCCTGCCCCCGCTGCCCACCAGAGCTGTAGGCGTTCCACTCGGTGTCCACCACCAGCAGCAGGGCGCGCGTCTGGGTGAGGGCGGTGGACGCCTGCGCTGCCAGGGAAGGGAGGCAGCGCCCCCGAGGGTCAACCGCTCCAAGCCTCCTGTTCGGCCCGACACCTGTGGGCCAGCAAAGCGTGCGGGGCGGCCCTGCGGCCGGCGAAGCGCAGCGCCACGCCGCAGCAGCACGAGGGTGGCCGACACGGGTGCTGCGCAGCAGAACCGGCGGGCTCTGCCCGCTCTGGAGGCGCCGCTGGGCGCGCCTGGCCCCACCTTGATGGCTTCATCATACAGGGGCTTGAACTCGTCAGACAGGCCTGCCATGCAATGCAGGGCGGGGAAGGAGGAGCAGAGACCCAATTTCGGAAGCATGGAGCCACTGCTGACCGTTCTTGGGTAGCGAGGCACGCGGGAGGGATTGAAGAGGTCAATGCACGAGGTGCACGGCGGGAGGCGGGGCAGACAGAGGCTCCATCAGTGTCGTGCTGGCGCATGCACGCACGAGCAGCACCCAGCGGCAGCCCCGCCGGCAGCACCCACCTGTGTCGGCGGCATTGTGGTCATCCAGGACGCCCGTCAGCCCCGCCGGCAGGCCATCCTCCCCCAGCTTCAGCCCCACCATGCAGCGCACGGTGGCGGCGGTGAGGCAGGCCAGCCCCCGCATCGCCTCGGCCGTCTTGGCCTGCGTGGTAGGGGGCAGGGCAGGGGTTGCACACGCTCTAGGCCCGAGCAGCGCGACGCTGGATGAAAAGCGCTTGTGGGCATGCCGGGCTGGCCCCAAGAGGCAGGGCAGTGGGGGGGCGTGCCTGAAGCGGCCAGCTGGCCAGGGGTGGCGCAAGACAGCGCGCGGCACTGCGGCCGCACCTTGACCTTGGCACCGGCCGTGATTGGGAACACGAAAGTGGACACCAGGGCGGCGGTGGCGACGCCCAGCGCGATCTGGAGCCACCAGTAGAACAGCGCCTGCGCAGCAGGGGCGGGGCCGGCGGGGAGGCGGGGCCGCGGGGCAAGCTCGGTTGGTGCCAGGCAGCGCTTGGCGCGGGCTGCCCGCCTGCTGCAATCTGTGTCAACCCACGTGCCCCGCGGCCCCACCGCTGCGCGAGCGCCAGCCTGGCCGACTGCAGCCACGCGCCGCCTGGGGAGCGCCGCGTGCATCGTCGACCCTCCAGGAGGCGCGCTTCACAGCTGGCTGGCTGCCCGCTCGCTCACCCGGTACTGGACAAAGTCGAGGTAGTACGGATTCAGCGCCACCATGGGCATGCTGCGGGGGGCGGGCAGGGCGGGGGTGGGGGGTGGGGGGTGGGGAGCCAGCCGGTGCTTGGACGCGGGGCCGGCGCAGCGGCGGCCCATTGCGGGCGCATCGCGAGCGCGGCAGCACGTGCATGTGTGTCCCCCACGCCGAGACCCGCCTCTTGCTGCGCGTTGCAGGCGTGTGCCCCCTGCAGGGGCGGCAGACGCGAAGCTGCCTGTGCGGCGGCAGGCTGCCAGGCACGGGGCCCCGCCGCACCTGAAGGTGGCCACCGTGAAGGCAAACCAGAAGCGTGGGTGGCGGAAGCGCAGCAGCGAGAAGCCAAAGGTGCAGGCCGACAGGAGCGCCACCATGACGGCGCCCTTGGTGGCGGTGTTGGCGTAGCTGCCGCCGTTGGCTGCCAGGGTGAGGTACATGCAGGCCAGGCCGGCCAGTCCTCCGGCCACGGCCCCCGCCGCGCGCATCAGCACAAACTGCGAGGCCGTGCCTGCACGGGGGCGGGCAGGCGCGACGGGCGAGGGGGGCTGCTGCCTGTCAGTAGGCGGCAGGCGTGTGCTTGTCCCGCCAGCTGCCATGTGCACTTGTGCGCTGCAGGCCGGCCAACCTCTGGCGTTTGCAAGAGAGACCGCGCCAGCAGCAAGCCGGCGTTTTGTGCTGCTGGATCGTATGTCCACGAGCTGGCAGTCGTGCACAACCCCGGGCAGGGCCGACAGCACATCCCCACCCACCCAGGTTGGCCTGCAGCACCACGATAAAGGTGACCACGGCGTACACGGGGGTGATGGCGGCGTCGTGAAGCGTCAGCGCATTCCACGCCCGCGGCCAACCCATGAGCGCCAGCATGAGGAACAGCCCCGTGGCCAGCTGCACGCCCGCCGCCAGCTGGTCGGCATTGTAGCCTGCGGGGGCCAGGGAGCCGGGAAAGAATCCCGGGGGGCGGGACGGCGGGGTGGGGCACCGAGGCGGCGCCCTTGCACGCATCGGCGGCGGCAGAATTGCGAGGCGCGCTGCCTGCTGGCGTGCTTTGGCAGCTATTGAAGATGATCATCAGGCAAGAATGCCCCCAAGCAAGCCAGCGCCTCGCAGCGAGACGGCCACTTTGACGGTGCGGTGCTGCCTGGCGACCTTTCCAGCGATCTGAAACCGTTTACCTGTGTGAATGCTGATCCACTTCACCAGGCGGGCTCCCCGTCGCCGCAGTCCTGCCAGCCTTTGCTTCCTGGCCATTCTGGCCGCTCTGAGCTCTATTGTCAGCTGTGAAGAACGTGCATTCCGACAAAGCTAAGGTTCGAATGCCACCGGGCCACTCTGAGCACGCCGCCAGACCCAGCAGCGACAGCGCGGTTGGCGATGGCAGCAGCGGCAGAGCATGCGCTGTGCTGACCAAGCAGTGCTGCTCAGAGAGCCCGATCCATCACACTCCTGCTCATTGAAAGCTCTCGGATGTTCTTGTTGCTATTTGTATGTCCAAGAATGATAATTGCAGTGCTTCACAGCAGTTTCAAGTGTTGGGAAAAGGTCACGACACGTGACGAGGAGGCACACGCTTTACAGCCAGGCACCACCACATCCCTCGAGAATCGCTGGCCGGCGCACGCACATTACACAGCGCGTGCGAGGGCACACCTTACTCGTCCTGCCCCTCCATCTGGTCCCCCGACGCCGCCTCCTCCTCGCCATCAAAGCCGTCCAGATCCTGCTCGGCCCCCTCCCGGCAGATGGAGTCGCCGTCACCCTTCTCCTCTTCCTCCCCTGCCTTAGCCGGCTGCAGCTTCTCCTCCAGGTTGAAGTCTGCAGGAAAGGGCGGGGTGGATCCAAGAGGACCTGATGGGAGCAGTCGGGGGCAGGGTGTGCAGGTGTGGGCGTCCCCAACGGCAGCAGGATACCGCCCTCGCCCACATGAGCCGCGTGTGCATGCAGCGTTGCGCAAGCAGGCTTACAAACCAAGTGCCCCTGCACCTTGACACAGCCAGCCAATCGAACGCCCGCACACCCCGCCGCCCCCGCTTCCCACCGCTGAAGGCAAAGGTGACGAAAGAGTTCCGGATGGGCGCCGCCACCTTCTGCCACACCGCATCCGGCAGCTGCGTCACGTCCCTGACATGCGCCCAGCTCAGCACGCTGCCGGGGTTGGCTGCCGCCGCAGCTGCCTGGCCAGGGGCTGCAGCACCGTGTGCACCGCCCTGCTGGTCGTCATCCTCCCACCCCTCCTCGCTGTCCTCGCTCTGCCGCGCTGCCTGCCCCGCTGCAGGCCGCAGCCAGCGCCCGCCGCACCTGCGGGAGCAAGGCAGGGTGGCGCAGAGCAGGGATTAGGCATGAGTCACCCTTTCCACCACTCAGATCAGCTTCTCTGAGCCACTGTGGCGCAGCATGCGCTGCGAGCGTTGCGCCGATGGGGTGCGAGCACGTGCAGTATTGAGCATTAATAAGCGCAGCCCAGTCCTTGGAGGGAAGGCTCACGTGCACTTGATGGTGTTGTGCGTGTCGCACTGCACCGCTGGGTCCACTCGAAACAGCGCCTTGAGCTCGTCGCTGCACAGAGCAGAACGCAGTGTGTGAACATACTCGACTCCTGCACGCGGGGGCCGGCGCATTTCTGCACTCCTCCTGTGCGACGCTCGCAAGCGCGCCCCTGCAGCAAGGTGCTCTGCGGCTGCACAGGCTGCACATGCGCTGCCCCCCCCCCCCCCTCCCCTGCTCACCGTGAGAAGGTGCGCTGCTCGTCGGCGTTGTCGTCCACCACCACGCGGGACAGCCCCTCCTTGGCCAGCTGGCGCTGGAAGATCTTCTCCTCGATGCTGCCTGCGCAGGGCACAACGTCGACGCGGAGGGAAGGGGTGAGGAGGCCTCAAGCGGCGCACTTTGGCTGGGACTCCTGGTGCCTGCTCACGCCCTGTGGGGGGCAGCTGGCTAGAATGTGATGCCGTTGAACTGCCACCTCCCGCACCCGTGGTCAGCAGGCGGTAGATGAACACGTCCTTCTTCTGCCCCTCGCGCCACACCCGGCCCATGGCCTGCTGGTCATCGGCGGGGTTCCAGCTGCAGGAGGCCGGGGAGGGGGTGTTCAGCAGGGGTGGCGTAGAGCGCCAGCCAACCACAATGACTTCCAGCCGACCAAGCCGACTGTTGCGCAGATTCTGCCGGCTGCTGCCAACCAGTCTTTTTCCAGCTCACCTGGGGTCTAGCAGGATGAGCCGGTTGGCGCCGACGATGTTCAAGCCGCACTGCGTTTGGGGCGAGACCTTTGAGCTCAGGCAGCAGGCATACCCCGGCAGCCCATGCTAAAGTCCGCCTCGAGGGGGCTTCCCACACCTGCCTGCAGACCAGACTGCGCACACCGCCGGAATGGGCGGGAGGGGCAGCACTTGGGCGTGGTGCCCCCGATGTGGTGCTCCCCCTGCACTCACCCCGCCCGCCTTGGAGGACAGCAGCAGTACGAACGAGGGGTGGGCGGGGGAGTTGAACTCGTCCACCAGGGCCTGCCGCTTGCGGGCATCCAGGTCCCCCGTCAGGGACAGGGTGGCCCATCGGTTGGCCTTGCAGGCCTGCAAGGGGAGAGCGTGGCGTGGGCAGGCTGCGCCAACAACGAAGCGCTTGCGCCATGGTGGTGCCAGCATCGCTTGACTTCCACCTCCAAAATGCAGCCTCCGATGCATGCTGCTGCTGGCGCCGCCGGCAGCAAGGGGAGGCGGCAGTGCGCACCTTGTCGCACAGCGCCAGGCTCTCTGTGTAGTTGCTGACCAGCACCACCTGCAAGGTGAATGGGCTCCCATTGGGATCGTGAGCCCCCAAATCCTGAACCCAGTCGTTGCCTTCCTGCAACCAGCCTGCCTGCCCGCTACAGGTGCCTACCAAGCGCGGCGCTACTCATGCCTGCCTTGTCTGTGGGGTTGCTCTCCCGTATCGCCTTCAGCAGCGCCACCAGCACCTGCATCTTGCCTTCAGCAGACAAGGCCCAAGGGATGATCAGATCTCCCGAAGCATTGAAGCACGACCGACTCCTTGCCCATAGCCAGGGCAGGGCAGGACAGGACAGGAGGCATGCAGTCCATCCTTTGGGGCTGCTGCCGTGCAGCTGGCTCCCAGCCTGTGCCCGTGCTTGTGCCTGAGTAAATCCCAGCCCCCCACTGCGGCGCGCACTAACCCGAGTGCATCGCCTGCACGGCGCCCGGCTGGTACGCGGGGTAGACGTCTGCCCCCCTGAACCGCGCCTCCAGCCCCTCCATGCCTGTGATCACCGCCCGGGGGGGCTCCTTGCCGATGGCTTTGGCGCTGGGCTTGGGGGCGCGCCCGCTGGCGCGGCCAGAGCCGGAGCCGCCGCCCAGGGAGCCGCCTGCCGCGCTGCGCTGCAGCTCCCAGATCTGCGAGTGCAGTTGGGGGGCACGGTGGCAGGGAGGTAGCTTGGGGGCACAGCGGCAGGGAGTTGGCTGCTGTGGTGAATCATGACGGGGGACAGATGCAGCTGCTCGGCAGCATGTCATGCTCATGCGACGTGCTGACACTGCATTTAAGGCCCAACCATTGGCACTCCCGCCCTTCCCATCGACAAAGACACACCATGTCTGGGTGGCAGCAGAGCTTCTTCAGCGCATTGATGGCCGGCAGCGTGGCCAGCGCGCGGTCCCGCTCTAGCTTCACCCCGGCAAGCGCCGCTGCAGGCAGGTGGGCACACGACGTCAGCACGTGAGGAAGACAAAGCGCACTTGCGCATGAGTCAGGGTGCCGACGGCGCTGGTTCCCTCCGCTGGCTTGACCCTGCCGGCTGCCAAGAGCCAGCAGGATGACAAAGAGCAGTGCCGCACAGTGTCGGCTGCCTCGTCGGGACAAGAGGCCGAAGGAGCTGCTTCAAAGCAGGCAGCCGCTGGGCATTGCCCTCTTTGCACAGGCTGGTGGTGCCAGTCTTCGTGCACAGGGCGCAGGGGCCCCCACCCGTCACTGGCTCCGATGCCAGGAAGCCTTTGTACAGGGCGTGCTGCAGCCCGCTCATCTTGCAGAAGATGACCTGCGCTGAGCATGGTGGCAGGCAAGGGGTGTGATGAGCCCAGCAAGGGGCGGGGAGCACGTGCGCAGAAGGTACAGCTTCCCTTACAGTGCACACAGATGCGCACGGTCCACCCCTTGGGCGTATAAGCATCACAATGCATTGCATGCCACGCTTTGAGCACACGCCAGGTTGGCCTGGGCATGGGCCCCTCCCCCCTCCCCCAGAGCTGACCTCCTGCACCTTGGCTGGCAGGTACTGCTTCAGCGTCTCGGAGGTACGGCGGATCATGTACTGCTGCGCCAGCTCCACCAGCTGCTTCTGTGCGGCGGTGCCCTGCAGCAAGGTTCCAGCCGTGAAGGCGATACAAGAGGTGTGTGGGAGAACAGGGAGAGGACTGCCCTGCTTGCCCTTAGTTCTGCTGCACACTTCCAGCAGCAGGGGTGCCTGCAGCATTGAGACTTGCCGGCCATATGTAGCAACACTCTGTGCCCACAAGTACTGATGTATGCTAGGGAGGCAGCTCACCTTCTCTAGCTGCTTATCCGTGGCATCGGCATCGCGTCCAGCCAGGATAGGGTGCCTGCAGTGTGCAAGGCAGCACAATAATTGCAGTGGTGGCAAGGGCACAGGTGAACGTAGCCTGAAGCGGATGTTGGCTGCAGAGGCGTGGCAGTGGCGAGGAGCGGTACCAGAGCACAGCTGGCATTGGCACCAGGAGCAGGCCATGGTATGCCGGTAAGGCAACACCCTCACTCAAAGTTCCTGCGGAACTCTGCCACTGAGCCGAAGAGACCCGGGCAGGCGGTGTTGAACATGGCAAAGAACTCTGCGCTGGCAGGGGGGCCATTGGATGGGTTGTGGCAGCGCAAGTCGTACACCAGCGCCTGGTGGCACGCTGCACTTGACAGAGCACCCGCCTCGCACACAGCTCACTGACAGCACATGCCCCATTTCCAGGGGAGGGCATATGCTGGTGCCTGTGACTGGCCTTTACAGGCACCCACCAGAAAGATCATTCTGTATGGGCGTTCCAGTCAGCAGCAGACGCAGCTTGGCGGGCAGCCCCGCAATGGCCTGGTTGATTTTGGACTGCCCGTTCTGCTTGCAGGGTGCAGCGGGAAGGTGAAAGGCGGATGAACGTGCACATCTCGATGGGCGTGCACATCTCCATGCAGCACAAGTCACAGCCCTCGGGGCAGGCAGTGCTGGTGCGGGCAGCAGCGGGTCGCCGGCTGTGCCCTGCGGGCCTCCCAGCAGCGCTGGCGACAGCGCTTGCCTTGAGGCGGTGCGCCTCGTCACAGATTACCAGCTCGAAGTTCTTGGAATACACGAGCGCCTGGTGGGGGAGGGTGGGCGGGAGGGCCAGGTGGGTGCTGCACTCACCTCCAACCCGCTGCGCACGCGGCTGAGCAGGGGCTGCCGCAAGCAGAATTCTTCGGTTCGACCCCCCCACCCCTACACGCGCGCAGCCAGGACCCCGGGCCTGCCTGGTTCAGCCGGAACACGTCGTAGCTCATGATGTACACGTGCGCCTTGGCCCGCCCAGGCGGCACGTAGCCCGTGCCCAGCCGGCCCAGCTCCAGCTGCAGGGAGTATGTGGGACCGGCAGGGTGGAGGGCAGGCGGGGCTGCAGGGCACGATGCAGGGGATGTAGTATCCAGCACGCTGAGCACAGCCGGCAGCAACTACACCACTGCGGATACAACCTGCAGACAAGCTCAGCCTGGGAGCAGCCACGCGCCCAGGGCAGCAGGCAGGCCAGCCTGCCCACCTTGAGCTGCGCTGCATCCTCGATCACCGTGGGCTTGATGCGCCCGCCCAGCCACTTGTCCACCTCCCGCCCTGCAGCAGGGTCGGCAGGCAGCAGCGCCAGTGCAGCAGGCAGGGCGTGCAGCGCCGCCCTGCTGAGCGCCACAGCACGGTGCAGGGTGCTTCCCCTGCTGCAGCCCGTGTTGGGACGGTGGACCCCGCCAAACCGACACAACGTCAAGGTGCAGAGGCAGGAACCAGGAGCGATGTACTGGCGCGCAGGCAGCCAGCACCCAGGGCCGCAAACCCACCCCAGTTGGCCACGAGGGATGTGGGGGTGATGACCAGCGCGCGGCTGCAGGTGGGCTTGCCGCTGATGCCGGTGGTGAGCAGCACCCACATGCAGCAGATGGACTGGAACGTCTTGCCCAACCCCATGCTGTCCGACTGTAAGGAGCAGGCGGCAGGGGGTGTGGCCAGTGATCAGCCCGGGGGTGGGGGGGGGGGTGGGGAGGGTTCAAGCCCTGGGGTGCATCGGCATCATGGAGACCTTGCTCGACCCCTTGTGAGGAGCATGTTGGCAAGATCAGCCCTGCTGGGTGTGTCTGGCATCTCAGCAATGCACCACCTCTTCAGCTTCTGGGCCCCCAGGGTGGGCCTCACCTGGATGCAGCCCCTGAAGTCCTGGTGCCGCAGCCCTGCGAGGCACTTGAACATGAACTGGACCTGCGGAACACAGAGGCAGGCCTTGGGGCTACAGGGTGCAGCCTGCGTGTCCGCACACAGCGCGGATCAGCAGATTTACAATGGTCTACTGGCCTAGCCTTCTCGCAGACGTGGCAAATGCATCTGTTGCCGCAGGATTTGTGCAGCAGGGCACAGCAGGCGCAGCGCGGCCATGCCTCACCCCCGCCACTTGGTGCGGCCGCAGCTTGGCGGCAATGAACTTGTCCACCAACACCTTCTGGTAGGGAGGCTGGTCCTCGACTGGCGACGGCAGGCCTGCGGCAGCAACGAACTGGGCGTCGGGATGTGGAATCTGGGCCCAAGGAGATGCAAGCTCAGGCAGTGTGCCCAGCACCCAGCTTGCCACAGACATGGAGGCAGGGACAGACTGAAGCACCCATCTGGGAGAAACGGCACCATTTGTGTGTTTGGACTCTGCAGGCATCAGCTGTTGCGCCAAGGGCAGGGCAGCACCCACCCGGGTACTCCTCTGGAGTGTCTGGATCAAACAGCACCACGTCGGGCGCCTCGCTGCAGTCGTCGCCGCTGCCAAAGGCATCCCCCAGCCGCCACTCAATCCTGACCTGGGTGGTGACCTGCGCGAGGTGGTCGGACGACATGTTGCGACAAGGCATTGCAGAGCCTGCCTAATGTCAACAAGTCCATATGAGCATATGCCTGTCCTGCAGCTGCCTTGCCCTGCTTCCAGCGGCTCCGCACCTGCTGTAGCACGCCGCAAGGGCCCAGCATCGCAAGCTTCGCAAACTTGATGCCAACTTGCACACCCCGGCCGTTGGCCTCTGGGCGGGATGCCATGGGTGGCTGCGGGAGGGCACAGTGGGCGCAGCTGGGGGTTGTCGAGGGAGGTGGGAAGGCGCCTGCGCGCGGGGCGGCGGCGGGCGGCGGGTGAGCGTTGAGCGAGTCCCTCATGGTGCCGGTGCCTCGCATTCTTCGCACCTTGAACGGCTTTCTCAGGGCCTGCAGGCGCCGAACCGTCGTGGAGATGCCTCCCAAGAGCACCACTTCCTGCGGCGGCAGCTGTGGGGCGTTCTCCAGCAGCTGCTCATTCTCCCCGTCCTCTGGTGACTTGCGCTTGGAAGCCCCCATGGTCAGCCGAGCTCAAGGAGGCGCAGGACTTAATTCCAGGCTCTCGGTCTGCTTTTCTCCACGCTTTCCAGACGCAGAAGCGGGCCTGACGATCAGAGGATGTGGGAGCAGCTGCTGGGAGCCCAGGTTGTTGCCCAGGTGCCACCTTTTCAACAACCTGGCTGGCGCAGGAGGAAAGAGAAGGAATGCTGGGGCGATGCCACCTGTTCTTGGGCTTGTGAATGCAGCTCTTCATGCATTGAAATACATGACGTGAGGTCAAGGCCTGCACAAGACCTGCAGACGGCGGCTGGCGGCGGCGTGCGAGCGAAACGCAACGGATACATGACGCTGCAGGAAGCACTTTGGCATGGCAGAGCAGGTCAAATCAGCTTCCGGCAGTGCCATATAGAACATTTATTGGTACAATTTACGTTTTCAGCAGAAAGGCAATAAAATGAGCATTCACCCTACAGGGTTGCAGGTGCTAGCCCAGCCGTTCCACCCTGGTTGTCTGCCCCATGGCCACTGCCAGCGGGGCGGCATGGGCGCCATGATCCTTTCGCTTGCAGAGGATGAATTGAGACTCATGGAGTTACAAAGCGCTGCTCTTGGCGCGCAGGCCGTGCTCCCTTCGCCGTGAATAGCGCAAAACCCTGGCCCGCCCGGCCCTGCAGGGGCGGCCGTTCATTCTGTATTGCTTGCATCGGAACTTCCGCGATCTGTTGTACTGACTTTCGGTGGCTCCGGCACAGCAAACAAAAAGCCCTGCCGACATGCAGACTCACGGGGCGGCCCCAGAGCAGCCCCGAGACCAGCTGCCAGCCGACGGACAGCTGTCCGATGAACAGAGGGCGCAGGTGTTCCGCTGGCTCGCCGCCGTGAAAGATGCCGTAGCGCCAGCGGCCGGCCCCCCCTCCGCCCCCGCACACGGGCCAACCGGGGCGCCATCCCTGCTGCAGCCTGCCTTGCAGCAGGCTTTGGTGCAGCCCCCACCTCTGCAGCCTCCCCTGCTGCAGCCACCGCAGCAGGGGCTGCGCCAAGCCCAGCAGGCCGGCGGGTACGAGCAAACGCAACAGCACGAGCAGCAGGCGCCGCAGCAGCCAGCCTGGACACCGCGGCAGCTGCGCGCGGGGCCATGGGCTTTCAGAACGACAGCACCCTCTGCAGGCGGCGGCGGCAGCAACCTGCTGGGCGCGCTGTCAGCTGGGCTGCCCGGACTGCTCAGCCCGCTGACGCCCGCGGCTGGCGCGCCGGCGGCGCTGCCAGCCCCGCTCTTCCTGGGCTCGCCTGCCGCCACGCCCTCGAGCAACGGCGGCGCAGGCGGGCTGTTTGGGGGCGACTTCAGCAACCTCAGCAGTGGTCTGTACAGCGGCAGCCTGCCAGGCCTGGACAGCATCGGCCTGGGGGGCGCGGGCTTCAGCGGCGGCCTGGGCAGCAGCGGCGCGTTTGCAGAGGGCGTGGGCGGGCAGCAAGGGGGGGACCCCCAGGCAGCCCTGCAGCAGGTGCCCCTCTGGTCGGCAGCCGACGTGCTGCCTGCCACGCTGGGTGCCGGCGGGCTGCTGGATCTCGCGCCCGGCACGGTGCTGCTGCCGCGCCCCCCATGCCTCAGCCCCTGGGCGCCGGCGGCGACGGCCCGGCAGTCTTCCGCAGCCGCGCGCCACGCCGTGAGTGGGCAGGCTGCCGCTGGCACGCAGGCGGTGCCGCAGATGGACTGCACTGCCCGCTGCACACTGCCCGCGGGATGCGTCACGTGACGGCCCCTGCGATCGTGGGTGCATGCTCGCAGCAGCTCTCCCCCCACTCCCCGCCTGCTGTCCAGCCCTGTCCTTGCTATCCCCTTGCTCGCCCTCGGCTTGTGCTCCCCTGCCTCCGGCGGCTCCTCACCGCTCCCCCCTGGGTGGCCCGCAGGCAAGCGGGCGCGCATCATGCGCGATGGCCAGCTGACCATGATTGTGTACGGCGCCAACGAGGCGCTGCTGTGGACGCGCCGCGTGGCCGCCTTCCAGCATAACATGCGGTGCGGGCGGGGGGGGGCCGGGGCATGCAGGGGAGGCGGGGCGGGCCGCCTTCCAGCACAACATGCAGCGCAGGCTGGGCTGGGCATGCAGGGGAGGCGGGCCGGGCCGCCTTCCAGCACAGCGTGCGGCGCGCCACAGCACTTGCAGGCTGCCCCACAGTCCCAAGTTGCTGGGCAGGGCAGGGCGGTTTGCCTGCCGGCGCGGTACGGCGCTGCATGCAGCGCACCGCCTGGGGTTGGCCATGGGCCATGGGTGCTGGGGGCCCTGGCGCCCCTGCAGGCGGCCCTGGGTGGCGCCTACCGCTGCAGTGCTGGGCGCCTGGGCCTGGCGGCCCCGCCTCTCAGTCCGGCTGGGCCTGGGTCTTCCGCCTCACCTGTGCCCCCCCTGCATCCTGCCTGCCTGCCCCGCCCCGCAGCGGCGTGCTGGGCGACCGCCGCCTCACCTTCAACTGGGGCGGCTCGGTGCTGGACAGCGTGGTGGGGGTGTTCCTCACGCAGGTGGGGGTGGGGGGGGGGGGGGGGGGCGCCACGCTTTGCTCTGCTGCGCTCTGCCATGCTGTGCTTCACCACGCAGTGCCATGCTTGTTATGCTGCACTGCGCTGGGATGTTTTGAACACTTGGCATCAGCGCCCACCTCACTGGGCCGCTTCAGTTGTGCCAAGCAGCTCGACGGCATGTGGGGGCCCAGTGTCCGGCAGCCCCCAGATAAAGCTGTGCTTCTCCTCCCCTGCCTGGCATCAATTCTAGCGCCACCTGGTTCCCTCCCCTCTCTCTGCACGTTTCAATCTCAGAACCTCCTTTCCAGTGCTTTAGCATTTAGCAGGCCGCCCACACTGCTGCGCCAGGGCAGCCCACTGCCCCGCCGCGCACCCCACCTCACCCCGTGCCTGTAGAACGTGGCTGACCACCTGTCCAGCCGTGCATACATGGAACTGGCCTCGCGCTTCCCGGTGCGCCGCCGCCGGCAGCTCATGGCGGGCGCCGCCGGCAGCGGCGGCAGCCCTGCCGAGGGCGACGCCGAGGATGCTGCCGATGGCGGCGCCGCGGCCGACGGCGGCTGGACCAGCCGGGAGGACTCTGTGGACTGGGAGGCGGTGCGCACAGCCAGCCACGCAGACCTGAGTGACGCCATCAAGTGCCGCGGCATGCAGTTCAGGCGAGGCGGGCGCTGGGGCCGCTGCGTGGGCGGGGTGGCCCCTCGCCCGGCTGCTGCCGCTTTGCCGTGCCGTCGTGCCTGTCGCCGTGCGCATTCGGGCAGCCGGTCCTGCTGCCGCAGCACCTCTCCAGCTGTACCCTTTATCGCATGCAACTTGGCAGCAGGACTCGGCGCAGCAAGGTCCCGCCTTGACATGGCATCCTGCCAATATTGAGGCGCCCATGCCAGTGTGAGCATCCGCCTCTCGCTGCCTTTCCCGCCTGCCCCCCTTTGCTGCAGGCTGGCCGACCAGATCATCCGCTTCCTCAACCAGATCAGGCAGCACAACCTGGCGCGCATACGCAAGCAGCGGCGCGCCGAGCGCAAGGCGGAGCGCGCTGCGGTGCAGGCGCGGGCGCAGGGCAGGGCGCGCATGGCCAGCTGGGCTTGCAGGCAGCGCTTCAGGCAGCAACCCGCATCTGTGAATCTGCCACATCTGTTGCACGGGCTCCTGTTGCCTGCTCTGCATTGCCATATATCGGCGCCACTGCGGACGCAGGCCAGGCCTCAACCAGGCCTGCCGCGAGCCTTGATGCTGCCGCTCGGGTGCCCCACGGTACCGCCCCTGGGCCGCCGCCGCCCTGCAGGAGCTCACGGGAGAGATGCTGGATGCGGCGTGCGCCTCTGAGGCCGGTGGCCCACCAGCCGGGGGGGCCATGCCCGCCGAAGCAGCAGACGCAGGCGAGGGGGGTGCGCGCGGCGCCGGCGACGCAAGCACCGGGGCCGGTGGCCGGCGGCGCCGCGGCCACGTCTCCCTAGAGTATGAGGATGACGGCGCTGCAGGGGGAGGGGGAGAAGCCGCGGCGCTGGGTTCGGCGGGCACGGCGGGCGCGGCGGGCACGGCGGGCCCGCTGCCCAAGCTGCCGCCGGGCAGCTCCCGCGAGGACGACGAGGCGGAGGAGATGCCGGCGCATGAGCTGCTGTCGCTGGAGTGGCTGCGGGACGCGCCCGACAGCGTGGCGCGCGATTACCTGATGAACATCGACGGTGGGGGCGGGCGTGGGTGCGGCGCCTCGGTGCTAACGACAGTCTGCACCGGCATGCTTGCCGAGGCATGAATCCCGGGATCGTCTCCCCTTGCTGCTTACCGCTGGCGGCGGGGCAGCCTCACCTGCCGGCTGTTCTTGCTCCTCCCCGCGCCGCTCCCCGGGGGGCAGGCCTGGGCCGCAAGAGCGTGGGCTGCATCATGCTGCTGACCCTGAACAAGAAGGAGTTCCCGGTGGACACCAACGTGGGCCGCATCTGCGCCAGGTGGGCAGCGCCACCCCGCCCCCACCCCATCGCACCTCAACCCCACCTGGGGGCCCCCCGTTCATGCTGCATGCTTGCATGCCTGGTGGCTGCGGCGGCGTGTCCCCATCCGTGAGGCGCGGGTTCGCAGCAGCCCGCAGTTGTGGGCTGGAGCAGCTGCTACAGCGTGCTGCGTGTTTCAAAGCCACGGAGACCCCCGGGCCACAACACACGCATGGCTGTCCCCCCCCACTGACTGGTGCACCTGTGGCCTTGCCGTGCCGCCCCCTCTCCCGCAGGCTGGGCTGGCTCCCCCTGGAGGCGGAGCAGAAGGTGGAGGATCTGGACGACTACGCCCCGGAGCCCGAGGTGCACGCGTACCTGCACAGCAGGCGAGAACTCTGCCTGCTCCAGGCGTGGGGGCGCTGTTTGCCGCTGGCCAGCTAGCCGGCGAGGCCTTGGGTTTGATCCGCACGCGGCGCAGCCTGGCGCCTCTGCGCTGACCTGCGCCCGCCTGCGCAGCAGCCTTGGGGCGGGGAGCGGTATTGGGTACCAGCACGGCACTTGCAGGGCAGGCCCTGGGCGGACGTGCATGCCCAGCCGGGCAGCCGCTTGCGGCAGGCAGGGCCATTTCCCTTGCTTGTGTCATGCAAGGAGTCTGACCACTCCCCATGCTTCAACAGCACCCGGATGCATACCTTCTCTTTGCCTTGCCTCGTCCGTGCAGGCTGCTGGGATTTGATGTGGAGACCCTGGTGAGGCCGTCAACAGAGACAGCCAGGCAATCCCCCAGCTGCGGATGTCCCGGGCGGTTATGAGACGTGGCTGGTGCCAGAAGCAGCCGCCGCTGCTCCTGGCCGCCTCCCGCCCTCCGCTGCTCCACCTCGGGTGCTGGGCATGCTCCTCCCAGCGCCCCTGCCCGTGCCGCACCAACTCGCGCTTCCTGCGCCGCTCTAAGCCCAAACAAGCAAGCGTCGCCCCTCCCCTGTTTGCCTCCAGTACGAGCTGCACTTCCAGATGATCACCCTGGGCAAAGTCTTCTGCAACAAGCAGCAGCCCAACTGGTGCGCCTTGCCAGGGATTTGCAATGCACCTGCCCTCACCTTGCTCCAGTTGCTAGGCACCTGCCAGGCCAGCCCTGGGCTGCTGTTGCCCAGGGCAGTGCCGGTGCGCCAGGCAGCCCGCTCTGATAGCTCCTGTCTTCTCGTGCGCGGGCTCAGGAGTTCAGCCGTCTGACCGAGCACTGCACAACAGGCTCAAGCTGGCACGCCTGCCGCTGGGCCCCCGCTGCCGTCACCCGTCACTCCTGCCGCTGCCCTCCTTGGCCCCCCCCCCGCAGCTCTGCATGCCCCATGAACGACGCCTGCGAGTACGCCCAGAACAATGGGCCCTCCCTGCACGGCCGCAAGCGCGTGCGCCAGCCAGACCCAGTGCTGGGCGATGGCATGGCCGAGCCGCTTCTGCCGGAGCACGACGCCCGGCGGTTTGGCACGGGGGGCGGCGGGTGAGGCGTGGCTGGGGCCTGCCGCCGCTGGGTGCCCCTGTCTGGTCGTGTCCGCAGCTGGCTGGCTCGGAGGTTGGGGGGTTGACAATGCCGAGTGCCTGACTCGACAGGTTGTGCCTTTGCCGCAAACGACCCCGAGCCCGTGCACGACCCGGCACACGCTCTCTCCCCCCGTGCTGCGCGTCTCCACACCTTCCGCCTCTCGCGCCCCCTGCCCCCCGGGCGCTGCAGCATGCGCGACTTCATTGTGGCGGACGACAAGCGCGGCCGGCGCCGGCGGCGTGGCAGCGACGACGATGACGACCTTTCCATCAGCGGTGGCTCCGACTCGGGAGCCAGCGATGAGGAGGAGGACACCTCAAGCGGGGAGGAGGGCACAACCAGCGAGGAGGAGGAGGGGGAGGGGGAGGGCGGCGCGCCGCCCATGACGCGCCGCCGCGCCGCCGAGGCCGAGGCGGCGGGACCCCAGCCCACGATGCGCCAGGTCAGCATGACGTGCACGCTGCATGTACCAGGTGGCTGCCGCCCCTGCTCCCCTCCTGCCCGCAGCGGCGGCAAACCTAGCCAGCGCCTTGCCCTGTGGCCGTGAGTGTGCACAGCGTGCGGTGATGCGGAAGCGCCCTTCAATGCCCCCCGGCTGCTGCCCTGCGCGCAGGTCTTTGCGGCGGCGATGGCAGAGGCCAATGCCCGGGGCGCACGCGTGCACTGGAAGACTCTGGAGCGCCTGACCCGCATGCATCAGGAGGAGCTGCAGGCGGCGCTGCAGGCGCAGAGTGAGCTTCGGACCACATGCCCAGCCTCATGGCTTGTGTCACGCTGATCTTCATGCCCCATCTGGCTGTTAAATGCTTTGTGCGCATGACGCCACATGCGCTAGGCGCGGGGCCGCCACCTGCGCTGCGGGGCTGGACACGTTGGCCGTGCCTCGTGTTGCAGACCCCCCTGTGCGAGTATGCCCCCGCCTTGACCGCACCTTTGCATTCTGACTGCCCTGTGCACTCAGAATGTCAACCCGCTGCCGCCCTCTGCCGCAGCCCTGGACCTGGATGACTTGCTGGCGATTGTGCCGCGCCGGCCCCGCACCCCCGGCCGCCGCCCCACCACGCGCTTTGAGCGCGCGCGCAAGCTCAAGCGCAGCCGCGAGCTGGCGCAGCTGCTGCAGGGCGCAGAGGAGGGGGAGCGCGAGGCGCTTCTGGAGCTGGGAGCCAAGGGCAGGGTGGCAGAGTGGGGGTCGCGCCGGCGGGGCCGCGGTGCGGCCGGCGCAGCAGAGCACGGCGCAGCAGATGGCGGGCCCCCGGCGGCGGCGGCGGCGCAGCGCCAGGGCCTGGCTGGCTGGGGCGTCTCCCCAGCACTCTGGCCGCCTGCTGTCGAGCTGGAGGAGCCGTCCTTGGAGGGGGAGGAGGCGATGGAGGCGGACAGCTCAGACTATGAGCCCAGCCCCTCTCCAGAGGCAGACCGCCGCTGTGCGCGCAGCATCGTTGCAGCGGTGGCTGCCACTGAGGTGGGCGGCGAAGCCGGCGCGGCGCCCGCCACGCGTGCAAGGCCCCAGGCAGCAGCTCCAGAGGGGGCCGTGCCCAGCAGTGGTGGCGGCAGTGAGGGCAGCGCCGCTGCAGGGGGCCCCGACCCGGCACGCCTGCAGCAGCACCCAGCGGGCGCCGCCCCGCCCCGCCAGCTGGCAGCGGACCTCCAGCCTGGCGCCTCCCAGTCCAGCGCAGTGCTCGACCAGCTGGCCGGCAGCGGAACCGACCTCTCCCAGCTCTTTGCAGCTGCAGCCTCGGACTTCATTGCCAGCCGCCAGAAGCAGCTGCAGCCGGGGCAGGCGGGCGCGGAGGCGCGGTCGACGGCGGCTGCTCAGCCGGCGCCGCTGCCGTGGGCGCAGCCGGTGCCTGGGCCGGCTGCGCCGCAGTGCGCACCAGTACTGCCCACCAGGCCCTCTGCTGAAGCCATTGCCCACCTGGCGAGCCACGGCAGGCAGTTCAACGACATCCTGGCAGCGGCGGCCTCAAACTTCATTGCCACACACCAGAAGCAGCTGCAGCAGGCACAGCAGGGCCCAGGGCCAGCACACGTGCAGGCCATGCTGCAGTCCACACCGACCGCCGCCGCAGGGGTGAATTATTTGCAGAACATGCATGCAGAGCCGCACGCGGAGCAGCAGCCGTACGCGGAGCAGCAGCCTGCTACGCCTGTTGGCACGGCGGCGCCCTGGCTGGCAGGCTCTGCCGCCCAGCCGGGCAGCCAGCACCAGGAGGACAGCGACTCAGCCACCGCCACTGCTGCCGGGGTTGGGCAGGCTGCCGAGGAAGATGCCGATGCCGAGCCCGCCAGCCCGCCTGCAACAACAGTGTCAGCTGCGCCAGCTGCAGCCGCTGGCGTACCGGCAAGGGGCGCTGCTGCTGTGGCGTCGGTTGTGGCAGCAGCTGCGGCGACTGCAGAGGCGGTACAGGCAGCGTCCGTTGCCGCGGCTTGCGAGGCCTCCACCCCATTGCTGCCTGCCGAGCCTGCTGACATGGCAGTCCCAGCGGCGGCGGCCGCAGAGGCGGCGGTGCACATCACCCTTGCCGGCGATGCTGCAGCAGAGTGCGAGCGACTCGAGGCATGCGGGCAGCAGCTGGCGACGGCGCAGCGGGCGCTGCTGGTTGCAGAGGGCAAGGGGCCGGGCACCAACCTGTCGCCCTTCCACTGCAGGCAAGGGCGCTTCCCCCTGCCGCGCTCAGCACGCTCTGCGCCTGCATCCTGCATCGCACCCGCAGGCGCCCCCCGCTTGGCACCTGCCTGCGCACTGCAGCCTGCGTGTGCCCACTTCAACGCCTGCGCCCCGCCCCGCCTGGCTGCCTCTTCTCTCTTGTTTTGCTTGCTGAGGAGTACGAACTGCCTTTTTCTCCCTTCTGCAGGCTGGTGGAGGTCAGCCTGGACATCCTGGGCTTGGAGGCCGCCCTCACAGCAGACAGTGCACTCGCTGTCATGGGCGCAGGTGCGCGACTTGTGGGGGCAGGCTTCTTCAGTGGGGGTGGGGGTGGGGGGGTGGGGGGGTGGGGGGGGGCTGAGGCGTTTGAAGTGTTTCATGCACCTCATGCTGGCTTCCCACACAAGCGTGCCGTGGGCCACGGATGCCACTGCCTGTAAAGGCGCCTCTCGCTTATTCGGTGTCTTGAGGGCGGCGTTCCGCCAACAAGGCAGCCCGCACTGTGCAGCCTGAAGGTGCCCTGCCGCCTGCCTGCCCCGCACTGCAGCCAAGCGCGCCTACCGGCAGCTCTCCATGCTCGTCCACCCCGACCGCTGCCCCCTGCCGTCGGCCGAGG